>JAYESA010000014.1:73530780-73633280 GCA_036927795.1 Iris macrosiphon
ATTGCTTCCCTTAGAATTTTTACTGTCCTTTCTTGATGATATCGTATCTATTGCCTTAATTGATTCTTTTGGTCTGCCTTCAGGATGTCGCCGAAGACAAGATCTATGAGAGTGGGAGCATCAGCTTCAGAGGGTCTGCCACCTCCCAACCTAACAGATAAACATCTGGAATTCCTCCTCTCCCACCTGTTCTGAGGGTTGCCCCAGCTGTAATAGAGAACCTTCTACCACCACCGACACCGATTCCCGGAGGTATGCCCGTTGATAGAACACAGATATTTACATTGATCCAGGGCATGGTAGATGTCCAGAGAGTGACGACAGACGCTCAGCGAGTTCAAGATAAGGCTCAAAGGGTGCGAGCCGAGGCACATCAGGCACAGACAGAGCTGATGAGAGAGAGCTTGGAGAACGCTCAATAGATGGCACTGCAGGCAGTTGAGAGAGTTGCCTAGCAGTTTCCTGGCCAGCAGCAACAGCTGAGATCGGGCACTATAGTAGACTTCAAGAGGATGATGCCTCGAGAGTTCAAGGGTATCGAAGGGATACTCTACGCTGATGACTGGTTAGAGGATATAGAGGCCCAAATTCCGGAGAGCTTGCAGATAGAGGCGGCTAGTAGTCAGATGTTCGATATCGCACTCACGTGGTATCGCACGAAGCCGAGACTTACTGCACAAGGACTTACTTGGGAGACATTCAAGGAGCTTTTCAAGGAGAAGTTCTTTCTCGACGTGGCCTTGGGAGCTTTGGAGAGTCAATTTCATGACTTGGTCCAAGGAAACATGTCGGTAGACGAGTATGCCATAGAATTTTGTCGATTGAGCCATTTTGCATCGTCTATAATTCGGGACCCAGGAGATCGAGCCCGAAAGTTTAGAAAGGGGCTGACGAGAGAGATTAGATTGCGCACTTCTGGTCGTCGTATCGCTACCTTTGAGGATATCTTGATGGATGCCCAGATTGCAGAAGAGGATCTGGATCTCAGGCCTAAGCGAAGTCGTAATATTTTTGGAGATACGAATGGTAGCACGGGACCGGCCAAGCGTCCCCATGTTCAACAACAGCCAAGGACGTTTCAGTATCAACAGCAGTACCAGATACCGGTTCGTGTTCAGCAGGATCACGAGCAGCCTCCGAGAGAGACACAACAGACTTGTTATTTCTGTAAGAAGCCAGGTCACCTTTGGGAGAGCTGTAGAGCGAGGCTAGGACTTTGTTTGCACTGTGGCACTGCAGGACATCGAAGTATTCATTGGATGCTTAACTGGAATAGCCTATGAATGGTATTATAGTTTGTTTGATAACTGTATATCATCATTTGAAGATCTAAAATATCTCTTCCTTACTCGATTTTATGATATAGGTATGGACATAACTATGTCTTCACTCACTGACATCAAGCAAAAGGAGAGGAAAATCGTCCGCGAATTCATATAGCGTTATAGACAAGCAATTCTGAAGTTGTCTCCTGGTATTCCTGATTATGCCTTCATAGATATATGCAAGAAGAATCTGTTGTCTACAATAAGGCTCTGGACAGGCCCCACCCAGTTTTAAGATTGGACGGCTTTCATCATAGGTGTTGAAGCCGCTGAAGGTACCGCGAAGGAAGCCCGTTTGTTAGGACTACAAATGCCTAGTATAGAGGATAAAAGAAAATGCCCCTTACTAATGCCAACAATCACAATAATAAGGAAAAAAGGCCCTTGCCATAAATGTCTCTAAACGACCTACTTTTTTGCCAACACAGAAACCTCCATAGTCCTCAAGGCCCAAAGAAGAATATTCCTTTGACGAGAACGACATCATCAGCATCTTTGTCTGCTTAGTATAGAACAATAAATTACAGCTACCTGATATCAAAAGACCGGAGGAAGCCGATAAGATAGATGACCCGAAGTACTGTATGTTTCATCGTTACATACATCATCCAACAAAGGCATACTTTGTATTAAAAAAAATACAACAGCCGATAGACTCCAAAGCAATAGCTCTTCACAATGATGAGAAGACTGTCTATGCCAAGTTGGTGTCGCTGTAGTTTGGAGATTTTCTAGCTCAAGAAGTCCCAGATGGTGTTATTTCGATACCAAGAGCTACCATGAAAATATTTAATCTCTCACTAGCTCGAGAGAAAATAGAAGGACTAGTGCCCCTTACCATACAACATGGTAAAATCATGTGGGTTCACCCGGACCTAATACCAGATCTACAGCAGGAAGCAATATCTTTCAGTTCCAAATCCAAGAAGAACTAGAAAGATAAAAGAATTACGACGAACAATGTCACGTGTTGTCACATGGTCCTTCTCGATCCAATACCGAAAGAAGAGGCCATGATCGGCACTAGGTCCGAAAAGGAATATCTCAAAAATTATGAGGCTGTCCCAGAAGAGGCTCATGTTACTCTTCCTACCTCTTCGACTCTTGTAGCTTCTGTCACTGCAGAATAGGTCCATTAAAACCTACAGTAGCTAAGAAAGGAAAATATAAAGAGGTTCGCTTTGACAAAACTCTAAATAAGTGTCCACCTCAGGGACTTGAGAAACTATACAAATTTGATATATTGGCGCAGTTGGCCAATACTCTAGCCAGGCTTTCCATATTTGAGTTACTTCGTCTATCATAGAAAACTCGTGAAGCTTTGAGTGAATCACTAATACATGCTGATTCTTACTTAGCTCAACTTAAAACCCCTGGCGAAGAACCTATAGCATGTCCACAATGCTACAGTGTGATGGAGAAGATTTCTAATATCACCTTCACGCAGGATAACATGCTACTCAAAGATAATAAACATGAAAGTACTTCACTGGTTATGTTGGTTTTGTCAAAGTAACCCGGATTCACATCGATCCCGGTTCGTCACTGAGTATTATTCCTAAGAGCTTGTTGCAAGCTCTGAGGATACCAACACACAACCTGTCTACTACCAACACTTGGAATGATATGCTTGACGATTCAAATAGGCGATCTTCGGACAGAAGTTACATGTTATGTGATTAATTCAGACGTATCTTATTATAATGTCTTGTTAGGATGACCATGGATACACGAGCACAAGATTATACATTTAACTCTGCACCAGTGCTTCAAATATGTGGATAGTCAGGGCAAGTCAAGACAAGGTCGCTGACCTCAACCCATTCAAAGGCGCTGAAGTTTATTATGTAGACTCCACACTCTACAAACCAGAGTATATGGCGGAACAAATTAATGAAGCTGATCACATAGTTGAAGATATCCCAAAGGAGGAACCACTCATGATTCGAGTCAAAGGGCGTACTACTCATCCCACCCCTTCATAGCCCCTTGTCATCAACCTTGGCAGGCCGATGCGTGAGGAAAAGGGGAATGAACCACTAGTGATAAACCTCACTAAGAAATCACCCCCACTTGTCATCAACCTTCCTCGTATCAAGGAACTCAGGCCAAAAAATCAACCCATGTTCATTGATCTCACTAAGACTCTAGTCAAGGCTGAAACTTATATTGATTATGTAAAGGAAGAAGAGATCTTGTATTCCATAAATAAAGATGACTCTCCTTCGTTCTATATTGAAATTGATCCCTTAGCGGAAGAATTCATAGAGGCCCTGTATACCAACGAGCGTATATCCAAACCAGTTGCCTCACCATTTCAAAATGGTACGTCATATAGGCCCTACGAAGATACTGCTTCATAGTCCCAGCAAGATGCATTGATCAACGTCAAATACTTTTCAGCAAAGCTAGGAATAAAAGGGTTACACAAACTAGCAATTCCGACGATGATAATAGGAAGATACAAATCTACCGCTACAGACGATAAACTAAATATATTATCCAAAGGATGGGTTATGACTTAAAGACTGGTAGAGGACTCAATTACGGAAAAGGTAGATGTACCCCTATACATCACCGCTCTCCAAAAGGCAAACCTGAGATATATTATCATCGAACCAGCCACGATTTAGGATATGTTATACCAAAACAATACCTGAAATCTCAGGGTCAAAAGAAGATACACATTTTTATTCTTCTAACTCATCGTTTTGGGATTCAGATACAGTCATTGGTGAAGTGTTCAAGCATCCTCTTTCCGTTAATATGGTGTCAACTAACCCAGATGATAAAAATGATTCAACTTTTGAACCTTTCGAAAGGATCCATGGGCCCAGCCGATGGATTCCCAATGGGAGCTACGTTTGAGCAACGCGAACCACCGATGGAAGATAAGATCATTCAAATTAGTATAGGAGAAGAGTCTTACCCAAAACTAGTCTTCACTAGCAAGAACCTCTCCGAAGAGGATAAATAAGCCTTGGTTCAGCTAACAATGGAATACATTGATGTCTTCGCCTGGAATTACGAAGATATGCCTAGCCTGGATCCTCAGATAGCTATACACAAGATCAATATCCTTCTCAACGTTAAGCCAGTAAAATAGCAACAGCGGCGGTTCCGTCCAGACATGATGGATGCAATTGAAGCTGAAGTCTAAAAGTTGGTAGCATGTAGCTTTGTTCGAAAAGAACAATATCCTGATTGAGTTGCCAATGTCATTCCAGTTATGAATAAAAATAAGAAGATCCATGTCTGCATAGACTATCAGGATCTAAACTTAGCATGCACGAAAGAAGAGTTCCCTCTTCCCATCACTGATGTCATGATCGACAATACATGATGTTTCGAGCATATGTTTTTTATGCATGGATTCTCGGGATATAATCAAATTAAGATGTGTCCCTAGGATAAAAATTATACCTCTTTTCGTATACCACTCGAGGTATAATGCTATACGGTCATGCCCTTTGATTTGAAGAATGCAGGGGAGACGTATCAACTAGCCATGAGAACTATTTTTTGTGCACATCTACAAAAAAATGTGGAATGTTACGTGGATGATATCGCTGTCTTAAAGATGACCATATTCAAGATATAAAAAATGGTGTTTGACTTAATGCGCCAGCACCAACTCAAAATGAACTCGACTAAATCCTTCCTAGGAGTATTTAGTGGCAAATTCTTCGGGTTTGTTAAAACTTCCAAAGGTATTCATATTGATCCTGATAAGGTAAAATCCATCATCGAGATGTGTCTTTCATGTAATATCAAGGAACTTCGTAGATTCTAAGGTCGTCTGGCATACATCATGAGATTTATCTCAAATCTCTTGGGACGATGTCGACCTTTCACCCAATTAATGAAGAAAGATGTGTTATTTGTCTGGAATGAAGTATGTCAACAAGCATTCGATGATATCAAACAATATCTCACAAACCCGCCAGTTTTGGTGCCTCCAATTGAAGAGAAGCCATTTCTGTTGTATGTTTGAGCAATGGATCATTCTCTTAGGAGCTCTTCTCGCAAAGAAGAGTAATGGAGGCCATGAACAGGCAATATATTATCTCCGTCGTATGATGGTCGGCGCCAAACATAGATACAATCCTGTAGAAAAAGAATGCCTAGCTCTTATGTTCGCTATTCAAAAGACATGACATTATGTGACATGTCAAACCATTCATGTCATATCCAGAGTGAACCCTCTCCGGGTATTAATGACCAAACCGAGTACGCTCAATTCTCGGCTAGCTACTTGGGCAATGTTGTTATCACCTTACGACATGGTATATGTCCCACAAAAAGCAGGAAAGGGTCAAGCACTAGTCGATTTTCAAGCAGCCCATCCTATACCAGAAACCTCCAAGCTGTATGACGAAATTCCTAATAAATTTTTGGAATCGGATATGGCGATAAAAGATGACACATGGCAATTGTTCATCGATGGCGCATCGAGAATATGAGTGGGCATAGTCCTAGTATCTCCCAAAAAACTACTCCTTTATCGTGCGTATTCTCTCAGTAAATTATGTTCCAATAATATAGCAGAATACAATGCTTTACTCATTGGCCTCCAATTAGCCAAATAATTGGATATAGAGTATATTAAAGCATACAGAGATTCCAAGCTAATGTCAATCAGATTAGGGGGGATTATGAGGTTCTATATAAAGACCTCATCCTTTATCATCAAGCGGCAATTGAGTTGGCATTTGCATTCAAGGTATTCTTTATTAAGCATGTGTCTCGATCACAGAACATGGAAGCAGATGCCCTTGCCAGTTTAGCAACATCGTTGGCCGTCCCTGTCATGACCCGCACCCGATATAGGGGCACGAGTGCGTGGGTACGTCCAGCCTACGCCGCAGCATCAGCGGTAGAACGCTATCTAGGTCATGATACTATCTAATCAATCTCTCACGAATATCCAACTCCATAAGGAGACACAGATATCACAATTTTATATAGAAATACTCAATCACAAAAACTAAAGCACGATAAAATATCGAAGAAATAAATGAAATACAGCACAAGTCAAAATAACAAGAATAGTCTAACATGCCATCAATAACATCCATATCTCCAAGTATGCTGGAAACAAGTCCTCTAAGTCGCAGTATGGAAAAATATTTCCAGTCAGGATGGAATGAAGTACATCTCTAACAGCAGTTTCACATATATTGACAAAAACTATAATACAGTGTAAAGAAATACAAGATGGATATAACTGCTAGAAATAAGAAATACTGGCAAGCATGAATATACTGGAAATAGAAATACTGGAGAATATCTCATCATCAATGGTACAACTAGCAATGAACAAGAATACAAGTGCACGCTAGAACAATGAACTGGAATATAAGTGAATGCTAGAACAATAACTAGAGCATAGGGAAATGCTAGATCAATAAACTTGAGATACATATAGAGGCTATCTAGCTAAGTGTATGATTAGCATATCATGTGATCGGCTTGGGACTGATCAGGCTTGTTACATATGATTAGCTATGATTTATATAAGGTCAGGCTAACCATCCGGATAGCTATGATGCAAGCAGTAGTTAGGCTAATTATATGTAACAGGCTATGAGGCATGTAATGGTCAGGCTGCACCGACGTGAGGTGTGGGTGAGCTATAATTTATATAAAGTTGGGTATGATCACATAATCTACTAATATTTCTCCGTCCCCAGCTACCACGATGAATCCCAATCTTGACTCCTCGTGACAGGTCTCAATGATGCCAACTCGTGTATACAACAGTGTCAGAATCATGTACGCTATACAACTGGAATCATAGAGATAATCAACATAATAAAAACTGTCAGAGAATGTACTCGCCTGCGGCCCTTAGCTGGTATGAATCAATATTCTGTTTTTGAGGTCTTGTCTGAATAATCCAACAGTCTTATAAACATCATTTAATAATAATACAGCATCAGTCATTACACTAACACACAATCATAAATATACTGAACTCAGAGACTATGCTAGGGGTGACACTGGTCAACTAAAAGGGTCAAGTGTGCGTCTAACTGTACGGGCATCACGTCTTCAAATGCTGTGCATAATCAGACAGTCAAACCAACACAAGTCTCGCTAGTACGTCAGTGTACATAAGGCAGTCTACTCACAATCGCTCAGGTCACATGGTCAATGTAGCTACGGGATATCCGTAACTAACACTAGGGCATACTGTATGTATATACATAGACCTAACTAGCCTTAGCATTTAATTGCCACACAGTATATATATACACATACTAAATATATATCTATATATACCAAAATAAATACTATACACATACGTACATAAAATCATGAAGGAGGGCAGTCGAACCTTGGCGGGCATGCACGGGGTTGACGATGACGACGATGACGATGGTGATGATGATGGTGAAGATGATAGTTATGGTGATGATGATGAGGAGTCGAGGGTCGTGGCAGGGCTGTCGGAGTCAGGGATGGCTCAGGTAAAGTCGAGGAGTTCAGGCGGAGGGGAGTCCGGTAAGACGTGGTGATGGCTCGGGATGAGGGGAGTCGAGGCTGCAGTCGTGGTTGTGCTCGACGGAAAAGATCGGTGAAGGAGGTGAACAGGTCATCCGCGAGCAGGGGATGGCCGACAGCTTATTGCCGGTTGCTCAGGCGGGGTGGCCTCAGCAAGGAGGAAGGAGGGAAACCGAGGCGAGGAGGATAAGAGGTGACGGTCTGGCTGTTCAGCGACGAGATGACGGAGGGTGAGGAGGAAGAAGAAGAGGAGGCTCAGGTGCTGTCGTCGAGGCAAACGGAGCACAACGGGCTCGGGGTTGCTCGTGTAGTCGGGCTGGAGTGAAGATGGCGTGCAGGCGGGTCGGCTCCGGCGCCGGCTGGGGTGCACAATCGGATTGGCAGCGGCTCGACGCAGGCGGGTCGAGGGGAGTCTTCGGTTCAGCAGGGTATAGCTGCTCGGGATCAGGCGGGTTGATGTCAGGCGGGCTGCGACATCGTGGTTGAAGGAGGCGGTGAGCAGCGGGAAGGTCGGTAGGCGGTTGCGGGTGGGTCCTCAGGCGACTGCGGCTGGGGTGGACGGACTCGGTTGCTCCGGTCGGTTGAACATGGAAGAAGGTACAGGAGATGGGGGATGGGGATGATGTCGGCTGCTTGTAGTTTAGGTATGGGAAAAGTAAAGGAAAAAATGATATATATATATATATAGAATTAGGGTTGGGAGTTGGGGTTGACCTAGAAAGGTGGGCTTGGTCTATATCCTCCTTGGGATTTGGCTTTGGCTTCTCATGTAGAAATTGGAGGGCTAGGATTGCATCGTTTGAAATAGATGGCTAGGATTTGATGAGGGAAAGGGTGTTGAGTGTTACACACTCCAAAATCATGAAGAAAATTTATATGAAGAAAATGGCGTTTCTTCATGTGTTGGTCAATGGGGTATGGACACCTCAATGCACTTTTGCATAAAAGTCCCTAACAATTGGAAAATTTCACAAAATGAGGTTTTGGGTCAAATTAATTAAAATTAATATAATTGGTGTTCTAAAATTAATTGGAAATACATGGGGCTAAAATTAGGTGGGACACAAGTGTCATGGACATATAGAACTCATAGTAGAATATTGTCATAATTTGGTAGCACAAAATGGGTTGAGATTGTGTCTCCAATTTCGATTGGAACGCACAAAGATACAAAGTTGAATTTATTTGGAATTTAAAATAAACGTCCACGACGAATATTGTGCGACTAAAATGAAGCACAAGGAAGCATATTTATGAGTTACACAAGTGTCAGAATGAAAGACGGGCACGTCTAAGATAAATGTATGAAATTTGTTGGAAGGTAAAAAGCTAGTGTAGCGCTCCCAATATCGAAGCAACGGTATGGCACAATAATTAAATAAAATCACCGTAATAAATTATAACCTCAATATTTAATCCCAAAAATTCTAATTAAAATCCACAATCCTATAATTCGGTCAGGGGTTCATCTAGTGGGCTTCTAGGTCTAGTCTACTAACTCATATATTAAAAAATACTATATATATAATATATATTTATATACATATCATGCAATTATTTAAAAATAAACATACACAATACTTATAATATATAAAATGACAAAATTATCCATATTTTAGGATGTGGTAGTGACAAGTCTACCCTCAGAAAAATTTCGTGCTCGAAATTTAAGATCCACAATAGTGGTATTTATTTTTTTGTTTATTTTACCAACAAAAATTAAATTTATCAAACCATATAATCAAGAATTAAATCCATATTGTTATTACACCAAATCTTCAAAATTCTATAAATCTCATATTCCTAAAAATCTTCAAATTTAAAATCAAACTCCATTCTTATCACAATCTCCTCCAAGATTTTAAGTTAATATCTAAATACAAAAATTTAATATCCAATCCTCTAATTTTAAATCCAATCAATGCATATTTATAAAATTGAAATCTCATCCCAAAAATTTGAATTCAAACTTCTAAGCCATTAGTGATCTTAATCCTCGATTTCTTTTTCCACACAATACTCAAACAATGTAATACTTATAAAATCTTCAAATACAATATTCAAAAATAATCTATATCTTACAGTCAAATAAATATAATGATGATCTTCTTAAATTCCTCAAAATTTAATGAAAAATTCAATCATATCTTAATCTTCATAAAAATCAATGGTTTAACAAAATATTCAATTATGCCATATCAAGTTCTCAACTCTTTATTTAAATTAATGTTTATCCTCAAAATTTAAGGCACATTGTCTCTTTCTGTCCAGTCGTAACCTCTTCATTAATCTTCACTACGGTCAAACCCCCAACAATCAAGGTCTAAGAAAATCCTACCTACAGTCATACATCATGCAATCTAGAGTAAACATGTATAGTTATGGTCACTTTTGTCATGGTATTGCAGTCTCTGTCAGGGTGTACTACTAACTACATTCTCGCAAGAGGATCATTGATACTAGCTACGGTACTAAGGAATCAATCAATCAATCAAATAGACGGAAAAGAACAGAAGGAAAGAACAGAACAAAACCTGCTAACACAACCATGGTTTAATGATGCATCCAAAGTTTGATACCTCTATCCCTTTAGGTACCACTGTTTCTACTACAAGCACAACCACTGCTAGCTCTCTTACCTGCTGTAATTGTTTATACTAGTTGCTCTTATCACTCAAGTGCATACCAAGTGCAACACACCACACTAAGTACTTCTCTCTCTAATACCACTTTAGATGGACACCCAAGTCAGTTTGTAGTGCCATCTCAAGCATGCTCAAGCTAATAGATCCTTACACATGCACTTCATCTACTCATATACTGTTATACATTTCTTACCCATCATAAAATTTTATCCTCAAAATTAAATTTCGCGAACAATTTAAGATAAAATGTATATACTTTCCTCAAAAGTCAAATATTCAAATATTGAAATAAAATTTTAATCACTTCCAAAAAAATTTGTAGCTTTGACTATGTTTATTGAATTGAATTTGAATCCTCAAAAATTTTAATAACATAAAATCTCAACTCCTCAAAAATTCTTAAAATTGAAATTTATTTCCAATCTTTAAATTATAAATTTAAATCCACATCTATCTAAGTATACATATACATACTCACAGTCTCTAATACTCAAGGTACACATACAAATACACTAATTATCTACACCCCTCAAATGTGTACTGAAATTTGTACAGCCCGGATTACTTGCACTATAACTCTCAATAAACAAAGTTATCATCACACGTATTTTCTCCAATAATTTTCTATCTATATTAACTGGTACACCAATCTAATTATCACCACACGAAGTACTTATTGTTATTAACACCTTGCTCAACTAATCCTCAATATAAAAACATTAGTACTCTTGGTATGGTAACACTAGCTTCATCATTAGATCACCTCATAAAACTTATTAGAACTCACGATCATTCGCACTAGTTATTAACTTATATAATACACATGCTCCACTTCACTCTAAAAGGCAGGCTTATGGTTCCATATCTTAATTGATGTATAAGTATCTCCCTTTTTAATCTTTTACAGACTATTACACTAATTTGTGATACACTTCATACCTTTCATGATCAATCTTGATATTCTTCTACCTATGGCATACTCATTAATATCCTTTTATGTGTATACATTCCTTTACTCTTGACACACCCAAGTATCAACCATCAAATTGAATATCATGCTACATTAATTTTTAATACAATTTCCTCAATACTTACTTCTTTACGTGGATCACCCAACTACATGAATTCATGACTATCCAGGACTGGCATGCTGACTCTGATACTAATTTCTGGAACCATCACTGATACTCTTTACTCCTCATTCTACCTATAGTACCAATATTAACTATAATGAAACCTATTATAGAACTATTGCTACGAGGTACTACGCTATGGGCTAACTCTAGATTGATGCCTACTGCTCACATGTCCAACCAAGAAATACTTACAAACTCATAAGTCATATTCTCAACAGTCAACACTGATATAAGACACAGACCTAATTGTAAGTCACCAATTATTATACTAACAAGGAATCCTCAAAGAAAAGAAGCTCAAAAAGGAACTGGATTAAGGACTGAAGGTATCTCTACTACTATTAAAGAAAATGATGGAACAAGGTCCTATAACAACAGAAGTGGATAAGTATTGAGATGATACTTTAAGAACAAATTTAAGATACAACCTGATAATCATACACGTATGTCCAAAATCATGACACTCAAAATTCTCGCCACGCCAGTAAGCATAGTTGTGATAAACGATAGGTTCCATAACTAAGGTATGCAACTCTATAATTACGTTATCTAGAATCCTCGCCACGCCAACCGGTATAGCTCCGAGAAACTCTAAATTCATAACTAAGATATGTACATCCGAAGTCAGGTTCCTACGTTTCCGCCAGGACAGCTAATGTGGCTGCGATAAACTCTAGGCTCCATAACCAAAGTAGACGTTTTACCTTTCTGACTGTCCTCATCAACATATGTCATCAGATAATATCGTAAATTTTTAGTCCATAAAATTTATCTCGATATGAAATCAAACTCAACAATGACACCAAGAATTAAATTTAACAACTGATCAACAAGAATCAATTCAGTAACAACAAGCGAGAGCAAACGAAAACAAGAAAAAAGATTTAAATTGGAAATTATAATAAGATTCTCAAGGGTCATCCCAGGAATCTCTTAAATAATTTATGATTGAGTATCCTCTCTCATCCTAGTATCATATGTCCTATATCCTATCGCAGGCACGCAGTAGTACAACTAAGATATTATATTACCAGGATATCGTACAACTTGTGAAGCCTGACTTGCATGGGCCACCACTAAAAATATGTCACAACCCGCACCCGGTATAGGGGCACGAGTGCGTGGGTATGTCCAGCCTATGCCGTAACATCGACGGTAGAACGCTGTCTAGGTCATAATACTATCTAATTAATCTCTCACGAATATCCAACTCCATAAGGAGAGACAAATATTACAATTTCATATGGAAATACTCAATCACAGAAACTAAAGCACGATAAGATATCGAAGAAATAAATAAAATACAACACAAGTCTAAATAGCAAGAATAGTCTAACCTGCAATCAATATACTGGAAATAGAAATACTGGAGTATATCTCATCATCAATGAACAAGAATATAAGTGCACGCTAGAACAATGAACTGGAATATAAGTGAACACTAGAACAATAACTAGAGCATATGGAAATGCTAGATCAATAAACTAGAGATACATGTAGAGGCTATCTAGCTAAGTGTGTGAAATATCAGCATATCATGTGATCAGCTTGGGACTGATCAGGATTGTTACATATGATTAGCTATGATTCATGTAAGGTCAGGCTAACCATCCGGATAGCTATGATGCGAGCAATAGTCAGGCTAATCACATGTAACGGGCTATGAGGCATGTAATGGTCAGGCTGTACCAACGTGAGGTGTGGGTAAGCTATGATTCATGTAAAGTTGGGTATGATCACATAATCTACTAATATTTCCCTGTCCTCAGCTAGCACAATGGATCCCAATCACGACTCCTCGTGACAGGTCTCGATGATGCCAACTCGTGTATACAACAGTGTCAGAATCATGTACGCTATATAATTGGAATCATAGAGATAATCAATATAATAAAAATTGTCAGAGAATGTACTCGCCTGCGGTCCTTAGCTGGTATAAATCAATGTGCTATTTCTGAGGTCTTGTCTGAATAATCCAACAGTCCTATAGACATCAGTTAATAATAATACAGCATCAGTCATTACACTAACACACAATCATAAATATACTGAACTCAGAGACTACGATAGGGGTGACACTGGTCAACTAACAGGGTCAAGTATACGTCTAACTGCACAGGCGTCACGTCTTCAAATGCTGTGCATAATCAGACAGTCAAACTAACACATGTCTCGCCAGTACGTCAGTGTACATAAGGCAGTCTACTCACAATCACTCAGGGTCACATGGTCAATGTAGCTACGGGATATCCGTAACTAACACTAGGGCATACTGTATGTATATATATAGACCTAACTAGCCTTACCATTTAATTACCTCACAGTATATATATATACGCATACTAAATATATATCTATATATACCAAAATAAATACTATACACATACGTATATAAAATCATGAAGGAGGGCAGTCGAACCTTGGCGGGCATGCACGGGGTTGACGATGACGATGATGGCGATGATGATGGTGATGATGATAAGGAGTCGAGGGTCATGGCAGGGGTGCCGGAGTCGGGGGATGGCTCAAGTGAAGTCGAGAAGTTCAGACGGAGGGGAGTCCGGTAAGACGTGGTGGTGGCTCGGGATGAGGGGAGTCGAGGCTACTGTCGAGGTTGTGCTCGACGGAGAAGATTATAGAAGGAGGTAAACAGGTCGTCCGCGAGTAGGAGATGGCCGTCGGCTTGTTGCCGGTTGCTCAGGTGGGCTAGCCTCAGCAGAGAAAGGAGGGAAATCGAGGCAAGTCGAGGAGGAGGAGGAGAGGTGACGGTCTGGCTGCTCAGCGATGAGATGACGGAGGATGAGGAGGAAGAAGAAGAGGAGGCTCGGGTGCTGTCATCGAGGCAAGCGGAGAACAGCGGGCTCGGGGTCTGTCATGCAGTCGGGCTGGGGTGAAGATGGCATGCAGGCGGGTCGGCTCCGGCGCGGGCTGGGGTGCACGGTCGGGTTGGCAGCGGCTCGACGCAGGCGGGTCGAGGGGAGTCGTCGGTTCAGCAGGGTGGAGCGGCTCGGGATCAAGCGGGTTGATGTCAGGCGGGCTGCAGCATCGTGGTTGAAGGAGGCGTTAAGCAGCGGGAAGGTCGGCAGGCGGTTGCAGGCTGGGTACTCAGGCGACCGCGGCTGGGGTGGCCGGACTTGGCTGCTCCGGCGAGGGGCTGCTCCGGTTGGTTGAACAGGAAAAAAGGAACAGGAGATGGGGGATGGGGATGATGTCGGCTGCTTGTAGTTTAGGTATGAGAAAAGTAAAGAAAAAAATGATATATATATATATATATATATATATATATATATATATATATATATATATATATATATATATATATATATATATATATAATTAGGGTTGGGAGTTGGGGTTGACCTAGAAAGGTGGGCTTGGTCAACATCCTCTTTGGGAATTGGCTTTGGCTTCTCATGTAGAAATTGGAGGGCTAGGATTGCATCGTTTGAAATAGATGGCTAGGATTTGATGAGGGAAAGGGTGTTGAGTGTTACACACTCCAAAATCATAGAGAAAATTCACATGAAGAAAATGGGGTTTCTTTATGTGTTGGTCAATGGAGTATGAAAACCTCAATGCACTTTTGCATAAAAGTCCCTAACAATTAGAAATTTGCACAAATTAAGGTTTTGGGTTAAATTAATTAAAATTAATATAATTGGTGTTCTAAAATTAATTGGAAATACATGGGACTAAAATTAGGTCGGACACAAGTATCATGGACATAGAGAACTCAGAGTAGAATATAGTCATAATTTGGGTTGCACAAAATGGGTCGAGATTGTGTCTCCAATTTCGATTGGAATGCACAAAGATACAAAGTTGAATTTATTTGGAATTTAAAATAAACATTCGCGACGAATATTGTGCGACTAAAATAAAGCACAAGAAAGCATATTTATGAGTTACACAAGGGTCAGAATGAAAGACGGGCACGTCTAGGACAAGGGTGTGAAATTTGTTGGAAGGTAAAAGCTAGTGTAGCGCTCCCAATATCGAAGCAACGGTAAGGCACAATAATTAAATAAAATCACCGTAAAAAATTATAACCTCAATATTTAATCCTGAAAATGCTAATTAAAATCCATAATCCTATAATTCGGTCAGGGTTTTATCTAGTGGGCTTCTAGGTCTAGTCTTCTAACTCATACATTAAAGAACACTACATATATAATATATATCTATACACATATCATGCAATTATTTAAAAATAAACATACACAATACTTATAATATATAAAATAATAAAATTACCCCTATTTTAGGATGTGGTAGTGACGGAGCTATGTCATAAAGTCAAACTCCATTGATGAAGATTGGAGAAACCCTTTTATAGACCATGCTGATTATGGGATCCTCCCAAAAGATCCGAAATGAGCTACTTCTATTAAGAGACGTTCACTCTGATTCTATTATGATGCCTCATTCAAGACATTATATCGTCATCCATACGACATGATGCTATTGCATTGTCTCTCTAATATTGAAGCAAGACAAATATTTTGTGAAGCTCACAATGGCATCTATGGAGCACATCAGCCGGGTCCTAAACTACAGGATCGTCTCAGGAGAATGGGCTACTATTGGCCCACCATGGTGGCGGATATAATAGATTATGCTCATAAATATAGAGCGTGCCAAATCCAAGCTGACTTTATACACCATCCATCAGAGTTCTTACACCCTACAGCGGCATCATGTCCTTTTAAAGCATAGAAAATGGACATTATTGGTCCTATCATTCTACCTTCTTCCATGGGACATCGATTCATACTTATAATAACTGATTATTTTTTCAAATGGGCAGAAGCAGTTCCACTCATCGAAGTAAAGACGTCTAATGTGATCAGTTTTATCAAATATCATATGATCTATCATTTCGGTGTTCCCCAAAGGATAATACACGACAATGGACCACAGTTTTCTAGTCAAGTGTTCTATCGGTTCTGTGACAAAAATTGAATCTATAGCGTAGCTTCTACGGCTTATAATTCGGCAAAAAATGGCTTAGCAGAGGCCTTCAATAAAATAATAATCAAGCTACTCCAGAAGTTTATTTCTTCCAACAAATACGATTTAAATCAGAAGCTCGGAGAATGCTTGTGGGCTTATCGCACAACAGTCCGAACTCTGACTGGTTGTACACTATTTTCCTTGGTCTACGAATGTGAAGCTGTTATTCCACTCGAGATTCAGATCCTTTCTCTCAGAATAACTATTGCTAATGAGCTAACAGTATAGAACGATGATTGTTTATGACTACATGAGTTATTGGGTTGTATCAAGCGGGCATTTTTAGAGCCTTCAACAGAAGGGTCAAAGAAAGAATATTACAAGTTGGTGATCTTGTCCTTGCAGTAAGGAGACCTATGGTCACAACCCATAAGAGCAAAGGCAAGTTCCAGGCTAAATGGAAAGGTCCTTATGTGGTAGAAACGGTATTCTCCAATCGTGCCTATAGGCTTGCGAAGCTTAATGGCGACTTATGATGATGCCTATCAATGGCAAGTTTCTCAAGAAGTATTACGTCTAAGTAAGACCTATAATTCTCCATCCCCAGCGGAGTAAATCTTATCTAATCCCCGATGGAATACAAATTCAGAAGGAGTTAGCAAAACTCTTCACCTCAAACTATTGCCTTTATTCATTTATTTTTGAATAATATATGGGTAATAGGTCCTCATAGTTTCCCAGCGAAACAATCCTCAGATCCGATAAAATATTCTCACTGAGATCATCCAAACAATTCATTCTAACAAGATTACCTCATCTTTTAAGGCCTAGTTGCTTTAAAGATATTTTATTCTAATCCCCAGTAAGGTTGGAGATAATCTTGCATGTTTCTTCACTAATCAAGATGAATGATGTGGTTTACGTCAATATTACCTCTGAATCATACTCTATTCTATTCATCATCTCCGATAGAGAAAATAATTGTTCATCTTTCGAACTACCATTTTTTTTCTTTATCCCCAGTAGAGTAGACTAGCAGTCTATCATGTCCATATTACCTCTGATAGTATTGCACCCTCAAACTTGTTGTCTATATTTCTCACAGAATTATATTCTATCATGTCCATATTACCTCTGAACAAATATATTAAGTGAAATCCTACTTGAAAATTAATCATGTCCACAATACCTCTGATATTGTTTTCATCCTAACTTGTTGTTTGTATCTAAGCTAAGATACGCAACAATAATAGGTCCATAACACATATAAAAACTCACAAATTCTACTTCATGATAAAATATGCTTATAAAATGTGATAATAACAACTTAAGTCTTAAGGAGAGGAGGAAGAAACAAAAGTCGCTATGGAGGAAGCAGGAGCATGCTCCCTACAAATGGTGGCTGTCAACCCTTGACCTTTGGAGGGTGGAGAATGTCGGTGAGGTACAGTATCTGGTTATAGTTCCCATCCAGGAACTCACTTTGTAGCCATGATCAGCTGTGTAAATTGGCCAAACATGCTGAACCCTAGCCTATATATATGTAATAGCGGGTATCAGTTTATCTCCTCAAAGCAGCAAATCATCATCCTGAAATAATTCTCAAAGTTCGAGAAATGATGGTTCATTGCCTCAAAGAGTCGATTAGTCGATACAACAACTACTCATGAATGAACCTCAGCTATACCAACCATCATTAGTTATGATGTATCATGCGTTAGGGGCCACGTGGCATGAAGGGACTGTATTTCCCTAAAGCCCTAGTAAGCATAATATGCCGCCAAATCTTAACAACTTTTATGCTTCTAATTCAAAGTATTTCGAATTTATTCCTCAAATCAAAAACTTTGAAGAGGTCTTATAGAAGCATAAAAAATATGCCTCCAATGAATGAAAATCCTAGAGGAATGATGGCATACTTTTCTTCAAAATATAATGGCCACTGCAGCGTACAAAAATGCATTGGCGTATGTAATGTATATTACACAGCCGCGTACAAGGAAGCAATGGCTTACCCCATATGTGCAAGTGCCCATGGCGTACAAACTCTGCTTTCCTCTCCAGCATTTAATGCAATGAACCTGACAGTTGACAAGCAAGTACGATAGCCGAAGAGGAGATCAAGGCATTTAATGCATCATATCTCTAAGAACGCCGACCCAGGTTATCGTCAAGCAACCGAGTGAGGTTGCCACTATATTCTCATAGGCTGACCTCCTTGTTTTGTCTCAGTATGCTAAGGTTCTTACTTCCTCTTTCATATACCAATATTGCCACTTCATCACAGTACGTTGAAGGTACTACTTCACCTTCGTATGCCAGCAAGTCACTCTTTGGCAGAACATACTAACATTTACCTTGTCAAAAGCCTCCACTGGCACAACAGTCGAGGAAATCAGTTATTTAATACAGAGGAATTTTGGGCACAAAGACCCAGGTTGTCGTTTAGCGATCAAATGAAGCTATACTCCGTCAAGAGTATGTTAGGATTGTTGCTACTTCCTAGTATGCAAGGATTGTTGCTCCTTCCCAGTCTGCAAGGGTTATTACTCTGTCCCAGTATGCAAGAGTTTTCACTCATTTCCAGTACGCAAGGGTTGCTAATTCACTTTAGTGCGCAAGGATTGTACGTCATAGCGGTTACTTCTATTTAGTGCGCAAACATAGCCACATCAAAAGCTGTCACCTCAGTCTGACATATCAATTAAAAAGATCAAAGCATTTATTACAGAAGATCATTGGCACGCCGACCCAGGTTATCGTCTAGCGACCAAAGCTTATTATTTTGGTTCGAGTACACCGCCAATGCTTATCAACTATAGTACACCAATAATGCTACTTTAGATAGAGTATGACGTTGATGCTATCTCTTCTTAAATACGCTCACATTGATACTTTAGTAGCAGTATGCCAATGAAGTGGACTCTCACCGAGTACGCCAATATTGGCAGTTCAACTTAGCAAGGGTATGTCGTTGATGCTATTTTTCACTGAGTACGCCAACATTCATTCTACAGTCAGAATACACCAATGTGCCAATGAATATGAAATTTTAACAAAGTACGCCAGCATGGCTATCTCTTTCAAAATACGCCAATATGGCTACCAAGTTTAAATTCTTCTACCATACGCCTACACCAGCAACTTCTAACGAACGGTTATGATTATTTATCTTTTATGCCATGTTCCTAGTGAACCGTGTATGGATAACTGCCTCCATGACCAGAGCCTTCCTCACATAGGAAGCCACGTGCTAAGTCATCAGTAATTCTTGCACTCAGTATCCAGAATGTGGGTTGTACACCTTCCAAATATATGCTTGCAATGACAAACACAATATATATTGCTCGTGTGTACGCATGCATGCGGGTAACCATTTTTCAACATAAGACATTATAAATATGTGGATCAGCATATCCAAAGCAAGCAAGAAGCGATCTAGACAGAAAGAGGAGAAGAAGAATAGAAGCTTTTCGTGCTCGTATAGCCAAGCTCTCTCATTGCCAGACTCTCCAAGTCGTTCAAGTATTCCAGCATCATTTTCTTAAGTCGAGTAGTCAAAGGAGTAAAGTAATCAACTGTATATTAGATCTCCATAGCTATACTTTCCTATATTCATTGTACTTAGATTTTTGTTTAGGATATTCTTTGTACTCTTTTATTTTAATAGCTTGTAACACAATGTTTCGTATAAACTTTTGTTCATGGGAAACAGGTATCAAGTTCTATTACTTCGCTGAACGGAGCACAATTGTAGTTTAAAACCGTACAACTATGTCAAAAGTGGCATGGTACCGTAGAGTACTGTGTTGAGAAGTAAAACACTAAATTAGAGATGGGAACATGTTAGGTGAATCAGATATGGAATGAGTATAGTGAATCAGATAAAACGGGTCGAGTATGGTATAGTGGGGCGAGAAGGCATGCATGCACGTACCTTGTCGTACTTATATTTGATATCATGCTCGTGTCTTAGACCTTGCATGGTCATGATTGCCAGTGCACGGGCTTGGTATTCCTTGAACAAGATCACCGGGGCACCGGGACCGTTCATACTAGGAGAAATTTGAGAGTGCTCTCCTAGCAAGGTATATGATACTTCACCGTGGTTTGGACATTAATAATATAGGTGTAGAAGCATAAAAAATACGTCGAGGAATTATACGCGTAAAACTCCCAACATGCATGAAGCCCGCGTAAAACGGAGCCCCAGTGCTGTGTGGTGTAAAATATGACTTCAGAGACATTGGCGTATAACAGACTTTCAACGCTATTCAACGTAAAACAGAGCTCCAGAACAGTTCACGTAAAGCAGTACTTCCAGACTGCTTTGGCATAAAAAGGTTGCTATACCTCCCTCCGGCATAAACTATGTCTGCTTTTAATGCAGCTGAAGTTGTACGAGGAACTCTTCGTATTCCTCGAATGAACCTGTCAGACAGAACAGTGAACCTGACTCCTGACAAAGAGTACAGTACGACGATCGAGAGGACGGCTGTAATGATGATTCTGCATAGAGCCCCAGGTTGTCGTTTAGTGGCATATTCTTGATACAAGTCATTTTTATGCATTCAAGGAATATGCTGCCTATTCTATATAGGCAGAGATGAGTTTTTATGCTCAAGATGAGACGAAACCAAACGCCACGTCAAAAGCTGTTCTTCGTACAGAACTCGAGGAAAATCTTTGCAGTTAATGCGCGAGATGGGGGCAGATCTCTGCATTTAATGTACGAGATTTGGTTCTACTTTTAATGACTGGGAGAGATAAAATTAGGGCTAATATGCTCACATCACTATCCTTGCATATTATGCCAACCAGGCTATTTTCAACTATAGGAGCACGCCGTATGCTATCTCCTCAAAATACGCCAACCAGGCTATTTTTAACTATAGGAGTACGCCGTATGCTATCTCCTCGAAATATGCCAACTCAGACTATATTTGCATAGGTACATGATAAGGCTATTTGGCCCAGAATACGCTCAAGACCTCAGTCAGGAAGGATAATTTGCTAGTTTACGCTGGTTGCCCATTATTTATGCAGCATCAAGCTTTACGCAGAATTTGACTTTTACGCCAACAAGACAGCTATTTGGCTTTTACGCCAACATGACAGCTACTTGGCTTTTACGCCAATAGGACAACTATTTGGCTTTTACGCCAATAAAATAGCTATTCGGCTTTTACGCCAATGAGACAGTTATTTGGCTTTTATGCCAACCAACTCTACGCGAGGGGCAGTTACCTATGTGGCTTGCATGCCGTGGTCTTCGAGAAGCAGTTATACGCGTTACCTCATAATGGGACACGTGTCACCCGTGGATTCAGGAGATCATTCAGACGTGGGTAGCAGTTATTATAATCGCCGCATAAAAGGTGCAACTCTCTCCACTAATTGGCTTCTATACCGACTGGACAGTTACTGTGACTGATCTCTATAAATAGAGACTTTCGGTCACAGGAGAAAAAGGTCAGAAAAAGGGGTCAAAAAGGAAGGAGATCAGAGAGAGAGCACATATAGAGAGTGTTGATTGACAACTTTGGCAACGAGAATTCAATCCCTCCTGCAATCTTTGAAGCTTCTTCTTCTTCTACAGCACTTATTCGTCATCGTGTGGTCCAAGGGACAAAGTGATCAACCGCAGATCAGACTCCTATAGCAATATTTTCCCAGAATTATTTTTATTGTACTTAACATCCTCGTATAGGATTAATTGTACTCTTTTTTTTTGTAAACAAAGAAAGGATTTCGTATAAACCTAGTTTCATTCTTCTGTTTATCATCAAACACAAGATGGAGACTCTGATGGGGACTACTTTCTCATCTAACGAGAAAGCCATTTCTCAACACGATACTGTATCCGTCGGATCGACGAAGAAGATGTTGGTCGTCCAATTCGACCAATCTGCTTATGAAGACATGCTTCGCGCAGGGGATACCTCTCATTCCCTCTCTGTCCAGGACAACAGAAAGCTACGTAAAGTATAGAATGGATGCCCCGGACATCCTCTACCCTTTCTGCGGACTCTCTCTCTCCGATCAACAAGGTTGTTACCTCACAACCTATACGCTCTGTGCATAAAAACCCGTCTTTCGTCTGTGACGTGGCAGACAAAACTTCTGGCCATGCCCTAGAGCCAATCCAGAAGTCTAGAA
The DNA here is from genome assembly GCA_036927795.1 of Iris macrosiphon. NCBI lineage: Eukaryota > Viridiplantae > Streptophyta > Magnoliopsida > Asparagales > Iridaceae > Iris > Iris macrosiphon. The sequence continues at coordinate 73,553,506 of JAYESA010000014.1, forward strand.
CGCGCCTTGCGCATAAAATTTCGTCTTCCGTCTGTGACTTGTCAGACAAAATTTCTGACAAGGCCTCATTGCCAATTCAGAAATTTCAAATGCGCCCTGCGCGTAAAACTTTGTCTCCCGTCTGTGACGTGGCAGACAAAATTTCTGAAAAGGCCTCAGTGCCAATTCAGAAATTTCAAACGCGCCTTGCGTGTAAAAATACATCTCTTATCTGTGATGTGGCAGGTGGACCCTTGGATCACATCAAGAGAAAAAGAGTGGCGAATCTCCCGACCGCTAGAGTTGTACGCCACCAAGAGAAGAAGATTACGCGTGACGCTGGAAGCTATTTGAGGACTCCCCCTGTTTTATGCGAATCTATGCAAAGCTCCGAATTACGCCAGGATAAGCCCATCCGCGTAAAGAAGACCTGCTTTATGGGTAAATACGCTCCTCAGACGGATGATGGATCGTATGCTACTCACATGGGCGAACTGCTGTATAATTATGGCAGAGAGAGGGTCATGGTTCCCAATCTCCATACCCCTACTGATGTAAAAAGGCAGAATAAGCCTTCTTCTTCTTCTTCTTCTGTTAATCCCCCTAATTTGCGTGATTTCTTGATCCAGAAGCGCAAAGACATAGGATCTTCTAATATGTCTATTATACCCCCTAGGGAGCATTATTGTAATAGTCATAAAGTTGTAGTTAACTACTGCTGTTCTAAGGCAAAACGGTCAATTTTCGACCGGTTGAACTACTCTTTGTCTCTATAGAAAGAAGAGCCGATATTCGCATCAGTGAACATGGCTTCACACATTCCTAGAGGAAGGTCAAGTTCAAGACGTCATCCCTCTAGAACACCAAGCCAAAGGAGATTTGACAGACTCCTTGAGAATATTGAGGCAGGTATTTTTCGAAACACCCGCTCAAGGTCTCGACAACCGGCTTCATATTCTTCTGATTCCGACGCTGGGGGTCGCCAGTTTCCCAAATCTGATGCTGAAAGTATAGACTCGATCTATACACAGATCTATACTAATCCCTTAGTAGCATCCAGAGAAATGGGAGTTTATGCCATTGGAGATGAACATGAAGAGGCTTCTCCATCAGGAAGTACTAAACAACGCATCGCTGTATTGTAAGCATCGCTTAAAGAGATGCATTCCATGATGGAGAGTATGCGTCAGATGATGGTGACTCAATATGTAGCTGCAATATCTCAAACATCGGTTCCTCCGACTCAACTAGGTGTGGGGGTGGACCTACTACCATCCAACGCAAACCAGGAGCCTGTTCTAAATCAAGAGTCAGCGGCTTCTCAACTTCTTAACTCGGAGAATGTATTGCCTCCTGTTGGAGTTACAATACAACCAATCTCTCACCACTCTGTGGTCCCTTTCCCAGATGAAGATCCGATACAGGCAGTTCTAGAATTGAAAGCCCAATTTGATGCCTTGAAGCATAAGAATCAGCTCAAGAAGTTGGGAATCAACCAGCCATACCCAGCTATCTGGGACGAGATCCCTTTCCCACCTAAATACAAACCACAGGGTATAGTTTTGTTTGAGGGAAAGACATCACCAAGCCAGTACATAAACTACTTTAGCATGATGACAGTGTTGTTACAGGGGAATAACGCCGTTCTCACTCGGGTGTTTAAAGGCTGTCTGTCTGGAGTGGCCTATCAATGGTACCATAGTCTAGCGGACAACTGCATTACTTCTTTTGAAGATTTTAAGACTCTGTTCTTCGCTCGATTCTACGAAGGAGGAATGGACATGTCTATGTCATCACTTATCAAAGTAAAACAGAAGGAGAAAGAGAGCGTTCGTACTTTTATCGAACGTTTTCGTCAGACTACCTTGCAGATGCCTCCCGGAGTTCCGGATTCTGCCTTGGTAGACATTTGCAGGAAGAACCTTCTCCCACTGATCTCAGTGTTCATGGGACCATATCAGTTCCATGATTGGCCCTCATTTATCATATCAGCGATAGCCGCTGAAGATAACAGTCGGAAGGCTCGTGACAATGGAATCATGATCTCTACCTCTGATAGACGGAAGCGATCATCCTCTAATAACGACCATACTCGTAGTTCCAAAGGAAAAGAAGCTCTGGCCATCAACATGTCTAGGCAACATACTCCAGTGACTACGCAGACGAATCCTGGGACTTCCAGGCCTAAAGAAGAATATTCTTTTGACGACGACGATATTCCAAGCATATTCGATTGTCTAGTCAAAAGTGGCAAGCTTACTCTCCCCGAGGTAAAGCGGCCAAATAAAGTCGGTAGTACCAATAACCCTAAGTACTACATTTTCCACAGATACATACATCACCCTACAAAGGCATGTTATGTACTAAAATGGAAAATCCAGGAGCTGATCGACGTCAAGGCCATCACTCTGGGTAATAGCGAGAAGACGGTCATTGCCAACATGATCTCACTACAATTTGGCAATCTGCCCCCTCAGGAAATCCCGGAGGGTGTAGTACCTATTCCACGGGCGATGATGAACATTATTAATCTTCCTCCGACCAGGGGGCAAAATCATGATCTGGTACCCCTAACTACCAAGCGTGGTGAGATCATGTGGGTTCACCCAGATCTGGTGACAGAAATTAAGGAAGAGACTCAAGCTGCTAAATCTAAGTCTAAAAAAAACTTAAGATGCAAACCATGCCATATAGTTATAATATCCCCGACATCAGAAGAAGAGGCTTTGGTAACCGGAACCCGGTCAGGGAAAACCTACCTCAAGGACTATAGGGGAAATCAGGAAGAAGCGACGGCAAATACTTCAGCTGCCAAACTTCCAAAGCCTGAACCTGTTATACCAGAGGCAGGTCCTTCTAGACCAACTTCGGTGGACAAGGGCAAGCAAAAAGAAGTTCATTTTGATAAACCTTTGAAGAATATTCAAAACAAAGGTTTAGAGAAACCATATAACTTCGATATCTTGGCCCAGTTGGTTAATACACCAGCCAAATTGTCCATTTTTGAGCTACTTAGGCTATCTAAAGACACTCGTCAAGCCTTGAGTGAAGCATTAATGCAGGCGAATATATGCTTGACTCAGCTCAAATCCCCTGATAAAGAGCCTGTGGCATGTTCTCAATGCCATAGTGTGATGGAAGTGGTCCCTAATATCACTTTCACTCAAGAGGACATGTTGTTGAAACATAGCAAGCATGACTGGCCTCTTTATTACACCGAATACGTCGGCTCCATGGAGGTAGACCGGATTCACATAGATCCGGGATCGACGATCAGCATTATCCCTCACAGTTTGTTAAGACCATTGAGAATCCCTACAAGCGAATTGGCTTACACTACCACCACAATCGTGGGCTTTAATGCCAGGAAGAGTAAACCGTTGGGGAAGATTCGTCTGAGGATCTAGATTAGTGACCTTAGATCAGTGGCTACATGCTACGTCATTGATTCAGAGGTGTCTTACAATATTCTGTTGGGCAGACCATGGATCCACGATCATAATATTGTTTCTTCCACTCTACATCAATGCTTCAAATATGTAGACGCCCAAGGGACAGTGAAAATAGAGTTTGCTGATCTCAACCCGTTCAAAGGAGTTGAGTCCTACTATTCTGACGCCATGTTGTACACCCAAGACTACATGAAGGAGGTGTCAGGCAAGGCGGAGGAGGAATCCCACCGGGAGCTAGGAGAACCATCTGCTGAGCAACCTTTGTAAAATCCAGGTGAAAGGGCGGACTACCCGTCCGAAAGTCATGGAACCCATGGCTATCCACTTGAGCAGAACCAAATCGGGAGGAGGAAGTGATCCTCTAGTGATCACTCTGAACCAGAAGCCCCCACCTTTGGTCATCAACCTTAGGCGTAACAAGCAGCCGACTGATGTAAATACAACCGGAACGTGGTTTCTGACGATAATAAAGATTCTCTTTTCCAGTATACTGACGCTCAATTTCCTAACCAGGAATCCTCCCCCCATAACGATATAGAACCTATAGCACAAAAATTCTTGAAAGCTATAGACTCCTATTATCCGTATGTATGGGAAGTAGCGTCAACATCTAATGTCATCACGATATTTGGGCCACATGAAGATTCTATCTTTATTGTTCCACCTACTCGCAACGATCAGCATCCAATAGTCTTCGGTCGCCTGCGGAATAAACCAATTGTACAAGAAGATTCTCACGAGTTTGATGCTGGGAAAATACAAGTTTACAGATATAGCCCACAAGCTTTGAAGATTATGCAAAGCATGGGTTATGACTTGAAGTTGGAGCCAGGCCTTAACTATGGGAAAGGCAGACGAATGTCGTTGCATGGTGATCCCTACTGTCAACAAACTCATTTTGGGTTAGGGTATACCACATATCTTGCAACTTCTAATGACTCTGAGTCAAGTGAGGAGACCATTTCCTCTTTTCAAGACGATTTGTCATCCTCCGATTCAGAGGATGAACTCAAACAGGCATTATCAGTAAATATGGTGTTGACAGATTCTCTCGAAATAGAGGGACAAGAATCTGAACCATTTGAAGATGAATCCTGGGCTCAGCAAATGGATACACAATGGGAACTCCGGTTCGAGCAAAGAGAACCACCCACTGAAGATAAAGTTATCCAAGTCGATGTTGGGGATGAATTTACACCAAAGCCGATATTTATCAGTAACGATCTTTCCGAAGAAGAAAGGGAAGAAATGATCCAGCTGATAAAAGAATATATCGATGTCTTTGTGAGGAATTATGAGGATATGCCAGGTCTTGATCCTAAAGTGGCTACCCATAAACTCAACATACGGCCCAATTCAAAGCCTGTAAAATAACACCAACGTCGGTTCCGCCCGGATATGATGGATTCCATTGAAGCTGAAATTAAGAAGCTAATAGCTTGTGGGTTCATCCGGGAAGAACAACATCCTGATTGGGTCACTAATGTTGTCCCGGTCATAAAGAAAAATGGGAAAGTGCGTGTTTGCATCGATTTCCGAGATCTAAATGTGGCCTGCCCTAAAGATGAGTTTCCTCTTTCCATTACAGACGTCATGATCGACAATACGTGCAGTTTTGAGCGCATGTCTTTCATGGACAGATTTTTAGGATACAATCAGATTAAGATGAATCCTGAAGATGAGAAGCATACTACCTTTCGTACACCATTGGAGGTATATTGCTATACAGTTATGCCTTTTGGATTGAAGAATGTTGGGGCTACATATCAACGAGCTATGAGTAATATATTTCATGAACACTTACGCAAAACGGTAGAATGTTACGTAGACGATATTGCTGTCAAAATCCGCCTTAAGGATAATCACATCCAAGACTTGAAGACAGTATTTGAGTTGATGCGCCAACATCAACTCAAAATGAACCCTACAAAGTCCTTTCTTGGTGTATCCAGTGGCAAATTCTTGGGATTTATCATTACCGCTAAAGGCATTCAAGTTGACCCTGATAAAGTAAAGGCTATCCTAGAAATGCGACCGCCCCATAATTTGAGAGAACTCAGGGGATTTCAAGGTCGTCTGGCTTATATCAGGAGATTCATATCCAACCTCTCTGGGAGATGTCAACATTTTTCTCGCCTGATGAATAAAGGTGTGTCATTTGTATGGGATGAAGCCTGTCAGCAAGCGTTTAATGACATCAAACGCTATCTTACTAATCCTCCAGTTCTGGTTCCTCCCGTCATAGGAAGACCATTTTTGTTGTATGTTCGAGCAATAGATCATTCTTTAGGGGCTTTTCTCGCACAGAAGAACAATGAGGTTCATGAACAGGCTATCTACTATCTAAGCAGGATGATGGTCGGAGCTGAACACCGGTACAATCCAGTAGAAAAAGAATACTTGGCCCTAATATTTGCCATTCAGAAGATGCGACCTTATGTGACGGGCCATACTATTCATATCATCTCCAGAATCAATCTTCTTCGGGTATTGATGAACAAGCCAAGTGTTCTTAATTCCCGACTCGCGACTTGGGCGATGTTATTAACACCGTATGATATGGTGTACGTCCCTCAGAAGTCCATGAAAGGTCATGCCTTGGCTGACTTCTTAGCTGCTCATTCAATTCCGAAAACCTCCAAATTATACGAGGACATTCCCGACGAAGTTGTAGAATGTAATTCGGCAATGGCAGGTGATACATGGCAGCTATTCTTCGATGGTGCCTCCAGGACTAGTCCCAGGGGAAACGTGATTTCAGGAGTGGGAATTATTCTGGTAACTCCTGATAAACTTGTCATCTATCGAGCATATTCTCTTAGCGAACCCTGCTCTAATAATGTGGCAGAGTATAATGCTCTACTAATTGGGCTTCAAGTCGTTAAAGAATTGGATGTTGAATATCTGGAAGCTTTTGGTGTTTCTCAGTTGATCGTCAATCAGGTCAGAGGAATATATGAAGTCCGCAATCCAAACCTCATTCCTTATCACCAAGCAACGATCGAGATAGCCATGTCTTTTAAAGGATTCTTCCTAGAGCACGTGCCTCGATCTCAAAATTTGGAAGCTGATGCTCTGGCCAGCCTAGCTGCAGATCTAGCTATTCCTATAAGAAGGCAGAATTCAGTGATCCTTCTTAACAGAGATTTATTCTCTGTGAAAAATAATTTTTACATAGAATGCAGCTACGCTATAAACACGGCTCCTCCAAAGAGAGACTAGAGAAGTCCCTTTATAGACTTTGTGTCATACAGAATCTTACTAGAGGATCCTAAAGAAGCAGCATATATCAAAAGACGATCATTATGCTTCTATTTTGATGCTTCTTCACAAAGTCTATATCGCCGAACATACGATGGACTGCTATTACGGTGTCTCTCTGATGATGATGCAAAATGGGTTATCCGAGAAGCTCATGACGATGTATGTGGATCACATCAACCCGGTCCTAAGTTACAGGATCGTATCAGGAGGATGGGCTACTACTGGCCTACCATGATTGCAGATGTTGTGAAATATGCAAGACAATGCAAAGCCTGACAAGTTCATGCAGATTTTATACATCAGCCTTCTGAGTATTTATATCCTACTATTGCATCATGGCCCTTTGAAGCAAGGGGTATGGATATCATTGGTCCTATCCATCCTTCGTCTTCTAGAGGACATCGGTTTATATTGGCTATATTTCTCCAAATGGGCGAAGGCGATCCCTCTTGCTGAGGTAAAAACATCTAACGTGATCAGCTTTATCAAGCACCATGTAATTTATTGTAGCGCCCCGTTCTCCCGGTGCGGAGAGCGCGGCTAAGAAACACAAGACGGTATCGTTCGATCCGGATAGATTGAATTAAGAACTCGTCCTCGTTATGGATTTGTTTCTTCGGAATCGATTCCCATATTCAGTGGACTGCGCCCCAAGGATCGGCTTAGCGGCAGAGTCAGGAGGGACCTCTCCGCTGCTATCTTTTATTGCCTTAGTTTTCGATGTCGCTTGTTGCTTTTGTGCTTTGAGTTGGTTTTGGGATTTGCTTGTTTTCCTTGAACGGTTTCGATGGTTTTTATTGTTTTCATTCATTGAACTGTACTTCGATTCCGAGATTGAAAAGAGAGGAAGAAGTATTAATCGAGCTGTTCGTGTGCAGGTGAACGAGCAGTAGGCGGCTTGCGAGCGGAGTCGTGAAGCGCCTCTTTCCTTCTCCCTTCCAAAAATCTAGGTGAGTGGCTACCAACCCGATTAGCTAGCCCTGCTTCCAAGCTCCATGCCCTAAAATCTGCATTCTTCTTCGCCTCGATCAAACGATACCAAGTAATAATAAAAGAAACCAAGATAAAAGAGAATAGACTTGGTTAATACTGCTTGTCAATCAAACTTGGGAACGATTACTTACTTGCATGCTTGTTCGTTCAAAATATTTATCATATGCATAATACAAGTTAGAATGTATGCCCTCCTTTAAATTATGCTATGAACAGAACTCATCATGAATGCAATAATCTTAATTGGGAGTGTCACGCCCCAGTTCTAAAACGTCAGAAACTATGCCACGTGTCATTGGCCAGCTGACACGTCACTAAGGGCTTAATCTATTTTGAATGGACCCAAAGAAACGTGCTACGCTGTCCTAAAATACTACAAATATAACACAGTCAAATCTATCTCATCCACAGGAAAATGTCAGAAAAGCAAGTGCTGAATATATATAATCTGAGTCTGATACAGTACACAACTGGTGAGAATACAAGCCTACTACAAAAACTGATAATAGCGCAGAAAAATCAGATAGACTAAGTAGCGTCTATTTGAGCAAAATATCTCCATCTCCAGGTAGCAGCATCTAGGGTCAAGCCTACTCTGAGGGTGTCTCCTCGAGCTCCTCCTCGGTAGCACATCTGGCCTCCTGATCAGGCCCGTACACTGTGGGGTAGAAAGCCTCGTCTAGATTTGGCAGGGAACCAGGTCCTCAGTGGGACGTAACAAGATACAGGAAATGACATGCCATGTATGTAAATACTGAATAAAGAAAATAAATACAGGGTGCTAACCATACTAAGTAAAAATGCAAGTAAAGATCCAGTAGTACGCATGGGAATGTGTGGCTAGACATACGCTGACGTAATTCACCAATCGTGGCGACTGGCTAGTATAGGTGTCGTATGCCCCCGACTCAGGGAACTCTGCAATCGACCATCTCTGATACGAAGGTATAAAACATTATTGGAGGGGGTGTCCCATACGTCCACTAGTTATCTTTTCCATCCCCATGAAACTAAATGTCAAGTCGTACATTTCCTGAGTTATTCTAATCCGTGATGCGGGTCACACGTACTGGTAGCTAATCAAATACGCAGCTCACATCCATATATGCAAATGCAACCATGTTGCATGTTTTCGTGATAGGGTCTAGGAGAATATATTAGGATATTCTCTCAGCTGTTGGAGAGTCTGTAATATCATGTCAACATAACAGTTGACTGTACCCAAGGCAGTCTCAGGTGATCATGGTATATGAATTTCAAAACAAAGTAGATATCACAATTTAATTTAAACAATAACTTGGTAAGGTATACTTGCCTACTCCCTGATAGTGTTGAAACCCTGATTTTACAGTCAGTTGTGAAAGTGTTGGTGACAGGAGGTCACTGGCTGTGATGAAGTTGGTTTCTGTTAAAACAGATAGGTTCGTGAATATCATAGCTGTAATATAAAGCATATATATATACACATATATAATATAGATATATATATAGTAGGTATATATATAGATATAACAGTATATATAGTATATAAAGAACAGATAAAAGCAGGCATAAATATATAGTAGCAGGGTATATCCACTGCTATAGATAATATGGTATTTATCAGGGTGTATCCTCTGATTTATATAATATAATAATATAGTAGTCAGGGTATATCCACTGAGATATAATAATAAATAGTAATATTCAGGGTATATCCACTGATGTAAATTGAAATGACAGGACAGAATTTAAATACGTATATAGATATTTATATATATAAATATATAAGGAATAAAAGACAATGCAGGAATACATATATATAGGTACTGTATTATCCAGTATAATATATTATATATAGTATAAATAATATAATGACATTGCAGAAATATAAATTTACATATCTATAATAAGCTGTATTATCCAGCTGGATATTAATATATACATATATAGATAATATATATATATATATAGATATATATATATAATAGGTGCAGAAGATTAAATGCAGAAAAATAAATAAATGGAAAATGCAGAGTATAGTAATTTTATAATAGCATATTATATATACATATCATATAAATATATATATATATATATAAAAAAAATATAGATACCTATTTAGTAATTATACACTACAATATATAAATATACATATATAGTTATACATATACATATATACATATATAAATATATATATGTATAGAATATATATAGATATATATCTATAATATATATACAGTATAATATACTGTAAATATATATATATAATTATACATATAAATACATAGTAATATACATATATATATACATATTATATATACATATATATACATATATATACATATATTATATATATATAGACATGTATTAGAGATTATATACGTATTTATGTATAGTATAGGTATATATACCTTACAGGTGGCAGGGGGGTCCCACACGGTGTCGCCGGTGAGAGGACGGCGGCGGAGGCAGCCGGAGGTAGCCGGAGGAGCTGTAGCAGCAGCAGCAACAGTGGAGTGCGGGGGCTCTGGCCGGCGGAGGAGCTGCGGAGGTGGCCGGGCAGGCGGCGGGTTTGGAAGAGGGAAGGGTGGCGGTCAGGTTGGTGGTGGTGGCGGGGGTCCACGACGGCTGTGGCGGCGGCTAGGGGCGGCCGGAGGTGAGGGTGGTGGTGTAGTCGGGATTCTGGCCGGGGCACTGTGGGGGTGAGGGTGGCCGGAGGAGGTGTCGTGGGGCGGTGAGGGTTGGTGGTCCGGTGGAGGGGAGGACGGCGAGTCGAGTGGGGGTGGTGGTGGCGGTGCACGGTGGCCGGAGGCGGCGCTGGGGGTAGATGGGAGTGGTGGTGGTGCTGTGGAGGTGGTGGTCGGGATGATGCTGTGGAGGCTGGCCACGGTGGAGCAGGCGGCCGGAGGTGGGTGGCAGTGGTCGGAGGGTAGGGGAGGGGAGTGACGACGGGTTTGGCGGTGGTCCGGTGGGCGGAGGGTGGCCGTGGTGGTGGTGGGATGGGTTGGAATGGAGAGGAGGGCTAGGGTTTATATAGGTTTAGTTGAGTGGCAATTCTGTAATTAATGGCAACTTCAGGGGTATTTTGGTAATTTGATAATTTGGGATATTTTCCAGCAGATTTTTCTGGAAGTTATGGGTGGGTCCCACTCACCTATGGTCTAGCCAATAGGATTAGGCCACCTAGCATGCAATTTTGCATATAAACCCCTAACTTTTCAATAATTGCAAAAATGCATAAAATTTGTATTTTGCGTAATTTTGCAATTTACCAAATTTCAGATACTGATTTCCCGTAATTCTGAATTGTACAAAAATGAGGAAAATAGCTGGGGAAAATATTTTGGACAGTGTGGGGTGAGTTTGGGCAGGGGCAGGGTCTGATTCTGCAGGTGATACGGTCATCGTATTTATTATTTAATAAATACTGCGCACGATGTTTACTATTTATTTTGAGGCTGTTAGGGTCATAATCTTTCTACGGTGTCAATACGATAATTGTAATACAATTAGAGTAGAATATTATCGTATTTTTGGTTGGGCAAAACAGGTGTCTATTGGTCCTCAAATCACTAGGGTACAGAGGTGGGTAAAGAGCAGAAATTTAAATAGGAAATAAATAAAATGAAGCACCAAACAAGATTTCTGGAAGTTGCTAAAAATACAGAAAGTGTAGTCTAACAAGTCTAGGCCAGGTATGTGAAATTTGTTTAGGGTTAACAGCTAGTGTGATGCCCTAATCAATTGTAATGAACATGTGCACAATCAATATATAATAAATAAAATTAAAAAAAATTGTCATAAATCTAATTAATCAAAACTAATCCTAAATTACTAAATTCTGGTCGAGGGAGTTTACAATCTACCCACCTTAGAATATTTCGTCATCGAAATAAAAACAACCATATAATGAGAATGAAAGATTAATTAAGGACATAAGATGATTAAGAAAAAAAAATTTAATTTGAAATATTGGACATACCCTGGTTTGGAAATAGGTGAGGATAACGCTGTCGAATATCCTCTTCCCGTTCCCAGGTGGATTCACCTGGTGCATGATATCTCCATGCAATACGAACAAGAGGAATAGTCTGACCTCGCAGCACTTTCTCGCTACGGTCCAGGATCTCTACAGGCTCCTCTTGGTACGATAAGCTCGGTCCGATAGTGATCTCTGAGTAGTCTAGCACATGACTCGGGTCTGGAATGTACCTCCTCAACTGAGATACGTGGAAGACGTCATGTACTCCTTCCAAGGTCTGAGGTAGAGCTAGCCTGTAAGCAACTTCTTCGACGCGATCTAGCACATCGAAGGGTCCAATGTACCTTGGACTTAGCTTTCCTCTTCCTCCAAATCTGATAGTTTCTCTAGTAGGTGAGATCTTTAAGAACACATGCTCCCCTACTTGGAACTCTAGAGGTCGTCGGTGAATGTTGGCCCAGTGCTTCTGCCTGTCTTGTGCAGCTCGTAGGTGTCCCTGGATCTTCTTTACTTTCTCCACCGTACGAATAATCAGTTCTGGCCCCAGAATCTGTCTCTCGCCAACATCACTCCAGCATACTGGGGAACGGCATTTTCTTCCATACAAAGCTTCAAAGGGAGCCATTTGGATGCTCGCTTGATAGCTGTTGTTGTAGGAAAATTCCACCAGATGTAAGTGATCTTTCCAGGATCTGCTGAAATCAAGCATACAGGCTCTCAGCATATCCTCTAAGGTCTGGATGGTGCGCTCTGACTGGCCATCTGTCTGCGGATGATACGAGGTGCTGAACTTGAGGCGGGTACCAAGACTCTCTTGCATACTTCGCCAAAAGTAAGATGTAAACCTCGTATCCCTGTCAGATATTATACTGACTGGTACTCCATGCAGACGCACTATCTCCTTCATGTACATATCTGCCAAGACTTCTGTAGATTGCCCGACTCTGAAAGGTAGGAAATGAGCTGCCTTAGTGAGTCTGTCTACAATTACCCAGACAGCATTACGACCACTAGGACTTCTTGGGAAGCCCGTAACAAAGTCCATCGTAATGTGTTCCCATTTCCATTCAGGTATTGGGAGGGGTTGAAGTAGACCGGCAGATTTTTGATGTTCAGCCTTGACTTGCTGACACACCAGGCATTTAGCCACAAAGCGTGCTATCTCCCGCTTCATTCCATGCCACCAGTAATATTATCGCAGATCTCTGTACATCTTTGTGCCTCCTGGATGTATAGAGTAGGTTGAGCTATGAGCTTCTGACATAAGCTCATTACGAAGTTCTCCATTTGGAACATAAAGACGATCACCACATCTTAGAGTCCCATCTTCGTGTATGCGACATCCTGTCTGAATTCCAGCCTCTGTTCTTTGTCGAAGCCTCTGAAATCTTGCATCTGTTGGTAGAGCAGCTTTGATTCTTTCTACCAAAGTTGATTGCAGCTGATAGTTTGATAATTGGCCGTCAAGTCCTGGCATAATGACCTCTATTCCCAAATTTTCTAGATCTCTCAGAAGACCTGGTTGGGTGATCATAAAGAATGCCGAGGGTCTTCTGCTTAGAGCATCAGCTACCACATTTGCTTTCCCAGGATGGTACTGTAGATCAATCTCGAAATCTGTCATCACTTCAAGCCATCGTCTTTGCCTCAGATTTAAGTCTTTCTGAGTGTAGACATATTTTAGGCTCTTGTGGTCGGTAAAAATCTCCACTCGTTCGCCATATAGATAGTGTCTCCATAGCTTCAGGGCGAAGATGACTGCGACAAGCTCTAGGTCGTGAGTGGGGTAATTCTTCTCATGAGTCAGCTGTCTTGAGGCATAAGCTACAACCTTCCCATGTTGCATTAAGACACAACCAAATCCTTTTCCGGATGCATCGCTATAGATGACGAAACCTCCGGATCCAGATGGTATTGTCAAAATGGGGGCTGTAGTCAGACGCTTTTTCAACTCATCAAAAGTTGTCTGGCATTCTTCAGTCCATAAGAACTCCTGCTCCTTGCGGGTAAGGCAAGTAATCGGTTCCGAGATTCTTGCAAAGTTTTCTACGAACCTCCGGTAATATCCGGCAAGTCCTAGAAAGCTTCTCACCTCTGAGACATTGGTCAGAGTTGGCCATGTCTCCACAGATGAAATCTTTGCAGGGTCCACCGAGATGCCTTCTCCGGTGATCACGTACCCAAGAAAAGCAACACGATCAAGGAAAAATTCACACTTGCTCATCTTGGCATAAAGGCTCTCCCGTCTCAGCGTCTCTAGTACCAGTCTTAAGTGCTCTTCATGCTCCTCGTGGCTCTTCGAGTATACCAGAATGTCGTCGATGAAGACTACCACGAACTGGTCCAGATATTGATGGAAGACTCAGTTCATCAGATTCATGAATACAGCAGGTGCATTAGTCAGTCCAAATGGCATCACCAGAAACTCGTAATGACCATAACGAGTCCTGAATGCTGTCTTTGGAATGTCTTCTTTGCGTACCTTGACCTGATGATAGCCTGATCTCAAGTCTATCTTCGAGAATACCACGGCTCCTGTTAGTTGATCGAACAGGTTGTCAATTCTCGGCAGGGAATACTTGTTTTTGATTGTTAGAGCGTTGAGGGCTCTGTAATCAATACACATGCGGTATGTTCCGTCCTTCTTCGGTACAAACAGCACTGGTGCTCCCCAGGGTGATGCACTAGGACGAACAAATCCCTTGATCTGTAATTCCTCCAGTTGAAGCTTCAGCTCGTCAAGCTCCTTCTTCGCCAGTCGGTATACATTGGAGGATACTGGTGCAGCTCCGGGAATTAGCTCAATAATGAACTCCACTTCTCTGTCAGGCGGTAGGCCTGGCAATTCTTCTGGAAATACGTCCGCGAACTCTGCTATAACTGATGGAAGTGCTGTCTCCATCGCCATGTAGGCTCTAGGAGTCTGGCCTACTCCTTGCTCTATGGTTCCTCGGGCATATTCGAACTCCGGGTGATCTGGGGGTCTAAAGATAACACTACCCTTACGGCAGTCTAAGATAGCATCGTTCTGGCTTAGCCAGTCCATGCCTAAGACAACGTCGAAATTTGGCATGGGGAGTACCAAAAATCGCGCTCTTAGTCCTCTACTACAAACAACTACCGGACAGGTTTCGATAATGTTGGTAACTGGAACAATACCTCCTCCAGTAAGTATTTTCTAACACTTGGGTAGCGGGGAAGTGGATAGCTTGTGCATGGCTACGAAACTACTGGATATGAAAGACAAAGTAGCCCCAGAATCGAATAATACAGTTGCAGGTAATGATGCAACTAAAATGGTACCTGATATAGTTTTCCCTTCAGGCTCTTCTGTAACTGCAGCTAACGCAAAGACTTATCCCTGTCTTTGCCCTCCAGGTTGTTGTCTGGCCTTGAACTGGGTCTCCTGAGTAGGCAAGGGTGCTCCTCTCTGATATCCTCCTGATGTGGAGGGTAGCATCTTCTGGGCTTGGGCTCCTGGCTTCTGCCCTTGCTGTGGTGCTGCATCTCTGCGTTGTGGGCAGTCTTTGGCCATATGATTTTTAGCTCCACATAACAGGCATAATCCCAGCTTCTTTCTACAGTCATTGGCAAAATGCCCCTTCTTACCACAAAAGTGACAAGTAGGGAGCTCCTTCTTCTGGTAAGGCCCCGTCGTCTGCTGCGTCTGATATTGAGGACGACGTATAGGTCCTCCTGCTCCGTGCTGATTCTTGGCCGGGAAGGTTGGATTTGAGCGTCTGGCTCCTCGGCCAATGGCTTCTTGCTCCCTGGCTTCTGTAAGAACCTCGTTGTAGGAGATTCTCGACTGCGTTGTTGTGTACCTCTGGAGCTCATAGTTAAGGCCATGGTGGAATCTTTTAGCCTTCTTCAGCTCATTCGGAATCAGATCAGCACCGAAACGACTTAGTCTGCTAAACTCCGCGTCGTAGGCATCTACCATCATGTGTTCCCTGCTCCAGGTGCAGGAACTGGGAGTATAGGGTATTCTGGACTGTCGCTGGAAAGTACTTGGCGTTGAAATGCTCCAAGAATTGTTGCCAAGTTTGGTCTTTTCCGATGCTGCGCTCTATGGATTCCCACCAGTGATGGGCGTTGCCAAGAAGTTGGCCCCTCACAGCAGTCATCCATAGGTCGGGAGTGAGTTGCGATCCTTCTAGCAGCATTTCGGTGTTGGAGATCCAATCGGAGATCTCTTCAGGAGTCTCGTTGCCTTTGAAATCTCTCGGGCTCATTTGACGGAAGCCTCGAACTGTGCCCGCTGGTTGGACAGGTGCGGGTGCCGGAGTAGTAGCTCTCTCCAAAGCCGTCATCAGAGTCTGTCGCAGAGCTTCAGTCTGCTGCCATTGAGACTGTCTCAGGGCCTCAGTCTGTTGCCACTGGTTCTGCAACATAGTTTGGAAAAACTGCAATATTTGAGGTTGACCCTCAAGTTGTGGGATTAGGATGGGCAAGGCTGGAGGTGGAGGCAATGGTATCTCCGCCTGCGGTGTTGTCTCCTCGCCAGAATTCTGGTGATTGGACGGGGTTCCTTGGACACTTGGCGAGGTGTTTGTGGCTTGGTCAGCCCCATTATTCGTAGGTTTCCCGGGTATGTCCATATTTCTGAAGAAAATAGAGTAATTAAAAAACACAAAGGAGATAATAATTGATAATCAAGCAAGATGCAAATAATAAAAAAAAAAATTTTAAAGATGGTGTCAGTGTGGATGAGACCTAATGTTTCTATCCTATTGCAGGCTTGCTGGGCATGTCATCATACCACTAGCAATGTAAAGATAGACCTGCATGGGCCACCACTAAAACCGTGTCACGCCCCAGTTCCAAAACGTCAGAAACTAGGCCACGTGTCACTGGCCAGCTGACACGTCACTAAGGGCTTAATCCATTTTGAATGGACCCAAAGAAACGTGCTACGCTGTCCTAAAATACTACAAATATAACACAGTCAAATCTATCTCATCCACAGGAAAATGTCAGAAAAGCAAGTGCTGAATATATATAATCTGAGTCTGATACAGTACACAACTGGTGAGAATACAAGCCTACTACAAAAACTGATAATAGCGCAGAAAAATCAGATAGACTAAGTAGCGTCTATCTGAGCAAAACATCTCCATCTCCAGGTAGCAGCATCTAGGGTCAAGCCTACTCTGAGGGTGTCTCCTCGAGCTCCTCCTCGGTAGCACATCTGGCCTCCTGATCAGGCCCGTACACTGTGGGGTAGAAAGCCTCGTCTAGATCTGGCAGGAAACCAGGTCCTCAGTGGGACGTAACAAGATACAGGAAATGACATGCCATGTATGTAAATACTGAATAAAGAAAATAAATACAGGGTGCTAACCATACTAAGTGAAAATGCAAGTAAAGATCCAGTAGTACGCATGGGAATGTGTGGCTAGACATACGCTGACGTAATTCACCAATCGTGGCGACTGGCTAGTATAGGTGTCGTATGCCCCCGACTCAGGGAACTCTGCAATCGACCATCTCTGATACGAAGGTATAAAACATTATTGGAGGGGGTGTCCCATACGTCCACTAGTTATCTTTTCCATCCCCATGAAACTAAATGTCAAGTCGTACATTTCCTGAGTTATTCTAATCCGTGATGCGGGTCACACGTACTGGTAGCTAATCAAATACGCAGCTCACATCCATATA
Source organism: Iris macrosiphon (assembly GCA_036927795.1). Classification (NCBI taxonomy): domain Eukaryota; kingdom Viridiplantae; phylum Streptophyta; class Magnoliopsida; order Asparagales; family Iridaceae; genus Iris; species Iris macrosiphon. The sequence continues at coordinate 73,570,822 of JAYESA010000014.1, forward strand.
TGCAAATGCAACCATGTTGCGTATTTTCGTGATAGGGTCTAGGAGAATATATTAGGATATTCTCTCAGCTGTTGGAGAGTCTGTAATATCATGTCAACATAACAGTTGACTGTACCCAAGGCAGTCTCAGGTGATCATGGTATATGAATTTCAAAACAAGGTAGATATCACAATTTAATTTAAACAATAACTTGGCAAGGTATACTTGCCTACTCCCTGATAGTGTTGAAACCCTGATTTTACAGTCAGTTGTGAAGGTGTTGGTGACAGGAGGTCACTAGCTATGATGAAGTTGGTTTCTGTTAAAACAGATAGGTTCGTGAATATCATAGCTGTAATATAAAGCATATATATATACACATATATAATATAGATATATATATAGTAGGTATATATATAGATATAACAGTATATATAGTATATAAAGAACAGATAAAAGCAGGCATAAATATATAGTAGCAGGGTATATCCACTGCTATAGATAATATGGTTTTTATCAGGGTGTATCCTCTGATTTATATAATATAATAATATAGTAGTCAGGGTATATCCACTGAGATATAATAATAAATAGTAATATTCAGGGTATATCCACTGATGTAAATTGAAATGACAGGGCAGAATTTAAATACGTATATAGATATTTATATATATAAATATATAAGGAATAAAAGACAATGCAGGAATACATATATATAGGTACTGTATTATCCAGTACAATATATTATATATAGTATAAATAATATAATGACATTGCAGAAATGTAAATTTACATACCTATAATAAGCTGTATTATCCAGCTGGATATTAATATATACATATATAGATAATATATATATATATATATATATATATATATATAATAGGTGCAGAAGATTAAATGCAGAAAAATAAATAAAAGGAAAATGCAGAGTATAGTAATTTTATAATAGCATATTATATATACATATCATATAAATATATATATATATATATATATATATAAATATACCTATTTAGTAATTATACACTACAATATATAAATATACATATATAGTTATACATATACATATATACATATATAAATATATATATGTATAGAATATATATAGATATATATCTATAATATATATACAGTATAATATACTGTAAATATATATATATAATTATACATATAAATACATAGTAATATACATATATATATACATATTATATATACATATATATACATATATATACATATATTATATATATATAGACATGTATTAGAGATTATATACGTATTTATGTATAGTATAGGTATATATACCTTACAGGTGGCAGGGGGGTCCCACACGGTGTCGCCGGCGAGAGGACGGCGGCGGAGGCAGCCGGAGGTGGCCGGAGGAGCTGTAGCAGCACCAGTAGCAGTAGCAGCTAGCAGCAGCAGCAACAACAGTGGAGTGCGGGGGCTCTGGCCAGCGGAGGAGCGGCGGAGGTGGCCGGGCAGGCGGCGGGTTTGGAAGAGGGAAGGGTGGCGGTCAGGTTGGTGGTGGTGGCGGGGGTCCACGACGGCTGTGGCGGCGGCTAGGGGCGGCCGGAGGTGAGGGTGGTGGTGTAGTCGGGATTCTGGCCGGGGCACTGTGGGGGTGAGGGTGGCCGGAGGAGGTGTCGTGGGGCGGTGAGGGTTGGTGGTCCGGTGGAGGGGAGGACGGCGAGTCGAGTGGGGGTGGTGGTGGCGGTACACGGTGGCCGGAGGCGGCGCTGGGGGTAGATTGGAGTGGTGGTGGTGCTGTGGAGGTGGTGGTCGGGATGATGCTGTGGAGGCTGGCCACGGTGGAGCAGGCGGCCGGAGGTGGGTGGCAGTGGTCGGAGGGAAGGGGAGGGGAGTGGCGACGGGTTCGGCGGTGGTCCGGTGGGCGGAGGGTGGCCGTGGTGGTGGTGGGATGGGTTGGAATGGAGAGGAGGGCTAGGGTTTATATAGGTTTAGTTGAGTGGCAATTCTGTAATTAATGGCAACTTCATGGGTATTTTGGTAATTTGATAATTTGGGATATTTTCCAGCAGATTTTTCTGGAAGTTATGGGTGGTTCCCACTCACCTATGGTCTAGCCAATAGGATTAGGCCACCTAGCATGCAATTTTGCATATAAACCCCTAACTTTTCAATAATTGCAAAAATGCATAAAATTTGTATTTTACGTAATTTTGCAATTTACCAAATTTCAGATACTGATTTCCCGTAATTCTGAATTGTACAAAAATGATGGAAATAGCTGGGGAAAATATTTTGGACAGTGTGGGGTGAGTCTGGGCAGGGGCAGGGTCTGATTCTGCAGGTGATACGGTCATCGTATTTATTATTTAATAAATACTGCGCACGGTGTTTACTATTTATTTTGAGGCTGTTAGGGTCATAATCTTTCTACGGTGTCAATACGATAATTGTAATACAATTAGAGTAGAATATTATCGTATTTTTGGTTGGGCAAAACAGGTGTCTATTGGTCCTCAAATCACTAGGGTACAGAGGTGGGTAAAGAGCAAAAATTTAAATAGGAAATAAATAAAATGAAGCACCAAACAAGGTTTCTGGAAGTTGCTAAAAATACAGAAAGTGTAGTCTAACAAGTCTAGGGCAGGTATGTGAAATTGTTTTAGGGTTAACAGCTAGTGTGATGCCCTAATCAATTGTAATGAACAGGTGCACAATCAATATATAATAAATAAAATTAAAAAAAAAATTGTCATAAATCTAATTAATCAAAACTAATTCTAAATTACTAAATTCTGGTCGAGGGAGTTTACAGGGAGACTATACAAAAGTAGATCTCCCCCTGTTACTGTCCTGTGCCTGTTATTGCCCTGAATTGCCTCAACTGTTAACTTAGTGTATGTGTTGATCACGGACAACTTGTGCATAAGGCCCTTAGTTCCTGCGGACAGTCACTGGGGCACTGGCACCGATCCGATCCGGGCGAGAACTCTCCTGTTTAGTCACCCTGTGCAAGGACGGAATAGCGTGCAGCACATCCTGTGCTCTCGCTGCATACCATCCTCGTCAGCGACTAAAATTGGTCCATTATGGCATCCAGCCAGTGATCCCCTGTATATTTAAACCTGTTGCATACTAACTTATGTCTTCGTGGCAGGGAAGGCATGGTAAGTATTGTGCAGGTAATTCAGACGGTCAGGTAAAATCTACCAAACGGTGGCACGTTCATTTCAGTAAATTCTATATGTTGCTTACTTGTAAATAAACTAAGGCAATATAGAAACCCACAAATATGCATGCTTCATTAAAACAACGTGTTGATTGGTATAGTTCGGCTAGCTCGCCTTCACCAATATGTTTCGACATGCTGACCCTTGTTGAAACAGGTTCTCCGCACCAAGGCAAACCGAGCGAGGAGCCGAAGTCGTCTTCCCGAATCCTGTCCAGCTGTAGGCGCATCCTGATCGCGCCGTCCTTGAAGCATTTTGAAGACAGGAGCTGCAACTCTTCATACACAAATGCAGCTCCGTGGCAAAGCTATCCTCCAGCCTGGAGGTCTATATCTTTTGAAGTTTAGTAAAGGGATATAATGTACAGGACTGCTATCTCATTTTGAGTCATCTCTTTTGTAAGCCGTTCGGCATATTAGCTGACTCGTTCAAGAGTTTGTAATAGATGTTCATTATCAATAAAGAGAACTTTTACATATTTCAAATCTGTGTTTCAATTTATCTGCGTACTCTGAATATGTGCTTGCTATGCAAAAATACTTTAGCCTTGTGCGGGCACAACTCCAGGCCCGCACAGCGGTCACGATTCGGGGGACGCCTCGAACGATTCTACGAAATCGGGTCATGACATAGTGGTATCAGAGCACAAATTCAAAGTTCCTTAGACTTCGTGCTGGAAAAGTTCCTTTAACGATCAAATTCCTGTGCGAACTCTTGAACTCTGCTAAGGCCAAAATGAGATACGTTCATGCAATAAGTCCATAATACATTATGATTCTAATATAATTTACCTTCTTTTGAAGGAATGGTACTAGCGCAATCTGCAGCGCAAGCACCAAACGAAACACAAGAAAGTAGTTTGGGCACTTCAGGAAGCTAGCGGAGCCAGCGTGGCATATCTCAAGTCGACCCGCTAGAGCGGGTGATGCAAATGTTAGAATCGCAACGACAAAGAGATGATGCTCGCCAAGCCAAGTTCGAAAGCAATCTGGAGACCCGATTCTCAGTCCAACAAAACTAGGTAGATACCCTACAACAGATCATTCAGACTTTGGCTGCCAACCATTCTATTGCAACTACAACGACTCTGGTGGAACAACCCGTGCTTGAAGTAGAGACGCCACAAATTCCAAGGCCGAGGGACGTGACTACCTTCAACTTGGGATACTTTAAGAAAGTCTGCAATACCCCATTCAACGGGACTGAGGACCCAGTGGTAGCTCTAGATTGGCTAGCCGAGCTTGAAGATCACTTCGCTCTGCTAGAGGTCCCCGAAGAGAAGCGCGTCGCCTGCGCGCAACTTCAGCTCTGCCTCAACGCGCACGATTGGTGGAACGTACATCGACGATCTCTCCAATTTGATCACGGAGAGGAGGCGATCTCGTGGACGACTTTTCGTGCCGCATTTGAAGAGGAGTTTATACCCCTTTCAGTACAACGTCAAATGGAGAATGATTTCGTGCAGCTGCGGCAGGGCAGCATGACAGTTAAACAGTACTCCGCCGAATTCAACTGACTCTCCAAATTCGCTAGGGCCTATTTACCTGATGTAGCGAGTCGAGCAAGAAGGTTTGAAGGTGGACTACGCCCTACCATCCATGTGCACGTGGTCAATAATCAGTATGGAATAATGCGTGAAGTCATGAATCACGCCCTATCTCTAGAACCGTAGTATCCTCACGTTTCCACCGGCGCTGTGCATACCTACAATCACAAACGCCAAGGCAACGATAGAGGAAACAACGCTGCAAAGCGTCACAATGATGGCGGGAAGCAGAAGGCAAATCCCAACCAAACATGTAACTTCTGTAGGAAGCCAGGGTACCTATTCAGGGATTGTCGTAAGCGACTCGGGAATTGCCTCCGTTGTGGTGATCCAACCCATCGGGTTGATGCTTGTCCTGTCCCGGATCGCCGTCCTCAACATAATGCTCCCTAACGGTAGGCCCTATTCTTAAGTTTTGGGATGAAACTTCCAATTGGTTGGGTAGGATGTAGCGTCCCATTCTCCCGGTGCGGAGAGCGCGGCTAAGAAATACAAGACGGTATCGTTCGATCGGAATAGAATAAATTAAGAACTCGTCCTCGTTATGGATTTGTTTCTTCGGAATCGATTCCCATATTCAGTGGACTGCGTCCCAAGGATCGGCTTAGCGGCAGAGTCAGGAGGGACCACTCCGCTGCTATCTTTTATTGCCTCGGTTTTCGATGTCGCTTGTTGCTTTCGTGCTTTGAGTTGGTTTTGGGATTTGCTTGTTTTCCTTGAACGGTTTCGATGGTTTTTATTGTTTTCGTTCATTAAACTGCACTTCGATTCCGAGATTGGAAAGAGAGGAAGAAGTATTAATCGAGCTGTTCGTGTGCAGGTGAACGAGCAGTAGGCGGCTTGCGAGCGGAGTCGTGAAGCGCCTCTTTCCTTCTACCTTCCAAAAATCTAGGTGAGTGGCTACAACCCAATTAGCTAGCCCTGCTTCCAAGCTCCACGCCCTAAAATCTGCATTCTTCTTTGCCCCGATCAAACGATACCAAGTAATAATAAAAGAAACCAAGATAAAAGAGAATAGACTTGGTTAATACTGCTTGTCAATCAAACTTGGGAACGGTTACTTACTTGCATGCTTGTTCGTTCGAAATATTTATCATATGCATAATACAAGTTAGAATGTATGCCCTCCTTTAAATTATGCTATGAACAGAACTCATCCTGAATGCAATAATATGAATAGGGAGACTATGCAAAAGTAGATCTCCCCCTGTTACTGTCCTGTGCCTGTTATTGCCATGAATTGCCTCAACTGTTAACTTAGTGTATGTGTTGATCACGGACAACTTGTGCACAAGGCCCTTAGTTCCTGCGGACGGTCGCTGGGGCACTGGCACCGATCCGATCCGGACGGGAACTCTCCTGTTTAGTCACCCTGTGCAAGGACGGAATGGCGTGCAGCACATCCTGTGCTCTCGCTGCATACCATCCTCGTCAACGACTAAAATTAGTCCATTATGGCATCCAGCCAGTGATCCCCTGTATATTTAAACCTGTTGCATACTAACTTGTGTCTTCATGGCAGGGAAGGCATGGTAAGTATTGTGCAGGTAATTCAGACGGTCAGGTAAAATCCACCGAACGGTGGCACGTTCATTTCAGTAAATTCTATAGGCTGCTTACTTATAAATGAACTAAGGCAAGATAGAAACCCATAAATATGCATGCTTTATTAAAATACCGTATTGATTGGTATAGTTCGGCTAGCTCGTCTTCACCAGTATATTTTGACATGTTGACCCTCGTTGAAACAGGTTTTCCGCACCAAGGCGAACCGAGCGAGGAGCCAAAGTCGTCTTCCCGAATCCCGTCCAGCTGTAGGCGCATCCTGATCGCGCCGTCCTTGAAGCATTTTGAAGACAGGAGCTGCAACTCTTCATACACAAATGCAGCTCCGTGGCAAAGCTATCCTCCAGCCTGGAGGTCTATATCTTTTGAAGTTTAGTAAAGGGATATAATGTACATGACTGCTATCTCATTTTGAGTCATCTCTTTTGTAAGTCGTTCGGCATATTAGCTGACTCGTTCAAGAGTTTGTAATAGATGTTCATTATCAATAAAGAGAACTTTTCTATATTTCAAATCTGTGTTTCAATTTATCTGCGTACTCTGAATATGTGCTTGCTATGCAAAAATACTTTAGCCTTGTGCGGGCGCAACTCCAGGCCCGCACGGCGGTCACGATTTGGGGGATGCCTCAAACGATTCTACGGAATCGGGTCGTGACATTTATCGCTTTGGGATACCCCGAAGGATAATTCATGATAACGGGCCTCAATTCATCAGCCAAGCATTTCACCGATTTTGCGATAAGAATCGAATATAAAATATAGCCTCGACGACTTATAATCCTGCTGCTAATGGTTTGGCGGAAGCCTTCAACAAAACCATCATCAAACTCTTAAAGAAGTTCGTCTCTTCGAACAAAAGAGATTGGAATGAGAAGCTGGGAGAATGTCTCTGGGCATACCGCACAACGGTACGAACACCAATGGGTTGTACCCCATTTTCTTAGTTTACGGGTGTGAAGCAGTTCTTCCCATTGAAGTCCAAATTCCATCACTCAGAATAGCAGTGGCTAATGAGTTGACTCAGGAAAATAATGATCAATTAAGGCTTCAAGAGCTAGAAGGATTAGACGAGAAACGCCTTCAAGCTCAACAGTGTATTGCGTTCTACCAGGCACGTATTTCTAGAGCTTTTAACCAAAAAGTGAAGGAAAGAGTGTTCAAAGTTGGCGAGCTAGTTCAAGCTGTGAAGAGGCCAATGGTTATTACACACAAAAGTAAGGGCAAGTTCCAGCCCAAATGGGAGGGCCCTTATGTGATTGAAACCACATTTTCAAATGGCGCTTACAGGTTAGCCAAGCCTAATGGATATTTAATAATGGCTTCTATCAACGAAAAATTCCTGAAGAAGTACTATGCTTGATCTCCTTTGCTCAAAGGGGTTTGGTGAAGATTTCATTCTGATAACATTACATATAAAGATTAGTTGGATCATATTTTATCATGTTCTTATGATCTCTGAATAGATATATTAAACTAATTTGAAACTTCAAAACCTATCACGTCTATATTACCTCTGATAGTATTTTGTATACAAATTTAGTTGGAGCATATTCTATCATGTCCATATAACCTCTGAATAGATATATCCGACTGAAACTTACCGAAAGTATATTACGTCCATATTACCTCTGATATCACTTTCATCTTAGCCTATCATTTAGATTCAAAAGTGATAGGTCCTCAAAGTTAGAAAAAGTATCTTTATTATCTCTGGGAATAGCAAAATTATAGAAGAAGCAAAAAGGTACATCATTGGGGAGGAGCAGTTAAATCGCGAATCTGTTGCGCCAAAGCAGCCATCCTCTCATTCCTGGAGTTCAAAATACTGTTGCGAGCCTGTTCCAGCCTTGCTTCGTCGTTGCTTAAGTGAGATAGTCCGGACAGAGAATTAACAAAATTGGCGTGGATAACACCCACATGAGTCAAGTTCTGTTTAGCTGTATCCACTTGGCCCTTCAGCACATTACAGGCTACCGATGTCTTGAGAAGCTTCTCCCTTGCCTGAGCAAGTTCAGCTTCCAATTCTTGAACCCTCGCTTTATTTCCCTCAAATTCGGCCTGGCACTCAGCTAGCTGAGGAATAAACTCCACCAAGACAGCCTGCTCTTTATCCATCTCTTTTTGCTGTTCTTGGATGAATTTGTTTAGAGATTCTATTTGCTCAGCAAGTTCTGCAGTCAAGGAGTCATACTCAGCTTGAACCAGATCGTCGATGCTGCCTCGAGATAGTTGCAAATACTCGTTAATAGGTTGTTCTAAACCATTAATTATTTGCTCTAGCGCATCAGCTCTTTCAGCGTCACTGAAATTTCTAATCTGTGCTATAGGGAGATTGGAGGACATCTTCAGAGCATCAAAACCTAGGTTCTTCTCCAGCACCATTAATATCAACTCTTTCAAAGTGAGGTAGAATATGCTAGTGTATTGATCCACTAGCATAGCAAAGCTCGAATGGACGCTAGGATTGGCCGCAATATCGGTAAGTCTCCTTTCTGAAATGACTGTAGAGGAGGTCGCCACAGTCGTTGCTTCAACAGATGGCCTGACAAAAGAAGAGACACCAACAACAGTTTAAGTTGCTGGTATACTCGACGAAGGAGGCACGGACGAGATGGTGGGTTCATCCTCCTCTGATGTTATTTGAACTACCACTGGCGGGATGACACCCGAGAATGTTGCGGATGAAAGATCGGCAGCTTCAAAGCATGCTTCTTCGACGTTGAGCACCGTCGTTTCATTAAATGGATCCGCAACAAAGTCAGAAGTTGGGTCAACTCTGCCCTCCCCAGAGATGTCTTCACCTGAAAAGAAGATAAGAGAAAGTTAATATCAATTTGATGTTAATTTTCATGAAAAAAACGTGAAGACAACATTTACCCATGGCCGATGGCATATATGTTGCGTCTGCAGCCTGTATAGCTAAATCATTTCTTAATTATACTAAACAAGATGTCATACCTGGAGAAGAGGGTGCACCAACTAACGTTTGAGGAAAGTTATCCCAGTCATCACCCAGATCCACTCGAGGTTCATCGGGTGGAATCTCGCTAGAAATACTTACAGACAAAGGAGGGGTTACTCCCATTATTGGTCTGGATAAAGGTATATTGATTCTGAATATGCTCGGTCTCAAAGGCGACCTCGAAGCACTACCAGTAGCGGTAGTAGCGGCAGCGATCGCGAGTAAAGAATCTCCAGCACTGTCAGCCAGAACTGTGGAGGTTCCCTCTCTAAAAGGCGAAGGACCTCTGATCAAAGAATCATCCCTAACTGGGGAAATAACAGGCTCACTCCTAGAGGCCCCCTTGGTGGAAGTCCTTTTAGGACCTCTGACCGTCTTCTTCTTGCGGGGGGAAGGCTCTTTTAGAGTGGAAGCCTTTCGCTTATTGGAGATAACGAGAGGCTCTGTTGGCGGAGCTATTACGTCTCTCGGTATTATCAACAAGAAATCGTCTGCGCCGGTAGTATCTTCACCTTCATCAGAGGAGACGGATGGGATCTCCTCTCTTCCAGTAGACTTCTGGGAGGGCATCTTAAAACTTTTATATACATCAAAATCACGATGGAAGGTATTGATGGACGCGTAAAACTGCGCGTATGAGTAAAGAATGTGCAACTCCGTGGAGATAGAAGTCGCGGGCATAGCAAAGATTGCACCAATACAACCCATGATGAAGTACTGCCATCCTCTGGCTCCATCAATAAGTCCACCTTTGGACTTGAAACTGGTGATAGGATTCCCCACGTGCAATTGGTCGTACCTAAATTGTCTGGCAAACCGGCTTGGCAGATAAGGCTTCAAGTAGCAGTGGTCCTCACTTCTGTACAACAGATGGGAAGGTCTAATGCAGACCAACCAGTAAAATACTTCAGGAGAAAGAATAGTCTTCCTCTGACCTGCATCCTAAAGTTTCTTCCCTTGTTGATTGATATGTACGGGGGGACGGTATAGAAGAGCTTCCAGCCTTGGGCAAAATTTAATGCTCGCCGGCAATCTATGATGCTCGCCACATTCTAAAGGAAATTCTTGTAATTCAACAAAAAGTTATTTCTCGAACTGCTGGCAGAGCCGGGAGTCATCACCCTGGTGTTATGAAGGATTAACCATCCCTTCAGGTATAGGAATGGTAATTCCACTCTGGGAAATCCTTCATGCTGTGTATCATCTGCAAGCAGCCCATCAGTAATGGCCCTAAGGCCAGCTTGTATTCTGTATACCATGGCAGGGAGCAGGCCCAGTCTTGCTTCAAACACCAAATGTACTGTGGGCCATAAGGTGTTTCGATGAATGCGATCCGCAGACGCGATGCCAGGCACTACCCATCGGCGTATCCAGACAGAGAGGAAGCCAGCCAGTTGAGCTTCCCTCGACAGAGGCTTGCGACAATGCCTCATATAACTGAAGGCTTTAGTGCCTGCAGGATAACCCCCTATCTCCTCATCCAGAATATAATCTGAAGCCCCTGCGTCTTCAATGAGGTCATCGACCTTGTTAGCGTTAAGCATGCTCAGGAGGTTCAAAGGCTTATCTTTGCTATCTACAACCTTGTCCGGCTTAGCATTTCTGGCCTGATGGAAGAAGAGGTAGGATGCCCATTTGTTGATGTGAGCCAAATCAGAGAGCTCTTTGTAGAAAGTGGTGCAGGCAAGATAATGGCTCATCAGCTCCTGGTATACTGCCACTGCCCGAGGGTTTGTATCCCTCAGTTCCCTGTTTGTGGGAACGTACTCTTCATAAGGAGTGTCCCCCATTGGCAGCTTTAAAATTTCTGCCATCTCATGAAGGGCTAAGCCCAACTCCCCTAGTGGAGTGGCAAAAGTCCCAGTGAGTAAATTATATCGCTCCATCAAAGATAAAAACAAGTTAGGGTTGACAGACAGCCCAATACTAGTGGCACTCACAGCCGCGAACAAGCCAATACTTTCCAGCTCCATCTGGAAGTGCTTCAGGGCCCAGGCAGTTAAACTGGCCCATCTAAGATTCCTGGGGCTAAGCCATCCACTGGTACGAGGGTTAACCTTGGGGTACACTCCTCCCTGCCCCATAAAGTCATTGTAGAAAGTAGACATTTGAACCGGCTGGATCAGTGAAGTGTCTTCACTCGGGACGCTGTCCGGCAGTAATCCTCTGAAAGGCATAACAGGGCCTGAAGGACGGCTCACAAAGGCTCCTTGATTCAATCCTTTGTTGTATAAAATCTTCCCCGGTCGATCGTGAAGATCGGAAGTCAGAGTCCACATTATCTTCCTAGGATGTGTGGCATGGAAGAATGCCAAGATAGGGTAATATCTGGGCATCCTGGGCAGATACATGACCGTGCCCTTAGCAGTAAACACCCAATCTTCCTTCTTGGATTTAGTCTGTGACTGTTTGTCGATAACATCACAGAATAAGAAACCTAGTTTCTTATATTCAGTCCCATCTATGTATGTCAGGGGCTCCCCACTGATCATACTCAGCAGCATTCGTTCTCCTTGGGACGTGATCAGAGTTCCCCTTTCTTGAGGATACTCGGTTCCAGAAATCGGGAATGTCACATGGGACAAATCCTCCAGATAGCTGGAATTCAGCATCCCAACAGCAGTGCCTATCACTTCAGCCAAAGGAGGGATCTGCAAGTCCACTGCAAAATACAAGAAAACAAGTTATTTTTACGCTAGACACTACACTCTTGCAGGATACGTCAAAGACTAACAGTCTGAGCTTTTACGCCGAACTGCAAAAACTTGAGCTTTTACACCGGAACCTATTTTTAGTGCGTAAAACTCAAGGTTGGCAGTATACGCCAAAATCTAACAGTCTGAAGCTTTTTATGCCAGACTGCCAAAATTTGAGTTTTTATGCCAGAATTTACATCCAACGCGTAAAACTCAAAGTTTGTAGTATACGCCAAATTTTGACAGTCTGAGTTTTTACGCCAGAGTGCGAAAATATGGAGTTTTTACGCTGACACATTAGGAATGTGGGCGTAATAATAAAACATCTCTGTGCATCATCTTCCTCGAAGAGGCTCTTAGCACAGAAGATGACCTTGCACGTACATGTACAACGTGTGCGAAGGGTTTCATTCCTATCGAAGTCTTTACCTGTGATGTCCGGAGCGTAGCTCGACGGTGGAGCACTTCGTTCAGATCGGGGCTCACTCAGCCTAATGGGAGTTGCTCGTGCTTGAGCAGAGGAGCGAGATAAGGAAGCAGTTTTCTTTCCCTTAGCAATGGGAGCCTGTTTTGGTGCCATGGTGAAGCTCAAAGTTCTCAGAAAAGAGACGAAGTCGAAGAGTTCTCAAAGAGACGAAGGGTTATTGCAAAGACAGATGAAGGGTTTCTCTCTCAAGACCTTGGGCTATTTATAGAGTTCGGATAACTCTTCGAATCCCTAACCAAATCCGATATTTAATAGTCGGTTATGATTTGGGACCACGTCAGCCTATCATTTGAAAAAAGAAGATGGACAGTCATGCTGCGTAACAGATCCAGATTTTATGCCCAGAGGCTACAAATCTATGGTTTTACGCTCATAAGCTTTTACGCTCAGAGGCTATAAATCTATGGTTTTATGCTCAGAAGCTTTTACGCTCGGAAGCTACAAATCTATGGTTTTACACTCAGAAGCTTATACGCTCAGAGGCTATAAATCTATAGTTTTACGCTCAGAAATTTTTTTACACTCAGAAGCTACAAATCTACAATTCTACGCTCAGAAGCTACAGAAGGCCAATTACAAGGGTTTACGCAGAAAATGCTTCTTGTTGGCTACAAAATATTCCAAGTGCCTGAAACTCACAGATGTTAGCATTGAAGATGACTCTTCTTCTTGGGCCATTGGAAGTTCATTCGAAGTCTAGCCAGAATCCTTAACATCTAAGTTCAAGCATGGCCTGTTTGGCGGATATTTCTTGCCCTATTTTGAAGGATTTACGGGGAAACCATTCTTGAAGAGGAGGTCTGAACAGAATTTTTTCGTATCAAAGAAGTGACAGTTCAGAATTCTATGCGACTCCTCGTCCAAAAATAGCATGACAGTTGGATCTTTAAGACAACTTAAATGCTAGAGAGCTTTTTTTACGCATCTTTCGTTACGCGTAAAATACGGGACGTGACCAGATAATCGTTTATCAGAGTCAGCATAAAGTTACCCAAATGTGTCGAAGCTGCACATTATCAGACTTCCTCACAGCAAATATGGCAAATCAGCAATGCATAAATGAAGACAAGTTTATTAATCATGATTACATATGATGGAAATTCAGTTTACAAAGGATTTTTTATTTTTATGATTACATATGATGGAAATCCCTTTTTTACAAAGGATTTCTCATTAAAGATCACACTGGGAATCAGTTGTGCCAGGTTCTCATATTGGTGGAGATCTTTTTCTTCTTCTACGGCACTTTATCGGCTTCTGCGGCCGATGAACAAGAAAATGATTAATGGCGGGAGGATACAAAACTGTGTCTGTTTTATTCAAGCCCACCCTCCATACACCATGGCAGCTACGTCCTAGAATTGTGCTAGGGATTCAGACCCAACACAATTCTGGAAGACAGGACCAAACTGCCTACCTACGTCCAGCTTCATAATAGGAGAAAATACAGCTAGCAAGCTGTGTGGTCCGATGAGACCCTTCCTCTCTCCTGGACGAATTGCCATATAAAATTGCTGATTATTCCGAGCAAAGGAAGCTATGATATCCTTCCACGATCCATCGTTGTAGAGGATATTTGCTCGAAGATGCCTCTTTTTACGGCTCCTTACATGCTGGAAGAGCATGATCTTCTTCTTTCTCAGGTCAGCCCAATGGATCTCGGCAACCATCTCTTTTGGTGAAGGAAGTGTGGAAATACAGGTTCACTCACTTGCCTTTATATAGACAGAAGAGAACATACCAAATCCCAATAAATTCCTAAAATTTGCCGAGAAATCAGCCTCGCAGAACGAGTCAAATTTGACCGTTTCATGCTTCATTCAAAGTATTTCAAATTATGAGGAATTTGAAAACTTTGAAGGGGGTCGTGTAGAAGCATAAAAATACGCTGGGGAATTATACGCGTAAAATCCCCAACATGCATGAAGCCTGCGTAAAACGAAGCTCCAGTGCGGTGTGGCATAAAATATGACTTCAGAGCCATTGGCGTACAACAGAGTTTCAACGCCATTCAGCATAAAATGGAGCTCCAGAACAGTTCGCGTAAAGCAGTACTTCCAGACTGCTTTGGCATAAAAAGGTTGCTACACCTCCCTCCGATGTAAACTATGTCTGCTTTTAATGCAGCATAAAATTGTATGAGGAACTCTTCGTATTCTTCGAATGAACCTGTCAGACAGAACAGTAAACCTGACTCCTGACAAAGAGTACTGCACGACGATCGAGAGGACGGCTGTAATGATGATTCTGTAGAGAGCCCCTGGTTGTCGTTTAGTGGCATATCCTTGATACAAGTCGTTTTTACGCATTCAAGGAATATGCTGCCTATTCTACATAGGCAGAGATAAGTTTTTATGCTCAAGATGAGACAAAACCAAATGCCACGTCAAAAGCTGTTCTTCGTACAGAACTCGAGGCACATCTCTGCAGTTAATGCGCGAGATGGGGGTAGATCTCTGCATTTAATGCACGATATTTGGTTCTACTTTTAATGACTGGGAGAGCTAAAATTAGGGCTAATATGCTCACATCACTATCCCTGCATATTACGCCAACCAGGCTATTTTCAACTATAGGAGCACGCCGTATGCTATCTCCTCGAAATACGCCAACCAGGCTATTTTTAACTATAGGAGTACGCCGTATGCTATCTCCTCGAAATACGCCAACTCAGGCTATATTTGCAAAGGTACGTGATAAGGCTATTTGGCCCAGAATACGCTCAAGACCTCAGTTAGGAAGGATAATTGGCTAGTTTATGCTGGTTACCTATTATTTATGCAGCATCAAGCTTTACACAGAATTTGGCTTTTATTCCAATAAGACAGCTATTAGGCTTTTACGCCAACAGGACAGCTACTTGGCTTTTACGCCAACATGACAGCTATTTGGCTTTTACGCCAATAAGACAGCTATTCGGCTTTTATGCCAACGAGACAGTTATTTGGCTTTTATGCCAACCATCTCTACGCGAGGGGCAGTTACCTACGTGGCTTGCATGCCGTGGTCTTCGAGAAGCAGTTATACGCATTACCTCATAATAGGACACGCGTCACACGCGGATTCAGGAGATCATTCAGACGTGGGTAGCAGTTATTATAACCGTCGCGTAAAAGGTGCAACTCTCTCCACTAATTGGCTTCTACGTCGACTGGACAGTTACTGTGACTGATCTCTATAAATAGAGACTTCCGGTCACCGGAGAAAAAGGTCAGAAAAAGGGGGTCGAAAAGGGAGGAGATCAGAGAGAGAGAGCACATATAGAGAGTGTTGATTGACAACTTTGGCAACGAGAATTCAATCCCTCCTGCAATCTTTGAAGCTTCTTCTTCTTCTTCTACATCACTTCTTCGTCATCGTGTGGTCCAAGGGACAAAGTGATCAACCGCATATCAGACTCCTATAGCAATATTTCCCCAGAATTATTTTTATTGTACTAAACATCATCGTATAGGATTAATTGTACTCTTTGTAAACCCCCTCACCCAAAATAGATATTTTGTGTATATTTTATATTATTATATTTATTATAGATATTGAATTTATTTAGAGTATTCTTTTAGTTAATTAGAAAATAAATTTCTTGATATATTTACTTATATAAATATTTATTTAGAATCATTTTTAGGTTATTTTAGATTTTTGAAGATTTTTCTAGAATTTTTAGGTAATTATAACATAGGGAACGTAAATTTCTAGGACTTCTATGATTTACTTTGAGACCATACTTGCATGTTATTCCTACCAAATATTTATTTTAAGTTAAAATATTTAATTATATTTTTCTATAATTTATTTAGAATTTTAAGAAATTTATTTAGATTTTTGAAATTAATTAGGATTTATTTGGTTATATATAGTCTTAATATTAGATAGATGCTAATTTAGTATTAATAGATATTAATAAGATTATATATAAATTATTTGTATTATCTTTAATCCTATTTAAGATTATAAATTATTGAGATAAACTTAAACCCTATTTTTAAATTAATTCAAATCCTGAGCCTACTAGGAAAGCAACTTCATGCATATCCTATCCCTATTTAAACTGATACTATTCATATTCAAATTAGCCAATCCTAGTCGTATTTAATTAAGTAGTCTCCACCATTATAAATATCTCATCCTTCATATTTTTCTTCCCCAAATTCACCTCTTTTTCGTCCAAAAAGAGTCAAAATTCGTCATAAATTCAGCCTCATTTTTTTGTATGTTATGACGACTTAAAAAGACGATATCTCCTAGCTCCGGACTCCAAACGTGCTCCAATTTTTTTTAGAACCATATCAAGGTTAGTTTTCTGAATATATAAATTATTTTAATAATTTCAGAACCTATTTTTCCAGAAAATTCTAAAAGTGCCAGCTGTCCGAAATTAGACACATTTTGGTATTTTTGAAATTTCGGGAGATCCCGAACTCGGAATTATGAACCGTTTAAAGTTTTGGAAAGCTAACATGATGAAATTCCAGAAAATTATTTTTTTAGAATTTAAAATATAAGTTTATTATACTGTAAAATTTGTGCAACATAGACGTAAATAGAAAACTACCAAAAACTATCATCTGTGCGCCCTTGTGGACATAACTCTTTACCGACTTATGATTTTATAAAATCGTCGATTCTGGCGTTCATGTAGTGCTAAAATCTATAGGATTTTATACACAAATCCAGGATTTGAGTCGGTTGAATTTTTGGTCAACGGATTGTCTCGATTTGCGAATCACGGATCACAAATCCATAAAGTTAATTTTCTTTGGACCGAAATTAGGATTTAGTAATAAAATCATATTATAATAAGATTAGAATACTATTTTAGGTTATTTTATTCAGAACTAAAATAGATTAAAATGGAGGAACCTATTCACCCACTTTTGTAACCTAACTTATTTAATTTATGTGACGGGTAGGTCGGACGACGCCTTGAGTTGGGACTTTATTCTTTTTTAGACCAGGCAAGATACCTTGCCAAATTGCTTACAGTATTTTGCATGCTTAGTATATTTCTGTATATTTATTGCATCTCTGTTTATTTATTGCATCTGTAGTTCCTTTCAGTCATTACTATATATTAGATATGTTGACACACACTTGACACTTAGTATCATGAGACAAATATCATTAGGCGTATAGGCTTTTAACCACTCTGGTAAACCGTAGTATATAGCTCGCACTATGGTGGTCGTGTCCGATGGTCGCTACCCCCGAGGTATGTCGATTGATGGAGTCCGAGGGTCGCTACCCCCGAGGTATGTCGGTTGATGATGTCCACTGACGAGTACATGAGTTGTGAGGATTAGATCGAGTAGCCTACCCTTGCCCATACGTCGAAAAGTTGTCCTCATTTGCATTCATATAGATTGTCTTGTACAGCGTACTTACATATTTTCTACCTATTATGCATGTTTACTGTATTCAAATTGGCTTGCTGTTCTGTATCTTGTTATGTCCCTCGGAGGACCTGGTCCCCTGCCAGGTGTATCTATTCTTGAGTATTTGCAGGAGCACAGATTTGGATGGTTATATATATTTCGTGGATGTCTTCTCTTCGAGCCATGGTCGTTAGCTGGTATTCTTATATTATGTTTATTGTGTTGTACCTTTACCTTCGAGTTGGTAGTGGATTTGTTTCCATCCAACTATCATCCTTAGATACTTATATTGATATCTAATTTCATAGATACTGGTTATTTATTTATATTTGATTTTCGTGGATGAGATTTAGCTTATACTCTATGACTTGTGACATATATTTATACTACTTGTGGATTGATTTTCATATTACAGCGTACATGTGGATTTTGGTTTCCATCTATTGGAGTTGCCATATTCATACGGCTGGCATGCTTACGTGTTCCTAGTCCTACGTATTTTGGGACTGGAGCGTGACATATTTTTGTGGTGGCCCATGCAGGTCGAGAGCATATTGTCTCGGTTACGTTATTGTACCGAACAAGCCTGCACCTAGGAATAGAGTATAGGATCTCATCCATAATTGACTATGATTCGCTCTTCTTCCAGTCCATTCTATTCGAATAATTATAATCTGCTTGATTCATGTGCTTCCCTAATAGTTCCTTGAGTATAGCCCCCTCCAAAAGTATAGAAGTTCCTGTTGTTAGATGAGAAGTAGGGTAACCTTCCTATAAGAGTACAACTAGAGTGTTGACACATCACTGAGTTAGAATACTTAATGAACCATAACACCCTTACCTGTAGATAGATTGACCACTATCCCTTGATAATTAAGGAAGACTTGAGAGTAGTATAGACACTACTAGGGTTAGTTAGAGATTTTACTATAATATTTGACCCTAGTATTGAGGAACCAATAGAAAACCAAAATTGAATATTAGGACTGAACCTAACCTTCATAGTTAGATAGTATTGGAGAACTATAAATTTAGATTCTTGTCTTGAGATTAGCAGACAGTACCTTAGAAAGCCAAGAGCAATGCATAGAATATTTTCTTGATCATACCTCGAACACGGAGATTACATACCATATTTTCCTTAGAGAAACCATGACATTATCTAGAGTCTTTCTATTTAGTTTTATGACTTGTTCCTCTGAACCCTTAGCGCTCGCTATTAGTGAGACCACTAAATTTCTTTCCTTCATCTTTTAATTCGTGCCACCTAAACCTCTCTGATTATAGACCAAGTGATTTTATTCTATGTTAGGATATATAGCTTGCTAGGATTATAGTTGTAAACTTGAATTTTGAATCCCTGTGCTTAGTAGTTAGAACTTGATGGTTTAAGTTATCCTTGTAGATTGTGACCTGGTGATTATCCCTTAGTTTTAATTGTGTAACTTGTACCACACCTCGATACGAGTTATATTCCCTTTTTTCCTTGAAGGCCAGTAACTTTCCATTCTCCTATTGACACTTGCTCTATAAGCGCTATGACTAAGACTTAGGACGACCATGACCTATGTAATGAAAGAGGATACCCTAATATGTACCAAGATCCCTTCCCGTAGACCTTAACAAAAGTTTCTACGGTATCCTTGAGACAATTATAGTACTAATTTATTGTTATAAGTTGGGTAGTATACCTCACAACATAGTATCACATAGTCTTTTGACCTATTATTGAAGCCTAATTGAACAACATTAACTGTATGCTAGCTTAGGACGATAGTGTTTTTTTCAGACTGCAGAACTTAGAGGCTATACCTCTACTTTGTCGACTATCGACTTAGACAAGGAATTAGTATGACAACTGTAGAGATTATAGAGTCTTATCTTTTGTGAAATTGAATTATTTGTACTTTCTCTCATCATAATCCAGCGTACTTATATTTTGTGTACTACCTTGATTTATGCTGCTATTATAGCCTAGTTTTTGCTAGCTTATTCTTTTATCGAGCTTGCTCATGACATATGTATTATTGGGTGCACACAATGATACAATTGTCTAATCAGAATCGGTGTATTAAGGTCTAGCTAACCTTAGTGCGCTTGGTTCGCTCTTCGCATAACTACTTTACGTGGATTGAGATATAGGGTAGTAGACGAATATACTTGTCCCTAGACATGTCTGACATATCGTATCGGTTACATAACTGTACTGATACGAGCATGTAAATAGGAAATTACCAAAATAGGATTTTAATCCACAACTGCCCTGACAACTCTCTTTTTGAAGTCTTTAATCTCTTTGAACCTCGTACTTGTATTCTATCACCTCCACCTTGAATTCTTTATTATTGCTCGTCGTCCTCCCTTATTTCGGAAAGACGAAGCCTCGTGCTTGGTATAAGTTGACACACTGATAGTACTAGATATACCCCATAAGGCTAATCACATAACTTAGTGACTCTCTTTTATAATTGATTAAGGGCATACCATAGGTGATATGTTTGGTGTTAAAATTTCTGGGGATTGAATAACATGATTAAATAATTTGAGAAATAGTTTTCTTAAGAGTATAGCCTTATTTGATAGGTGGGTAAATTCTAAGTTGGGTAGAAATTGCATTGTTAAACTTGAGGTGAATTCTTTTAGATTATGATCATAAGATTAGATAGAGAGAAACCATGTCCTATTTTAATTTCAAGGACAAAATTTTTGTAAGTTGGGTAGATTGTAAACCCCCTCACCCAAAATATATATTTTGTGTATATTTTATATTATTATATTTATTATAGATATTGAATTTCTTTAGAGTATTCTCTTAGTTAATTAGAAAATGAATTTCTTGATATATTTACTTATATAAATATTTATTTAGAATCATTTTTAGGTTATTTTAGATTTTTGAAGATTTTTCTAGAATTTTTAGGTAATTATAACATAGGGAACGTAAATTTCTAGGACTTCTATGATTTACATTGAGACCATACTTGCATGTTATTCCTACCAAATATTTATTTTAGGTTAAAATATTTAATTATATTTTTTCTATAATTTATTTAGAATTTTAAGAAATTTATTTAGATTTTTGAAATTAATTAGGATTTATTTGGTTATATATAGTCTTAATATTAGATAGATGCTAATTTAGTATTAATAGATATTAATAAGATTATATATAAATTATTTGTATTATCTTTAATTCTATTTAAGATTATAAATTATTGAGATAAACTAAAACCCTATTTTTAAATTAATTCAAATCCTGAGCCTACTAGGAAAGCAACTTCATGCATATCCTATCCTTATTTAAACTAATCCTATTCATATTCAAATTAGACAATCCTAGTCGTATTCAATTAAGTAGTCTCCACCATTATAAATATCTCATCCTTCATATTTTTCTTCCCCAAATTCACCTCTTTTTCGTCCAAAAAGAGTCAAAATTCGTCATAAATTCAGCGTCATTTTCTAGTATGTTATGACGATTTAAAAAGACGATATCTCCTAGCTCCGGACTCCAAACGCGCTCCAGTTTTTTTTTGTTAGAACCATATCAAGGTTAGTTTTCTGAATATATAAATTATTTTAATAATTTAAAAACCTATTTTTCCAAAAAATTCTAAAATTGCCAGCTGTCCGAAATCAAACGCATTTTGGTATTTTTGAGATTTTGGGAGATCCCGAACTCAGAATTATGAACCGTTTAAAGTTTCGGAAAGCTGACATGATGAACTTCTAGAAAAGTATTTTTGTAGAATTTAAAATATAATTTTATTCTATTATAAAATTTGTGCAACGTAGACGTAAATAGAAAACCATCAAAAACTATCATCTGTGCGCCCTTGTGGACATAACTCTTTATCGAAACATGATTTTATAAAATCATTGATTCTGGTATTTATGTAGCGCTAAAATCTATAGGATTTTATACACAAATCCAGGATTTGAGTCGGTTGACTTTTTGGTCAACGGATTGCCTCGATTTGCGTGTCATGGATCACAAATCCGTAAAGTTAATTTTCTTTTGAGCAAAATTAGGATTTAGTAATAAAATTTGATTATAATAAGATTAAAATACTATTTTAGGTTATTTTATTCAGAATTAAAATAGATTAAAATGGAGGAACCTATTCACCCACTTTTGTAACCTAACTTATTTAATTTATGTGACTGGTAGGTCGGACGACGCCTTGAGTTGGGACTTCATTCTTTTTCAGACCAGGAAAGATACCTTGCCAAATTGCTTACAGTATTTTGCATGCTTAGTATATTTCTGTATATTTATTGCATCTCTGTTTATTTATTGCATGTATAGTTTCTTTCAGTCATTACTATATATTAGATATGTTGACACACACACTTGACACTTAGTATCATGAGAGGACAATCATTAGGCGTATGGGCTTTTAACCACTCTGGTAAACCGTAGTATATAGCTCGCACTATGGTGGTCGTGTCCGATGGTCACTACCCCCGAGGTATGTCGATTGATGGAGTCCGAGGGTCGCTACCCCCGAGGTATATCGACTGATGATGTCCAATGACGAGTGCATAAGTTGTGAGGATTAGATCGAGTAGCCTACCCTTGCCCATACGTCAAAAAGTTATCCTCATTTGCATTCATATAGATTGTCTTGTACAGCGTACTTACATATTTTCTACCTATTATGCATGTTTACTGTATTCAAATTGGCTTGTTGTTCTGTATCTTGTTATGTCCCTCTGAGGACCTGGTCCCCTGCCAGGTGTATCTGTTCTTGAGTATTTGCAGGAGCACAGATTTGGATGGTTATATATGTTTCGTGGATGTCTTCTCTTCGAGCCATGGTCGTTAGCTGGTATTCTTATATTGTGTTTATTGTGTTGTACCTTTACCTTCGAGTTGGTAGTGGATTTGTTTCCATCCAACTATCATCCTTAGATACTTATATTGATATCTAGTTTCATAGATACTGGTTATTTATTTATATTTGAGTTTCGTGGATGAGATTTAGCTTATACCCTGTGACTTGTGACATATGTTTATACCACTTTTGGATTGATTTTTATATTATAGCGTACGTGTAGATTTTGGTTTCCATATATTGGAGTTGCCATATCCATACGGCTGGCATGCTTACGTATTCCTAGTCCTACGTATTTTGGGACTGGGGCTTGACACTCTTTTTTCTTGTTTGTAAACAAAGAAAGGGTTTCGTATAAACCTAGTTTCATTCTTCTGTTTATCATCAAACAATAGGATGGCCCAAAATATGTATCGCCCATCATAGGAAGTTGCCTACACAGGAGATACTACCTGTAGGTTCTTTTTGTGGCACAGAAATTCGATCCCTTGGTGTTAGTATGACATTAGTGTAATGACCATAGATTAATTGTTAAATATTTAGATAATTTAGATATATAATTTTGTGGTTATTTTTCAATCTCAACTTCCTACAATTAACATCCCATAATTCTCCATGTCAAATTAGGTAAATTCTTTTTTTGTAAGATGTGCATATTATTTACTATTATCCTATTTTGTTGAATATCCATTAGTTATTTACTTAGTTAATTAGATAATATAGTTATTTAATTTATATAACTAGATAAATATCTAATTATTAATTATAAAATATTTCATAAAATATTTTTAGTGTAGTATTTTATTAAAGCTTTACAAAGCAAAATTTTCTAGAATTTATTTTGTGTGCAAATATTATTTTTAGGTTTTTTATAACCTTATTTATATATGTGAATATATATAAATAAATATATAGTAATAATAATAATAATAATAATAATAATAATAGTAATAATAGCAATAGTAATAATAATAGTAATAATAAAATAAAATAAAATAAAAAGAAAAACAAAACAAAACAAAACAAAACCTTAAAAGCTAACCTAATTCCTAACTATTCCTAACCCCCCCCCCCCCCCGTCACAACAGAACCCCCGCAGCAACCCAGCAAGCCCCGAGCCCCCTTTCAGCCTCTCTCTCTCTCTCTCTCCATATATATATATATATATATATATATATATATATATATATATATATATATATATATATATATCCTAAATCAAACCCTAACCCTAACCCTAACCCTAACCCTAACCCTAGTCCCGCGCCGACCGTCGGTGACCCCTGCCGCAGCGGCCGACGACCACGGCACAGCCTCCCCGCGCCGGTGTCCACGTGTCGACCGCCGCCGATCAGCCGCGCGCGCTCACACTGCAGCAGCAGCACAAGCAGCAGCGTCCCATCTTCAAGGTATCATATCTTCTTCATCTTTGATTATTTTTACGAGCGGTTTATCCGTGTACGTTCTCAACCTAACCCTCTAGGATTCCCTTCAAGCAGGACAAGTTATTGTGCCCTGGATTGGTCAAAAAATCGACCAAAAAATGACCAAAAAATTGACCAAAAACAGTCTAGAATTTCAACCCAAACCCCCATGTTAACACCTAATTTGCCACCAACCTGTTTAATATTTTCAAAATCTAATTGAAAGGTTTTCTTCTCAATATAACCAAAAATTTTACTGTTCTTTTAGTTTTTATTAATTCATTTTATTTGTTAAAATATTCGACCCCCAAAATGACCAAAAACTTGATAAAACTTTATATTTTAAAACTAAAATTTTATGATATGGAGTGCACTCCGCCAAACGGGACCGCCTCATCGCGTACCAATTATACCGAAATACGTGTATGGTATAAACTGACGTGTGGGCTTTCGCGAAAGTTGATTCGTATGTGTGTGCACGTCCAAATCAACCCGTATCCGTAAAAAGTCCCAGTATCGCAACTTTTGCAAACTTTACACCAATTTGTGTACGCTCGTCGGAATACGACGAAACTTACGCCATTGGATTCGTGGTATCACGCTGGTCCTGTTACCCCTATTCGTGGGCCCTAAGGTTTAACTTTAAGGACAAATTTATGATCGGCTCACCAAAATCTAAAATTGGATATACCGTTGAGTTCGTATCGACGTTTAGAATTTGTTTGACCTATAATTTGTCCCATTTAGATACCTTTACCTCTGGCACGCTTTTTGGTGCAAAGTAGCCCACATGTGGAACCCGTTTTGACCCAAATTTATCATTTTGCCCCTGTGTCCAAATTGGATGAAAGGGTAGTGTTTTCTATCTCGTTGATTTCGGAGAAGTTGGTTATGTTTATTTCAGCATCCCGAGACGTTCATTACGAGGCCATAGTGTCACGACCCGCACCCGAAATTTGGACATGAGTCGTGGGTACGTCCAGCCTACGCCGCAACATCGGCGGTAGAACGCTGTCTAGGTCTCAACATATAATATATCCTGTCAATAGTCTCAACTCCGCACGGAGGACAAAGATAATAATCCACAGTTCTATGATATACTCAATCACAAGTTAATAGAAATAATAGCACGATGAGAATAGAAAAGAGTTCTAATAAAACCAACCACAATAAGTCCAACTCAAATCCTGGGTCTAAATGACCTCACAAAGTCACAAAATAATAAATACAACTCAGTCTCAGTCTAAAATAATAAATGCAGAAAAATAATCTAAGAACAGCCAGGTAAATTTTCCTCTAGGCTAGGCAACTCCTCTAGGGTTTCTGGAGTGAAATCACCCTCTAATCCTGGGCCGTAATAAGTGGGGCAAAGATCCTCCAGGTCCTCTGAAAAATGTTATCCAGTCAGGATTGGAGCGAAGCACAAGCACTAACAGCAGTTTCATTAAATTGACAAAGACTATAAACAGTGTAAGAATACAAGATGGAAATAAATGCTGGAAATGTAAAGTACGGGAGAAAATGGAAATAGGCAATAGTGCATCTAGCAATGAACAATAGATAGTGATGCTAGAATAAGTGAATCTGAATAAAATAGACATCTAGCTAAGTGTTTGAAATATTAGTTTATTATGTGATCGGCTTGGGACTTGTTCAGGCTGGTTATATATGATTAACTATGATTCTTGTAGGTCAGGCTAACCATATGGTTAGCTATGATGCATGTAGTGGTCAGGTTAATCATATATAACAGCTATGATGCATGTAAGATGGTCAGGCCGCACCCAACGTGAGAAGTGGGGTGAGCTATGATGCATGTAAAGGATTTGGATATGATCACATAATCTACTAATAGTTCCCCATCCCCCAGCTAGCACGATGGATTCCAATCACGACTCCTCATGATGGGGATCTAGGGTGCTAATCCGTGTATCCATAGTGTCGGAATCAAGTATGTAATACAACTGCATTATAGAAATAATCAACAATGAAAACTGTCAGAGAATGTACTCGCCTGTGGTCCTGAGCAAAGGGTGAGGATCGATGTCCAAAGTGGGATCACAATGACCTATTTATGGAAAATCAATGTCAAAATAATGAATTAAAGGAATGAGCATGATTAACTAATTAAGGAAAAATGAGGTTTCTAGGTCATGGCTCAGGCTATACTAGGTTAATCCCAAGGGTATAAGTGTACTAGGGTTTAATAGCTAAAAGGTAGGTTAAATAGGCCCACTAGTCAAATTCTATATCATACTAAGGTTAATAGGTCTAACTATGGTTGAACCAAGGTTTACCTATTTATGGGGTTAGTACCTTAACTGATACATCAATACTAATCCAACTGATACTACAGACTGACATAGCTCTAACACTAACTACCATATCTAACTGATACTTATAAACTATAATTTACTGACAGCCATTAAAAATAATACTACATACAATTCACTACTGTTATAACTATTTACATATCTATATACTACCTAATCTTTCATACACTACTACATATCATTAACTTCTGATATTGACTGCAACAAAATATCCTAACTACTAGTGGTACTTAGTACCTAAATTATACTAATTGTACAAGGTCTAATATTAACTATAATAGTATACTACTAATTTAATCAACTGCTATTAATCCTACACCAACTATATCAGCAATAATTGAGATACTTACTAACTAACTAGCATTCTCTTATAATTAGCTAACAGACCTTACCACTAACTCTAATAGTAACTAACTACACTTACCTGATACATCCTGTGTTGGTATACTTGTTCACTCGAGCTTGGCCCCAACTGATACTACCTAATACCTGAAATATTTCCCTTAATCCTAATTACCAGATATCACTCATCATCATCAGTCCACACCTGTACTAGGATTCACAAAGTTTGCTAACACACAAACTGCTATTAGCTAAGATGACACCAATCTACAATCATGAGCACACACAACACTCAGAGCATCTCACACACTGCCTGATACCCTGACACTCAAACCTACACACAGATATTACCTCAATTAACTCACTGACAGCAACACACTCACACAGGCACACTGGATAACACACACTAGACTACACACTGAAACACACTGAACTGCACCTCAACACACAGGTTCTGAGCACACACACACACACTGAAAATTAAATACCTACACACTGTCACATTGCTAGAATTTACACAGGTTCTCACAACCCGACCACACTGGGAATTTCCCAAATCACTGCACAGAATTCTCTCCCAACTGAACTCACACACAACACACATATGCATTCACTGATACACACACTAGCTTGCACAGCCACATACCTAGGACCTGGAAATTTCTGAGATACACTGACATTAGGAATTGCTGAAAATGTTCAGACTACACACCTATATCTAAACTCACAGATACAGCCTGAACAAAGACACAAACACACAGATAAACTTTCACCTAACTGATACACAAGATCACACACACACTACATGCAGGTATCTCAATAATTCTGCATAAAGAACCTTGTAAGTAGAACATCAGGCCAAGTATCAGGGCTAAGTGAGAGTATCAGTAACAAAGGGTATCAATAACACACTGATTCACATAGGTAAAACTGGTACCACACCCTGCACACAGAAATTGAACACAGACACAACCCCAAGTCACTGCACATATAGGTATCTACACAACCAAAACACAGTGGCTTCACTGATCTGGATACACTAATACTTAACACCCTAAACACTGATGCACACGACTCTACACACACTGTCCCCAAACCTGACTACACAGCACAGGAAATCCAACTGTGCACAGAACTATCCCCAAAACCCGACTGCACAGAAATCAAAACAACAACACCTCTACACATATGCATATATATATACACAAACCTAGCAAGATTTCGAATAGATCTAAAAGCTAAACACCCTACTAATCATATCATCAAGCACAAGAAGTGCAGAAAATGAATTTACATAAGAACACATGAGAAACCCAAAACAAAACCCTAAAACGAAATCTAAGCTTCACGTTGGGGATGAAATCAGTCTACATACAACCACCTAGGATTAGGGTTCACGAAAAATTGGGAATAACAAACGTATGAACACCAAAACCTAATCAAAACCCTAAAAATCAAAATCTAACAGCAAGGGTGGGTTCCTAATGAGCATTAATCCTCAGAAAACAGAAATAAAAGAATAGAAATAGGGTTTTACCTAGGGAGATGGCTCCCTAAATGGAGGTTCTTCTTCTCCAATGCTTCTTGACCCAAACTCCTTGCTCTCCTTGCTTTGAAGGAGGAAAAATAGAAACCTAGGGTTTTAATTCTGAATTTGGGGTGGGGAGATGGCTTTCTTGATGGAGGCTAGGGTTTTCTTCCTTTTATATTAAAACTAGTTTAGGGTTTCCAATGCATAGTTTAGGTTAAACCCCCTATGTTAGGTCATGTAGAACCTAATTAACTAGGGTTAGTCCTTCTAGGGTTTGAGGTCCAAACCTATAATTTGAATTCTAGGGTTTCTCTAAAATTAGGTTTACAAATTAGGGTTTTACTCATTAGGGTTAGTCCTAATGAGTTCTAGGGCTTGACCTAAACCAATCATCAAATAAATAGTTTTTTTTTTATCTCAGCAAATTAATTAAACACATAATTATCCAAAAGAGTGAAATTACCCAAATGCCCTTATCTGGAAAAGTGGTAGTGACAAGTCTACCCTCCTAAAAGAAATTTCGTCCTCAAAATTTGGACTGAACAGAACAGGAATAAATTAGAAAGGGATATACCTCAAGCCTAGAAGAGATACGGGTATTGCTCGCCCCTGGGGTACACCTCTCTGCTGCTGATGCTGGGCGAACTTCTGATGTTGTGGTGGAAGTGGTCCCCTCTGTTGTTGGCCTCCTAGTACGGTAGGTACCCTGTCTGATCCTCTCTGGACGGCTGCTCCACCCTGACCTGGACGAAAGGTAGGACAATCCTTCAGCTGGTGTGTCATCGATCCGCAGGACAGACATGAGCCCAATCTCTTTCTGCAGATATCTCTAGTATGTCCCATCTTCCCGCAGTACGCATACTGGATGGCGGGCTGAGTCTGTCTCTGTTGCTGCTGCTGGACCTGCCCTCGGGCTGGTATCTGATGCTGCTGCTGAAAGGGTCTCTGCTGTTGCTGCTGAAAGTGTGGACGCTTGCCCGGTCCCGTACTACTGTTTGCTCCTCCGGAACCATCGCGTCCCCTCTTGGGCCTGAGGCCCAAGTCGTCCTCGGCTACTTGGGCATCCATCAATATGCCCTCGTAGGTAGCTGTGCGACGTCCCGACGTGCGAGACTTGATCTCCCTTGTCAGCCCCTTTCTGAATTTCTGGGCCCTGTCCACCGGATCTCTAATCATCGATGGCGCGAAGTGGCTCAGGCGGGAAAACTCTGCGGCATACTCATCGATGGACGAGCTCCCCTGGGCTAAGTCATGGAACTGACTCTCCAAAGCTCCCAGGGCGACATCAGGAAAGAACTTTTCTTTGAAGAGCTCCTTGAAATCCTCCCAAGTGAGTCCCCTGCGCAAGAGTCTCGGCTCCGTGCGAAACCACGTCAAGGCAATTTCGAACATCTGGCTGCCAGCGGCCTCGATCTGAAGGGCCTCCGGAAGCTGTGCCAAGCGCAAGTTCCTCTCGATGTCCTCTAGCCAATCATTGGCGTAGAGTATCCCTTCTGTCCCCTTGAATTCCCGAGGCATCATCCTCTTGAAATCCACAATGGTGTCCGGCCTCTGGTGGTGCTGATCAGGACGCTGCTGTTGCTGAGTGACTCTCTCCACAGCCTGGAGAGCCACTTGATGAGCATTCTCCATGTTCACCCTCATCATCTCTGTCTGGGCCTGATGTGCCTCAGCCTGCACTCTCTGGGCCTCTGCCGACGTCCTCTGGGCATCGACCATGCCCTGAATCAAGGCGAACATCTGTGCCCCATCGACGGGCACACCTCCTGGATGTTGAACTGGTGGTGGTGGTGGTGGAGGCCCCGTCGTAGCCGTGGGGACCCTCTGAACAGGTGGTGGAGGACCCCCAAATGCTGCAGACACTCCCACAGGTACTGGAGATGTAGGAGGTGCTGCAGATGTCTGTCCGGCAGGGCGAGAGGTGGCAGACCTCTCTGAATCTGTTGCTCCAAGTCTCTGGGACCTCCTCGGCGGCATCCTGAAGACAGATCGAAAGAATCAATTAAAGCAATAGATACGATATCATCAAGGAAGGACAGAAAATTTCTAAAGGAAAAATCATTAAGAGTAATGTCATAAGAATCAGAATTTCCTAATTGTGATTGAGCATATCCTCGGCCTAAATCCTATTTCCTAAAACAGGCTCGTAGTAATACTCTAAGCGAGCACCACTACAATATTGCTCTAATGTGAATCTAGAACTCGACCTGCATGGGCCACCACTAAAAACATGTCACGACCCGCACCCGGAATTTGGGCATGAGTCGTGGGTACGTCCAGCCTACGCCGCAGCATCGGCGGTAGAACGCTGTCTAGGTCTCAACATATAATATATCATGTCAATAGTCTCAACTCCGCACGGAGGACAAAGATAATAATCCACAGTTCTATGATATACTCAATCACAAGTTAATAGAAATAATAGCACGATGAGAATAAAAAAGAGTTCTAATAAAACCAACCACAATAAGTCCAACTCAAATCCTGGGTCTAAATGACCTCACAAAGTCACAAAATAATAAATATAACTCAGTCTCAGTCTAAAACAATAAATGCAGAAAAATAATCTAAGAACAGCCAGGTAA
This sequence comes from Iris macrosiphon, assembly GCA_036927795.1. Classification (NCBI taxonomy): domain Eukaryota; kingdom Viridiplantae; phylum Streptophyta; class Magnoliopsida; order Asparagales; family Iridaceae; genus Iris; species Iris macrosiphon. The sequence goes on from JAYESA010000014.1 coordinate 73,601,692, forward strand.
ATTTTCCTCTAGGCTAGGCAACTCCTCTGGGGTTTCTGGAGTGAAATCACCCTCTAATCCTGGGCCGTAATGAGTGGGACAAAGATCCTCCAGGTCCTCTGAAAAATGTTATCCAGTCAGGATTGGAGCGAAGCACAAGCACTAACAGCAGTTTCATTAAATTGACAAAGACTATAAACAGTGTAAGAATACAAGATGGAAATAAATGCTGGAAATGTAAAGTACGGGAGAAAATAGAAATAGGCAATAGAGCATCTAGCAATGAACAATAGATAGTGAATGCTAGAACAAGTGAATCTGAATAAAATAGACATCTAGCTAAGTGTTTGAAATATTAGTTTATTATGTGATCGGCTTGGGACTTGATCAGGCTGGTTATATATGATTAACTATGATTCTTGTAGGTCAGGCTAACCATATGGTTAGCTATGATGCATGTAGTGGTCAGGTTAATCATATATAACAGCTATGATGCATGTAAGATGGTCAGGCCGCACCCAACGTGAGAAGTGGGGTGAGCTATGATGCATGTAAAGGATTTGGATATGATCACATAATCTACTAATAGTTCCCCATCCCCCAGCTAGCACGATGGATTCCAATCACGACTCCTCATGATGGGGATCTAGGGTGCTAACCCGTGTATCCATAGTGTCGGAATCAAGTATGTAATACAACTGCATTATAGAAATAATCAACAATGAAAACTGTCAGAGAATGTACTCGCCTGTGGTCCTGAGCAAAGGGTGAGGATCGATGTCCAAAGTGGGATCACAATGACCTATTTATGGAAAATCAATGTCAAAATAATGAATTAAAGGAATGAGCATGATTAACTAATTAAGGAAAAATGAGGTTTCTAGGTCATGGCTCAGGCTATACTAGGTTAATCCCAAGGGTATAAGTGTACTAGGGTTTAATAGCTAAAAGGTAGGTTAAATAGGCCCACTAGTCAAATTCTATATCATACTAAGGTTAATAGGTCTAACTATGGTTGAACCAAGGTTTACCTATTTATGGGGTTAGTACCTTAACTGATACATCAATACTAATCCAACTGATACTACAGACTGACATAGCTCTAACACTAACTACCATATCTAACTGATACTTATAAACTATAATTTACTGACAGCCATTAAAAATAATACTACATACAATTCACTACTGTTATAACTATTTACATATCTATATACTACCTAATCTTTCATACACTACTACATATCATTAACTTCTGATATTGACTGCAACAAAATATCCTAACTACTAGTGGTACTTAGTACCTAAATTATACTAATTGTACAAGGTCTAATATTAACTATAATAGTATACTACTAATTTAATCAACTGCTATTAATCCTACACCAACTATATCAGCAATAATTGAGATACTTACTAACTAACTAGCATTCTCTTATAATTAGCTAACAGACCTTACCACTAACTCTAATAGTAACTAACTACACTTACCTGATACATCCTGTGTTGGTATACTTGTTCACTCAAGCTTGGCCCCAACTGATACTACCTAATACCTGAAATATTTCCCTTAATCCTAATTACCAGATATCACTCATCATCATCAGTCCACACCTGTACTAGGATTCACAAAGTTTGCTAACACACAAACTGCTATTAGCTAAGATGACACCAATCTACAATCATGAGCACACACAACACTCAGAGCATCTCACACACTGCCTGATACCCTGACACTCAAACCTACACACAGATATTACCTCAATTAACTCACTGACAGCAACACACTCACACAGGCACACTGGATAACACACACTAGACTACACACTGAAACACACTGAACTGCACCTCAACACACAGGTTTTGAGCACACACACACACACTGAAAATTAAATACCTACACACTGTCACATTGCTAGAATTTACACAGGTTCTCACAACCCGACCACACTGGGAATTTCCCAAATCACTGCACAGAATTCTCCCCCAACTGAACTCACACACAACACACATATGCATTCACTGATACACACACTAGCTTGCACAGCCACATACCTAGGACCTGGAAATTTCTGAGACACACTGACATTAGGAATTGCTAAAAATGTTCAGACTACACACCTATATCTAAACTCACAGATACAGCCTGAACAAAGACACAAACACACAGATAAACTTTCACCTAACTGATACACAAGATCACACACACACTACATGCAGGTATCTCAATAATTCTGCATAAAGAACCTTGTAAGTAGAACATCAGGCCAAGTATCAGGGCTAAGTGAGAGTATCAGTAACAAAGGGTATCAATAACACACTGATTCACATAGGTAAAACTGGTACCACACCCTGCACACAGAAATTGAACACAGACACAACCCCAAGTCACTGCACATATAGGTATCTACACAACCAAAACACAGTGGCTTCACTGATCTGGATACACTAATACTTAACACCCTAAACACTGATGCACACGACTCTACACACACTGTCCCCAAACCTGACTACACAGCACAGGAAATCCAACTGTGCACAGAACTATCCCCAAAACCCGACTGCACAGAAATCAAAACAACAACACCTCTACACATATGCATATATATATACACAAACCTAGCAAGATTTCGAATAGATCTAAAAGCTAAACACCCTACTAATCATATCATCAAGCACAAGAAGTGCAGAAAATGAATTTACATAAGAACACATGAGAAACCCAAAACAAAACCCTAAAACGAAATCTAAGCTTCACGTTGGGGATGAAATCAGTCTACATACAACCACCTAGGATTAGGGTTCACGAAAAATTGGGAATAATAAACGTATGAACACCAAAACCTAATCAAAACCCTAAAAATCAAAATCTAACAGCAAGGGTGGGTTCCTAATGTGCATTAATCCTCAGAAAACAGAAATAAAAGAATAGAAATAGGGTTTTACCTAGGGAGATGGCTCCCTAAATGGAGGTTCTTCTTCTCCAATGCTTCTTGACCCAAACTCCTTGCTCTCCTTGCTTTGAAGGAGGAAAAATGGAAACCTAGGATTTTAATTCCGAATTTGGGGTGGGGAGATGGCTTTCTTGATGGAGGCTAGGGTTTTCTTCCTTTTATATTAAAACTAGTTTAGGGTTTCCAATGCATAGTTTAGGTTAAACCTCCTATGTTAGGTCATGTAGAACCTAATTAACTAGGGTTAGTCCTTCTAGGGTTTGAGGTCCAAACCTATAATTTGAATTCTAGGCTTTCTCTAAAATTAGGTTTACAAATTAGGGTTTTACTCATTAGGGTTAGTCCTAATGAGTTCTAGGGCTTGACCTAAACCAATCATCAAATAAATAGTTTTTTTTTTTTATCTCAGCAAATTAATTAAACACATAATTATCCAAAATAGTGAAATTACCCAAATGCCCTTATCTGGAAAAGTGGTAGTGACACATAGTTTCTGATCTCTTGTGCTCGACACTTGAACGTTTACAGTACGCAGCTTTCTTGCCAGGCAAGTATACCTTGCTATTATACTATGATTTATATTCCATATGGTGCATATATTTTATTTATGTTATTTAGTTCATATATTTTAACTGCTATATAAATTGTGCGTCCAAGAATAACTTGGGTGCAACGACGGTGGCATGGTATTTTGTCTTTATTATATATTATGCATGTCGACCTAGTTTTATGCGACCACCACATTATTTAGAGGCATCATTATTTTTAATTTAGCCGTGACACATTTCTTACACGAGTTGTGAGTCTCATATAGATCACGGACTTACGTATTGACTGATCATCAAATACGTATGGGACGTGTGATAGAAAATAACTGCTAATAGAGATATGTTAGAAGACTTGGCAGTTATTAGAGGTCTCATCGTGTCATGAATATGGCATGAATAGAGCATGGGGGGGAGAGAACAACAAGTAAGGCGTTTGGGCTCCTTTGCACTTTTCTTGTGTATCCCGCACGCTCCGTCGGAGATGCCTAGTCAGATGACCCCTATATTATCTACAGGCGGCCTCTGACGTTCAAAAGACGTCATACTTTTTAGGCCCCTGATTCTCCGAGAGAATCATGCTAATCCCATTTTAGCCAGATAGCCTACGTGTTGGAAAGTTGTTCTCAAAGTGCATTCACATAGGTCGTTAGAAGACCCTTTGGATGTTTATTTTTAGAACTTTATTGGCATGCTTCTATGTATCTTGTTACGTCCCTCTGAGGACCTGATCTCTTTCCAGGTGCAGATGATCATGACTATTCACAAGAGCACGGATCAGAACTTGCTACTTCTCTCTCTTTCGAGGAGGTCTTCTCTTTGAGCCCCATTGATCATTAGATGTACTTATTTTATTTCTTTTATATTCTAGCTTGGTAGTGGATTTGTCTTCTCCCAACTACTTGTTCTTATCAAGCATTTTATACTTGATTCAGTTATATAGTTGATTGGTTATTTGATTATGTGGATGAGATTTAGTTATGCCCTGTGACTTGTGATAATTATATACCACTTGTGAATTATTATTCATAATACAGCGTACGTATGTGTTATAGTTTCCATATATTGGAGTTGCCATATACATACGCACACGCATATGCACAGTTCCGAGCCCCTCTTCGTGGTATGATATCTATCTCATCTCTCATCCTTTTCTCGAGCGGTTTGTCCGTATACGTTCACAACCTAACCCTCTAGGATTACGTTCAAGCGGGATGAGTTTTTGTGCCCTGGATTGGTCAAAAAATCGACCGAAAATTTGCCGAAAATCTGACCAAAAATAGTCCAGAATTTTGATCCAAACCCCCATGTTCACGCCAAATTTGCTACCAACCTGTTTAATATTTTTAAAATCTAATTGAAAGTTTTTTTTCTCAATATAATCGAGAATTTTTTAGTTTTTTTAGTTTTTATTAATTCGTTTTATTTGTTAAATTATTCGACCTCCAAAATGACCAAAAACTTGTTATTTTAAAAATAAAACTTTATGATACGGAGTGTGCCCCGCCAAATGGGACTGCCTCATCACGTACCAATTGTACCGAAAGGCGCGTATGATCTATCCTGATGTGTGAACTTTTACGGAAGTTGATTCGGACGTGTGTGCGCGTCGGAATTAACCCGTATCCGTAAAAAGTCTCCGTATCGCAACTTTGGCAAAATACTACCCCATTTTGTGTACGCTCGTCGGAACGCGACCAAACTTACACCATTAGATTCGTGGTATCACGCTGGTCCTGTGACCCAAGTTTCACACGATTCTGAGACAGTTGACCGAGCCGCCTATTCGCAGGCCCTACGGTTTGACTTAAAGTACGAATTTAGGATCGGCTCACCGGAATCCAAAATTGGACATATCGTTGAGTTCGTATCATCATTTAAAATATGTTTGACCTATAATTTGTCCCATTTAGAGAACTTACCTCTGGCCTACATGTTGGTGCGAATGGCCCACAAGTGGACCCGCTTTGACCCAAAATTACCGTTTTGCCCCTGTATCCAAATTGGACGAAAGGGCAGTATTTTTTATCTATCTCGCTTATTCTAGGAACGTTGGTGATGTTTTTTTTAGCAACCGGAGACGTTCATTCGGAGGCCATAGTTTCTGATCCTCGGTACTTGACAACTGGACGCTTACACTACGTAGCTATCTTGCTAGGCAAGTATACCTTGTCATTGTATTATAATTTATATTATATATGGTGCATGCATTTTATTTCTGTCATTTAGTTCATATATTTTAACTACTATATAAACTGCGCATCCAAGAATAACTTGGATGCAACGACGGTGGCGTCGTATTTTGTCTTTATCATATATTATGCATGTCGACCAAGTTTTACGAGACCACCACATGAGTTGGAGGCATCATTAGGATTTATTGGATGTGATATATCTGTTACACGAGTGTGAGTCTCATGTAGAACACGGACTTGCGTGACAGGCTGGCCACCTATACGAATAGGACGTGCAATAGGGAATAACTGCTAACAAATTTGTATGCTAGAAGACTTGGCAGTTATTAGAGGTACCATCGTGTCATGGATATGGCATGAATAGAGCATGAGGTGGGGAGAACAACAAGTAAAGCGTTTGAGCTCCTTTGCACTTTTCTTATATAACCCGCACGCTCCGCCGGAGATGCGTGGTATGATGACCCATGTATTATCTACAGACGGCCTCTGACGTTCAAAAGACGTCATACTTTTTAGGCCCCTGATTCTCCGAGAGAATCATGCCAATCCTATTTTAGCCAGATAGCCTGTGTGTTGGAAAGTTGTTCTCAAAGTGCATTCACATAGGCGGTTAGACGACCTTTAGATATTTATTTTCAGTACTTTATTGGCATGCTTCTATGTATCTTGTTATGTCCCTCTGAGGACCTGGTCTCTTTTCAGGTGTAGACGATCATGACTATTCGCAGGAGCACGAATCAGGACTTGCTACTTTGTTATCTTTCGAGGAGGTCTTCCCTTCGAGCCTCTCTGATCATTAGATGACGTACTTATTTTGTTTCCTTTATATTCCAGTTTGGTAGTGGATTTATCTCCATCCAACTATTAGTTCTTCTCGACCAGTTCATATTTGGTTTATTGACATATATGATCATTTATTTCTTTATGATTTTGTGGATGAGATTTAGTTATGCCTTGTGACTTGTGAAAATTATATACCACTTGTAAATTATTGTTCATATTACAGCGTACGTATGTGTTATAATTTTTATATATTGGAGTCTCCATATCCATACGACTGGCATATTTATATATTCCTAGTCCTATGTATTTTGGGACTGGGGTGTAACATGTTTTAGGCAGCCACGGGCCGCCGCACCGCCGTCCGCGCGCGCATGTGCACAGTTTCGACCCCCTCTTCACGGTATGATATCTCTCTCATCTCTCGTCCTTTTCTCGAGCAGTTTGTCTGTATATGTTCACAACCTAACCCTCTAGGATTCCGTTCAACCGAGACGAGTTTCCGTGCCCTAGATTAGTAAAAAAATTGACAGAAAGTTGGCCGAAACACTAACCAAAAATAGTCCAGAATTTTGACCCAAACTCCCATGTTCATGCCGAATTTGCCACCAACCCGTTTAATATTTTAAAAATCTAATTGAAAGTTTTTCTTCTCAATATAATCGAGAATTTTTCTATTCTTTTAGTTTTTATTAATTTATTTTATCTGTAAAATTATTTGACCTCCAAAATGACCAAAAACTTGATACTTTAAAACTAAAATTTAATGATACGGAGTGCGCTCCGCCAAACGGGACCGTCTCGTCGCGTACCAATTGCAACAAAAGGCCCGTATGGTATTAGAGGTATCATCGTGTCATGGATATGGCATGAATAGAGCATGGGGTGGGAAGAACAACAAGTAAGGCGTTTGGACTCCTTTGCACTTTCCTTTTGTAACCCGCACGCTCCGCCGGAGATGTGTGGTCTGATGACCCCTATATTATCTACAGACGGCCTCTGACGTTCAAAAGACGTCATGCTTTTTAGGCCCCTGATTCTCCGAGAGAATTATGCCAATCCTATTTTAGCCAGATAGACCACGTGTTAGAAAGTTGTTCTCAAAGTACATTCACATAGATGGTTAGGCGACCCTTGGATATTTATTTTCAGTATTTTATTGGCATGCTTCTATGTATCTTGTTACGTCCCTCTGAGTACCCAGTCTATTTTCAGGTGTAGACGATCATGACTATTGACAGGAGCACGGATCTGGACTTGCTACTTTGTTCTCTTTCCAGGAGGTCTTCTCTTCGAGCCTCATTGTTCATTAGATGTACTTATTTTGTTTCTCTTATATTCTAGTTGGTAGTGGATTTGTCTTCATCCAACTATTAGTTCTTCTCGACTAGTTCATATTTGGTTTTTTGACATATTTGATCATTTATTTCTTTATGATGATTGTTGTGGATGAGATTTAGTTATGCCCTATGACTTGTGACAACTATATACCACTTGTGAATTGTTATTCATAATACAATGTACGTATGTGTTATGGTTTTCATATATTGGGGTCTCCATATATATACAACTGACATGCTTACGTATTTCTAGTCCTACGTATTTTGGGACTGGGGCGTGACATGTTATTGTAAACTCCCTCACCCAAAATAGGTATTTTGTGTGTATTTTATATTATTATATTTATTATAGATGTTGAATTATTTTAGAATACTCTTTTAGTTAGTTAGGAAATAAATTTCTTGATATATTTACTTATATAAATATTTATTTAGAATCATTTTTAGGCTATTTTAGATTTTTGGAGATTTTTCTAGAATTTTTGGTAATTAAAACCAAGGAAACGTAAATTTTTAGGACTTCCATGATTTACTACGAGACCATACTTGAATGTTATTACTACCAAACATTTATTTTAGAGTTAAAATATTTAAATATATTTTTCTATAATTTATTTAGAATTTTAAGAAATTATCGAATTTTTGAAATTATTGAGGATTTATTTGGATATATAAAGTCTTAATATTAGATAGATGCTAATTTAATGTTAATAGACATTAATAAGATTATATATAAATTATTTTTATTATTTTTAATTCTATTTAAGATTATAAATTATTGAGATAAATTCAAACTCTATTTTAAATTAATTCAAATCCTGAGCCTACTAGGAAAGCAACTTCATGCATATCCAATCATTATTTAAACTGATCCTAATCATATCCAAATTAGTCAATCCTAGTCGTATTCAATTAAGTAGTCTCCACCATTATAAATAATTATTAGACTTATGGAATAAACTCATATTTCATATTTTTCTTCCCCAAACTCCTCACTTTTTTGTCCAAAAATAGTCAAAATTTGTCATAAATTCAGCCTCATTTTCTAGTAGTTATGACGACTTAAAAAGACGATATCTCCTAGCTCCGGACTCCAAACACACTCCAATTTTTTTGGTAGAACCATATCAAGGTTATTTTTATGAATATGTAAATTATTTTAATAATTTCTGAAACTATCTTTCCAGAAAATTCTAAAAGTGCCAGTTGTTCGAAATCAGACGCATTTAGGTGTTTTCGAGATTTTGGGAGACCTCAAACTCAGAATTATGAGTCATTTGAAGTTTCGAAAAGCTGACATGATGAAATTTGACAAAATTATCTTTTCAGAATTTAACATATTATTTTAATCTACTGTAAAATTTGTGCAACGTGGATGTAAATAGGAAACCATCAAAAAATATCATATGTGCGCCCTTGTGGACATAACTCTTTACCGACTTATGATTTTATGAAACTGCCAATTCAAGCATTCATGTAGCACTTAAATTTATAGGATTTTACATACAAATCTAGGATTTGTGTCGGTTGACTTTTTGGTCAATGAATTGGCTCGATTTGCTTGCTACAGATCACAAATCCGTAAAGTTGACTTTCTTTAAACCAAAATTAGGGTTTAGCAATAAAATCAGATTATAATAAGATTAAAATAATATTTTACATAATTTTTAGTTAGAATTAAAATAGATTAAAATGGAGGAACCTATTCACCCACTTTTGTACCGTAACTTGTTTAATTTATGTGACGGGTAGATCGGACGACGCCTTGAGTTATGACTTCATCCTTTTTCAGAGCAGGCAAGTATACCTTACCATTGTACTATAATTTACATTCCATATGGTGTATTCATTTTATTTTTGTTATTTAGTTCATATATTTTAATTTCTATATAAACTGCGCGTCCAAGAATAACTTGGGTGCAACGACGGTGGCGTCGTATTTTTGTCCTTATTATATATTATGCATGTTGACCTAGTTTTATGAGACCACCACATTATCATGAGGCATTCTTATATTTTATTGGCCATGACATAGTTGTTACACGAGTGTGAGTCTCATGTAGGACATGAACTTTGCGTATTCGGCTCGCCACCGGTACTTATAAGACGTGCGACGGATAGGGATAACTGCTGATAGATTTTGCATAATTAGAAGCCTTGACAGTTATTAAAGATGTCATCGTGTCATAGATATGGCATGAATAGAGCATGGGTTGGGAAGAACAACAAGTAAGACGTTTGGGCTCCTTTGCACTTTCTTTTTGTAACTCGCACGCTCCGCCGGAGATGTATGGTCTGATGACCCCTATATTATCTACAGACGGCCTCTGACGTTCAAAATACGTCATGCTTTTTAGGCCCCTGATTCTCCGAGAGAATTATGCCAATCCCATTTTAGCCAGATAGCCCACGTGTTGAAAAGTTGTTCTCAAAGTGTATTCACATAGGCGGTTAGACGACCCTTTGGATGTTTATTTTTAGTACTTTATTGGCATTCTTCTATGTATCTTGTTACGTCCCTCTGAGAACCTGGTCCCTTTTCAGGTATAGACGATCATGACTATTCGCAGGAGCACGGATCAGTACTTGCTACTTCGTTCTCTTTCGAGGAGGTCTTTTCTTCGAGCCTCTCTGATCATTAGATGATGTACTTATTATGTTTACTTTTATATTCTAGTTGGTAGTGGATTTGTCTCCATCCAACTATAAGTTCTTGTCGACTAGTTCATATTTAGTTTATTGACATATTTGATCATTTATTTCATTATAGTTTTTATGGATGAGATTTAGTTATACCGTGTGACTTGTGACAATTATATACCACTTGTGAATTATTGTTCATAATACAGCATACGTATGTATTATGGTTTTCATATATTGGAGTTCCCATATATATACGGCTGGCATACTTACGTATTCCTAGTCATACGTATTTTGGGACTTGGGTGTGACAAAGGTATAGCGAGATATTCCACTGAGGCATTGTAACCTTCGGGTGGATGGCGTATCATTTACCTCGGATCATATTTTGACACAAGCATTTACGAGACCTATAGTTGAGGTATTGCAACCAAAGAATACTGGAACTGCTGCCCGTAGATATTGTGTAATAGTCCATTATGGCTTGACCAGTGATCTTTATATAGATAAGAATAGGATAATAACGTACATTGTGCAGGCGGTTAGTGTCCACCTTTCCTCGAGTAAAATGTGTCCATCGGCTATGGTAAGTGCCACGGATCAGTGTCGCAGTTCGATATATTTTAACGCTTTACCTTTGTGATCGATTATAACATGCTTAGCTATCTTTATGATCGTATTAACATGCTAGTGCATTTACATAATTTTAATGCTTACATATGTAACATGCTTTACTACTTTTGTATAACATGCCATGAATGACTTAGAATCGATCTAAGTAAATAAGTAGCAAGACTACTATATAATAACTATTTTTATTCACATAATTACGTAGTGTCAGTTTAGACGAGTAGTTATCTCACTCACCAGTACTAGATGTGTATTGATACCCTCAACTACTCACGTACGAATATCCCACACGGTCGTACTAAGGCGTTGGAAGCTCAGGCTGAGGATGCGTGCTTGGATATAGAAGAGATGATGTATAGAACGATGAGATCCTTTGTGAATAAGAGAGAGCAAGAGTATTGTAAGCCAATACGGTATATTTTATTTGGGCTATTAAAAGCCTTGTAAACTATTTTTATTATTCAATAAAGAGCTTCGCTTCGCATACTATGATGTATTGTTGTTTGTAACACTATATTATTCTGCTGTAACATGGTCGTTTCGATGATAACCATGGCATTTTACTTTATTGCCTTGTGCGAGAACAACTCCAGGCTCGTACGGTATCACCCCCGACGAGGACGATTATCCTGCGAGATTGGGGTGTGACAAAAGTCATATGCCGGCTAGGAGGGTCAGGGTTCCTTCATACCAAAAATGGTGGGGATTTGCTCTTATTTTACAGATAGAACCAAGAAGAAAGAGACTTCATATGGAGGGCAATATCCTCCTAAATCCAATTTCAAAGCTATAGGTATGTTCAACGAGTTAAAGCAGAACATAGTGGATAATGTCCTAGCAATATTCTCGGCCTCATCGTCAGAGCTCACAACATAAGAAAATCTACCATCTTCATTCATAAACTACTCCCTAGTATTAGTGTCACGCCCCAGATCCAGAATACTAGAGAGCGGAGGAATGACTCACCCAACCACACCTTGCAGAATACCGAAGCAACCTGCAATGTGTTAAGGTTGTCTAGAGACAAGAGGGTGCATACTACAATCAAGTCTTCTAGGGTCAAGAAACTTATATATCTCAATCACTCAAACAAGTAGCAATAACATAGAATATTTCAGAATAAACAGCAAGGCGTCCCCAAAGCCGCATTAGAATATTCTAGAGATCTAGCAATTACGAGGGATATGCCAGATACACAATTAAAAGTATACATGACAGTGAGTCAGCTGCAGTCTGAATATATTACATGTCATGTAGGGAACTAGTGTCCAGATTATCCGGCTAACAGGTGCCGGTTGGCTAAATGCCCAAAAGATTATAGTTTACGAAAGACGAGCAGTGAATGAAGGAACCCACTCGTGACCCTCAACAGCCATCCTTCTGGTGTGTGCCAACTGTGAGGGAGAGATACGCTTAATCCTCAAGTGCTAGATCTAAACATGGCCATACAAAACCAGTAGGGTCAGACCCCAAATAACAAGTACCACAAAGTAAGCACGAAATAAAGAAACAAAACCAGTTTTATAACATGAGATGTTTAAACCAACAATCAATGGAATATGCCCCATCCATGACATGACACGTCACCCCTTCACCAAACAAGGATAGGAAGTGCCATATCACATCAAGATAGAATACGTTCCTTGATTATGGTCAAGCTAGAATATTTCTGTGACGTAGTTTCAGTCCATAGGCTATCGTAACACAGTAGCATAATCCAACAACCAAACAAGAACATGAGTTGAACTATCATGCTATGATAGTCTATGTCCCTAATTCTACTCAACATAAGTCATAATACATAAGCAGGGATAAAATATTAAGTAAAATAACATAGTTATAACAAGTAGCTTCGATCCGTGTCCTGTTATAACACAACAACACAATTCAACAACAAAACAAGGACATGAGTTGAACTTTCATACTACAATGGTCCACTTCTCTAACCTAAACAAATTTAACAGCCAAACATCTGTTACGGCTTGATATATGATCTCTGAGTTATCCCAGTAATGCAATATATAAGTATCCTCAGATTGTGCATTAATCGAGCAGGGTTGGCTGAACCAATGATATACAAGCAAGATTATGGGATGCACCAGTCCCTTACAAGGGCCCTGAGCTAATTTAATGATTAGTAGAGTTCCAGGCTTTCGATAGTAAAGGAAATAGCTCGGCTTATAAATAAGTCAGATATTGTACTCTACTAGTGCAGATGATATATAGTGTCCGTGGTGGCCAGCCGTTACTCCCAGCTAACTTAGGGTGGTTCGACATGCACGATCTCGAGATACCGTTTTCTCCCAATGCTCTACAAATTAAGTACGGGCACTTTTGCCGTAGTCACGTGAACATTCCCTCCTAAATGTCGTACTTTAATTACGGACACTCTTGATACGAATCCACATTGTCTCTTAAAGTTAAATCTGGATTCACCCAAGTGTGATGCAACAATCAATACTATCTAGCCGCGACTAAAGTCACTGTCCAACTACCAGATTTGTATAAGAAAATAATTACATATATCACGTAGCAAGTGTATATGGCACGACGTCTTACTATATCAAATAGCACTCTTGGTGCGATCAAGTGTATCAGCACGAATACAGTAGTCATGGCAGGAACGAGTTCTAGTATCAATGTAAACCCCCTCACCCAAAAATAGTTATTTTGTGTGTAATTTGTAATACTTGTATTTGTTTTAGATTATTTTTCAAAATAATTTAAATCCAATAATTTTATTAGGACACTTTACCGTGGTTTGGACATTAATAATATAGGATGCCCCCAAAATCTGTATCTCCCCTCATAGGAAGTAGCCTACACAGGAAACACTACCTGTAGGATCTTTTCGTGGCACAGAAATTTGATTCGTTGGTGTTAGTATGACCTTAGTGTTACAACCCTAGATTAAGTGTTAAGTATATATATATATATATATATATATATATATATATATATATATATATATATATATATATATATATATATATATATATACATAATTGTGGTTATTTTTCAATTCCAACTCTTCTATAATTAGCAGTCCATAATTTTCCGTGCCAAGTTAGATATTTCCTTTTTGTAAGATTGCACATTATTTACAATTATCTATTTTGTTGGATAACCATTTAATTATTTATTTAGTTAATTAGATAATATAGTTAATTGATTTATTATAACTAAATAAATATATAATTATTAATTATAATTTTACATAAAATATTTTGGGGGTAGTATTTTATTAAAGCTTTACAAAGTAATTTTCTAGAATTTATTTTGTGTACAAATATTCTTTTTGGATTTTTATAACCTCATTTATATATGTAAATATATATGTTAATAAATATATAGGAATAATAATAATAATAATAATAATAATAATAATAATAATAATAATAATAATAATAGTAGTAGTAGTAATAATAATAATAATAATAATAATAATAATAATAGTAATAATAATAAAAATGATATTAATAGTTAATAATAAAAAGAAAACAAATAAAAACAAAAAACAAAAAACAAAAAACAAAAAACAAAAAACAAAAAACAAAAAACAAAAAACAAAACAAAACAAAACAAAACAAAACAAAACAAATATAAATATAAATATAAATATAAATATAAAAAACCTAAACCTTAACTAATCCTAAATTCCAATCACTAACCTAATTCCTAATCCCCCTGAACCCAGACTCCCCTCATGACCGCGCGACTCTCCCTCTCTCTTCCTCTCTCTCTCTATATATATATATTACACCAAACCCTAACCCTAACCCTAACCCCAGCCAGGCGACCGCCCCCTCCGGCCGACCGCCGCCTCGACGTCGGCGTTGCCGCGCCGCGCCGCAGCAGCAGCCACCGTCCACCGCCGATCAGCGCGCGTGCACGCGCGCAGCAGCACCACTCCGATGCTCCATCTTTAAGGTAACATATCTCTCTCATCTCTCGTCCTTTTTGTGAGCGGTTTATCCGTGTACGTTCACAATCTAACCCTCTAGGATTTTTATTGAAGTGGGACAAGTTTTTGTGTCCCGAATTGGTCGAAAAATCAACCAAAAAATGGCCGAAAAACTGACTAAAAATAGTCCAAAATTTTAACCCAAACTCCCATGTTCACACCCAATTCGCCACCAACAAGTTTAATGTTTTCAAAATCTAATTGAAGGGTTTTCTTCCTAATATAACCGAGAATTTTTCTGTTCTTTTAGTTTTTATTAATTCGTTTTATGTGTTAAATTATTCGACCTCCAAAACGACCAAAAACTTGATATTTTAGAACTGAAATTCTGTGATACGGAGTGCGCTTCGCCAAACGGGACAGCCTCATCGCGTACCAATTATACTAAAAGACGCGTATGGTATATCCTGACATGTGGACTTTCGCGGAAGTTGATTCGGACGTGTGTGCACGTCAAAATTAATCCGTATCCGTAAAAAGTTCCCGTATCATAACTTTTGTAAACTACCACCCAATTTTATGTACGCTCATCGGAATGCGACGAAACTTGCGCCATTGGATTTGTGGTATCACGCTGATCCTGTGACCCAAGTTTTCAGCAATTTTGAGATAGTTGACCAAGCCGCCTATTAGCAGGCCCCGTTGTTTGACTTTAAGGGCAAATTTGTGATCGGCTCACCAGAATCCAAAATTGGACATAACTTGAGTTCGTATCGACGTTTAGCATTTGTTTGACCTATAATTTGTCCTATTTAGAGACCTTTACCTCAGGCACGTATTTTGGTGCAAAGTGGCCCACATGTGGACCCCGCTTTGACCCGAAATTACTGTTTTGCTCATGTGTCCAAATTGGATGAAAATATAGTATTCTCTAGCTATCTTGCTTATTCTGGGAACGTTGGTGATGTTTATTTCAACATCCGGAGATGTTCATTCGGATGCCATGGTTTCTAATCCCTTGTGCTTGACGTTTGGATGCTTACACTACGCAGCTTTCTTGCCTGGCAAGTATACCTTGCCTTGTTGTACTGTTTAAATTCAAATATTATTTATTTACATATTTTATTATTTTAATATTATATAAATGTGCGCGTTTGAGAAAGACTCGGGTACAGTCAACGAAGGCGTTGACGTTAGGACTAGTGTTTGACCTAGTGTCTAGTGGACGCACCTAAAGTTGTAGAGTTATCAATATGACTCCCCAGGCCTTGACACGTATCATTGCACGTCACAGAGTGAGTTCATGTTGGGACGCGTACTTCATACTCGACTGGCCATCGGTGTGAGCAGCACGTGTGACGGTATTTAGCTTAGTTGTTTATATCTATAGAGACTTGCATTATAGTACGAGATGTCCACGTCGTATTCATGACTTGTACATTGGCATTGGGTGGGGAAGACAATTAGTAGGCATATGAGATAGACATTTGGCTACCGTAGTTTCAATATAAACTACGGGGTTATGAGCCTCAATGTTACCCGGTTATGGGCTTTGTGTTACCCGGTTATGGACTCAGTGTTACCCGGTTATGGGCGTATATACTTGTCGATACATCTGACAGAGGTTACTAGCTATGCGCTATCATAATCGGTAATATAGTCAGCATATACTCCTGGCATCCAGTTTACAGCTAATGCCAAGTACTTAGCCTCTGGCTCGACGCTACGCTTTATACATTTTACCTACCCATACGTACTATGGTTGTCTTCAAGTTCATTTCACTTAGCTGGTTAGTTCACCTCAAGTTTTCACAGTATTTACTTTATGGCATGTATTTTTTTATCTTGTTACGTCCCCCTGAGGACCTGGTTCCCTTCCAGGTTATTTGTGCAGTTTGTAGGATGCTTGATCTAGTGGAGTATGGATATCGTTGCAGGTATCTTTACATCTTCAGCTATTACAGTCATGTACTACTTTCTTTTTTTGACTCTGCTTTTATAGTCTAGTGTTTATAGGCCTATGTTGTTCTTTTGGTCTATTCGAACGGATGTATTATTAGGCTGTAGGCTGATGATGCGTATCGTTCTTTCTTGAGATTATTTACCATGGATTGAGATTTAGTTTACTTGTTGTATGTTAAAATTTAGATTATTAATTGGATCACTTGACCATGGACAGCGTAAGTGCGCTTCGTCGGGTCCATTAAATTGGAAAGCCCTACGGAGTCATATCAGCTGGCCATTGCCACGTGTCTGGTCCCACATATTTTGGGACTGGGGCGTGACATGGTTTTAGTGGTGGCCCATGAAAGTCAGAGCATATCGTTTCGGTTATGTTATTGTACCAAACGAGCCTGCAAATTGGACATATCGTTGAGTTCATATCGACGTTTAGAATTTGTTTGACCTATAATTTGTCCTATTAAGAGACCTTTACCTCTGGCACGTATTTCGGTGCAAAGTGGCCCACATGTGGACCCCGTTTTGACCCAAAATTACCGTTTTGCCCCTGTGTCCAAATTGGATGAAAGGGTAGTATTTTTTAGCTCTCTCTCTTATTCTGGGAATGTTGGTGATATTTATTTTAGCATCCAGAGATGTTCATTCAGATGCCATAGTTTTTGATCCCTTGTGCTTGACGTCTGGATGCTTACACTATGCAGCTTTCTTGCCAGGCAAGTATACCTTGCCTTGTTGTACTGTTTAAATTTAGATATTATTTAGTTACATATTTTATTATTTTAATATTATATAACTGTGCACGTCCGAGAAAGACTCGGGTGCAGTTAACGAAGGCATTGATGTTAGGACTTATGTTTGACCTAGTTAGTGTCTAGTGGACGCACCTAAAGTTGTGGAGTTATCTGTAACACCCCGTTCCGTTCTAGCGGACTACCGACTCAAACGACAAAAGTGCAACTGTCCCGACCCGCTTTGCCTCAAACTAGAAGTAAAGGATATCTAGACTTGTCCCTATAGGAATTCAGCTTAGGCTTTCAGAGGCTCCCTTGGCGTATCGCTCAACCAAGGCGAATCATCGCTAAGGTGGATGGCTACGGTAAACTTGTCTTTGGTTAGCCAGCACACATAAAATATGGAATGATACATGCTAGTCGCTAGGTGAATCACCCCTGCAAACAAGAATCCTAGGGACCTAGCTAAGGGAATAATCCCAACTTGTACTGCTTATGCTAGAACATGGAATTGAAACATTGCTTATAAATATGTTCAGACCCTCGCATGCTACCCTAGAACGTGTCGCTCGGGAAGTCCCCTAACGATCTCACACCTTGGCTTACCTTCTGGTTCGAGCTAACGTGAAAACTTGTGTTTAATACAAATGCATGCTTGTCTGCTTGTATGTTGCCTTATTTTCATCCAAACCCCGAGAGACTACTAAGTAGTCGTTTCGTGCATGGAAGAACCTGAAAGTGTCCGGGACCGTTAGGTCACCAAGGTAATTCTCAAAGCAGGGAATTTGCACCCTGAATGAATAAATCACTTAATCACAGCTCGTGGAGCAAACTACTGAATCAACTGGCCTGGTAATCAATACACTACTGTGAATGAATCCTGCCTCAACAAGTTCTGTATATATACTGCCTCAAACTTGTTCCATACCGAACTTGTTCAATATATACACATACTGCCTCGAACTTGTTCATGTACCAGACAAGAGACCTGAAGTTTAGAGACTTGCATGTAGCGGACAACTTGGAAACAAGGTCACTGTGTTCCACGGACGGTTTCTGGGGCACCGTGGCCGATCCGATCCGGATGGAACGTCACGTTAGTCTACTGCATCTGGATAGGATGGTCTGCAGCTACTACTGAATCTTTGTTGCTTTCCATCCTTGTTCAAGACTAAACTGGTCCTTTATGGCTATGCCAGCGACAACTGTTCATATAGATAAGTCATCCTCGCTTAGCGGCTATCCGCGTGCGAGTCACTGTATCGCATCGAAAGTAACTGAACACTTGAACGATCTTGATATAACGACTCTCGTGTTGCATATGCTATAATTTGGTTTTTATTATGAATGCCCCTGAATGTTTCTACTTGCCCGTGCTTGAATTAATAATATTTGCCTTGGACAGGAAAGGACAAATGGTAAGTTGGTAAGTCTCGCCGTGTTTCCTCTCATGTCGCACGGCGCACTGCCACACGAGTTAGGCTATTCAAACTTTGCATGAAACTGATCCTAAGGCAACTAGAAAGACAACTTAATAGTTGGTGCACGAAACTTATATTACGTTTTTGGATTTGTCGAGCGGGCGAGTAGCTTCCCTACCAGTGCATTCAATGTACTGATAATCCACCAGTTTGTATGCAGGGTGCGGGAGAACCTCGTTCGGTGCGTATGCCTCCTTTCGTGTGTGCTAAGGCCAAGAGTTTCCTCTGAAGCCTTGGAGCGCTGCGTCCGGAACAGAAGCACATATACAAGACATAATGTTGGAACTTGTCTGATCATCGCCTGTACAAATCATTCCACAATTGTAGCCACTTGGCACGCTTTTATTGTTTCAGATAGAGAGGCTTGAGTGACTTGTAATCTCGGCCAAGCGCCGCTTATAACACATGTTTATATCAATAAAAGAGCTTGCTTTACTTCAACTTATGTTATTCAATGTTTCCGCTATATTGTTGACTCAGTGAACCTGTTACCAAATCGCCTATGCGTTTATGATTCCGCTGCACTCGGACAATCTGTGCGACTCTGTGGCTTAGAACTTTTACCGCCAGCCAATGAACCACGGCCTTGCACGGACGTGGCTCACGCTCGTGCGGCATCACGCCCGAATGGGTCAAAGCGATCGTTCCGCGGGAGCGCTGGCGCGGTGATTCTCGCATAGCGGGAACGGCCGATTTGCCTGCGGGAGATCGGGGCGTGACATAATGGTATCAGAGCCTAGAATCTACGTCTTTGAACTTCTTTTCGAATATCTCTATTTCGAAAGCTCGTTCGTGGGTTACGTATACGCTCTCTCTCAATGCCTCGATGGGATGTTCCAACAATAAGTCTAAATACTTTCAAAATGCGTTTTGAATGATATGAATGCTTGTATGAATCATGATACGAGTGGCCTTTGTGCCAACCTGTGCGAACCCTTGAGATTATCGCAGTAGCTTATCCGATTTCACTAACTCTAAGTTTGGTTGAATGCATATATTTGAGGGACGCCTTGAACTTGTGCATGATCCAAGACTTAAGAAAATATGAAACTCGAGTGGTAAGACTTCTCTATCGCTAAGTTGGTTGGCGTGCATGTGTTTGGAGCGCTACGAATATTTGTACGATCTAGACTAGCGATATGCCGATCTCGAATGCTTGTGCAAGTAAATATCAAAATGAACAAGTACAACGACTTGTATAGGTTTGCCTCAACCTTGTATCGTTAAATCAAAAATTGATTGAAACGTACTGCTTGTCCTCAGTAAGTCTCGAGGATGAGACATTTTCTGAGTTGGGTAGGATATAATACCCTGTTCCGTTCTAGCGGACTGCCGACTCAAACGGTAAAAGTGCAACTGTCCCGACCCGCTTTGCCTCAAACGAGAAGTAAAGGATATCTAGACTTGTCCCTACAGGAATTCAGCTTAGGCTTTCAGAGGCTCGCTTGGCGTATCGCTCAACCGAGGCGAATCATCGCTAAGGTGGGTGGCTACGGTGAACTTGTCTTTGCTTAGCCAGCACACATAAAATGTGGAATGATACATGCTAGTCACTAGGTGAATTACCCCGTACTTGCTAACAAGAATCCAACGCACCTAGCTAAGGGAATAATCCCAACTTGTATTGCTTATGCTAGAACATGGAATTGAAACAATACTTATAAATATGTTCAGACCCTCACATGCTACCCTAGAACGTGTCGCTCGGGAAGTCCCCTAACAATCTCACTCCTCGGCTTACCTTCTGGTCCGAGCTAACGTGAAAACTTGTGTTTAATACAAATACATGCTTGTCTGCTTGTATGTTGCCTTGTTTTCATCCAAACCTCGGGAGACTACTAAGTAGTCGTTCCGTGCATGGAAAAACCTGAAAGTGTCCGGGACTGTTAGGTCACCAAGGCAATTCTCGAACCTGAGAATTTGTACCCTGAATGAATAAATCACTGAATCATAGCTCGTGGAGCAAACCAATGAATCAACTGGCCTGACAATCGATACACTACTGTGAATTAATCCTGCCTCAACAAGTTCTGTATATATACTGCCTCAAACTTGTTCCATACCGAACTTGTTCAATATATACATATACTGCCTCGAACTTATTCATGTACCAGACCAGAGACCTGAAGTTTAGAGACTTGCATGTCGTGGACAACTTGAAAATAAGGTCACTGTATTCCACGGACGGTTTTTGGGGCACCGGGGCCGATCCGATTCAGAACAGAAGTACATATACAAGACATAATATTGGAACTGGCCTGATCATCGCCTGTACAAATCATTCCACAATTGCTTGGCACGCTTTTATTGTTTCAGAGAGAGAGACATGAGTGACTTGTAATCTCGGCCAAGCGCCGCATGTAACACATATTTATATCAATAAAAGAGCTTGCTTTACTTCAACTTATGTTATTCAATATTTTTGCTATATTGTCGACTCAGTGAACCTGTTACCAAATCGCTTATGCGTTTATGATTCCGCTGCACTCGGACAATCTGTGCGACTCTGTGGCTTAGAACTCTTACCGCCAGCCAATGAACCACGGCCTTGCACGGGCGTGGCTCACGCTCGTGCGGTATCACGTCCGGATGGGTCAAAGCGATCGTTCCGCGGGAGCGCTGGCTCGATGATTCTCGTATAGCGGGAACGACCGATTTGCCTGCGGGAGATCGGAGCGTGACATTATCAATATGACTCCCCAGGCCTTGACACGTATCATTGTACGTCACAGAGTGAGTTCATGTAGGGACACGTGCTTCATACTCGACTGGCCATCGGTGTGAGCAGCACGTGTGACTGTATTTTGCTTAGTTGTTTATTTTTATAGAGAATTGCATTATAGTACGAGATGTTCACGTTGTGTTCACGACTTGTACATTGGCATTGAGCGGGAAAGACAATTAATAGGCGTATGGGACAGACATTTGGCTACCGTAGTTTCAGTGTAAACTACAGGGTCGTGAGCCTCAGTGTTACCCGGTTATGGGCTATGTGTTACCCGGTTATGGGCTCAGTGTTACCCGGTTATGGGCATATATGCTTGATGATACATCCGAAAGAGGTTACTAGCTGCGCGCTATCATGATCGGTGATGTAGTCAGCATATACTCCTGGCATCCAGTTTACAGCTAATGCTAGGTACTTAGCCTTTGGCTCGATGCTACTCTTTATATCTTTTACCTACCCATACGTACCAAGGTTGTCTTCAAGTGCATTTTACTTAGCTGGTTAGTTCACCTCAAGTTTTCACAGTATTTACTTTATGGCATGTATTTTTGTATCTTGTTACGTCCCTCTGAGGACCTAGTTTCCTTCCAGGTTATTTGTGCAGTTTGCAGGATGCTTGATCTAGTGGAGTATGGACATCGTTGTAGGTACCTTTACATCTTCAGCTATTACAGTCATGTACTACTTTCCATTTTTGACTCTGCTTTTATAGCCTAGTGTTTATAGGCCTATGTTATTCTTTTGGTCTATTCGAACGGATGTATTATTGGGCTGCAGGCTGATGATGCGTATCGTTCTTTCTTGAGATTATTTACCATGGATTGAGATTTAGTTTACTTGTTGCATGTTAGAATTTAGATTATTATTTGGATCACTTGACCATGGACCACGTAAGTGCACTTTGTCGGGTCCATTAAATTGGAAAGCCCTACCGAGTCATACCAGCTGGCTATTGCCACGTGTCTGGTCCCACGCTTTTTGGGACTGGGGCATGACAATCAAGGTTGTGGATAAGTTATTAAGTAGCAATATATTCAGGATAGGACAATGGTCACAATAATTTGTCACTTTATTATATCGATAGATAAAATAAGAGTAGTGCGAGAACTCCTCGAGATCAGATCCACAATCCTTAAACCAAACAAGGACCGGGATTATAGACCCGCCCTCGAGTTGAACTACGCCCCTTATTCTGTCCAACGTATAATAAGGTGATACAGGGAAAGTAGCCTAATCATTAAGTAAGTACATGTAGGGCCATACCTACAGGCTCATGCCAGGTGCTTAGTCATTTAGCACGTGGTCACATCTGGTTTAAATAATTTATTTCTAAGTTAACGCATAGCATCACAAATATTTAATCAAACGGAAATATTAAACCAAATAGGTGTCAAAGTCGACGCATGGGAACAGTTGACGCATGAGTCAGTTGGCCGCATGACCAAACGGGCTGCATGAACCAATAGGCCGCATGAGTTCAAGGCCGCATGAGCTAAGCCAAGTCCACTCTTCGAAAAATATATGATGTGACAAGCAACTAATGCAAGTTAAGTCAGAAAAGTGACTGATATGACATGTGATAAAAGTGACATAAGAAAAGAAAAACTTAAAAAAAGTAGTGCTGAGTCAGTCAGTAGTTATGCGTCTAGAAGAAGAGGGACGCATAACTCCTGGTCGCATAGTCGACTAGGACACATGCTCCTCTGGGCCGCATACACACTTGGCCGCATAAAGTCTTTTGGGACTTAGAGAAATTTTATTCGTTCAAGTTTTAAACATTTGGCCAAGGGACGCATGTGCAAAAATTTATTCCATGCGTCCAACAAGATGGCCGCATAAAATCTTTTAGACGAGAAGTCCAGACCGCATGCAATCTGCTGGGCGCATGGAGCTCCTTTGTCCAATCCAGTAAGTTTGGCCATGAAAAAGCTCCGAAATTCAAACCTTGTTTCTTCCACAGAAACCTCAAATGAAGTCCAAATCCAGCAAAGTAAAGTTCTAAACTACTCAAAATTAAGTGCTCATCGACATAAAATAACGAGTTTTCGAAAATATTAAGTTTTAAGAGATCAAAATTCAAGAACATTCAAGAACATAAAAAAATCCTAAAACTTAAAACTTAGATCTACACTAATCCATCCACCAAATCCAAAAATACCAAGTTCTAAATATATGGGGAATCATATAAGGAACATAATGGAACAAAAATATAAAGAATTTCTCCATTTCTTGCAAGATGTACTTTGCCTATGGAGGGGGACAGAAAAACCTAAGAAAGAGAAAGGAAAAGGAAAAATAAGAGGAGAGAGAGTGAAGTTGGGTTATATATGGAAAGTTTGAGGTTTGGACCATGGGTTCAACTCATGATAAAACTAAATCAAACAAATAAACCAAGAGCCAAGTGAACCAAAAAATGGGCCTAGTCTCTCTACAACATATAACTACGCTAGCAAAAAAATAATTATGCTCCAAATACGTATACTGAAAATGGGGAGTGACAAGTAGATGAGATGTTATCACCTTATCATCCATAATAAATCATTTACAAAGGTTTACGAGGCAATATAACTGCCATCGAGGGTAATACCAACAAGGTTGAAATGAAAAGGTTGATTGTTGATGACAAGATAGTCATGGCTGGGCTTGCCCAGATTTAGATAGTAAGACATATTGTTGGCTTCAATGTCATCATCAATATCCAAATTTATTTGATAGGGCTCGACATTGGAAAAGATGCAATTTGGCTTAAGCTCTGAGTCGGCCTAGCCTTGCCCCCAAGGTTAAAGTGATCATGATAATATTGTACTGAGTCGACATAATAAACTTTAATGTCTTTAAACGGATCGATGTCAGTGAACTTCATATGGAACCCCTCTGCTTGTCTATGTATTTGCAATACTAATAAAGCGTGTATAAGACACTATGATATTCTTGTGGATTAAGAGTCATCCTAGAAGCTTGTTTTATGAGACGTCCCCTCCAATCACATAATAGGTAACCTTGGAGTAGAGCTAGTTAAGCGTATGGTTTCTTTAAACTTTCCAAGAGTCAATTAAGCATTAAACTTTCCAAGATCTAGTTAAGTGTTAAACTTTCCAAGAAGCGCAAAGTTCTTGTACTAATAGTTGAGCCGATATGTTGGTTAGTTAAGCCAAGATGTCAGACTTAAATGGATCATTTAGGTAATTAGCCAGAGTCTTCTTAAGAGACTAATCAAAATATATCTTTCTTATTCCCCCTTATCGATATTAGAGGTTGGGGAGAAAATGTGCTTGATGTATTTGGCTCAATAGGAGCCGAGGTAGCCGGTAGATCAAATTCTTTTGTCCTTTTTGAGAATTTGACACTAGATCGCGTAGCTAGAGCCTATGCTTCTCCTTCAAAATCAGTGAGAGCATTGACCAGTTATTCTTTGTTGGGGAGCACTGAGATGACATTGCAAGAGCGGCCTTTCTTGAATTTGGCCTTGAGTATTGACTAAAAAGTACACCTCTCCTGCCCATTATTCATCTTGTGGGAAATCGGGATAAACCAACATGATTACCCTAGAATCTAAAGTAATTAGAGCAAGATCACCATTCGTGAGGGATACCATTTTACATGCAACCTTTGTCATTGTCCATGAAGCCTCTGGCTCTTGCATCCGATAGTGCTTGGACCTTTAGGACATGACATTTGATTGTAGCATGGTGGATCATTTAATGAGACAAATGTGTCGTTGACACAACCTTTCTCATTCAGATACTTGTCCATAAGCTATCATGTTCCAGTCCCAAAATATGTAGGACTAGGAATACGTAAACATGTCAGCCGTATGTATATGGTAACTCCAATATATGAAAACCATAACACATACGTACGTTGTATTATGAATAACAATTCACAAGTGGTATAGGTCACAGGGCATAACTAGATCTCATCCACAGAATCAAATAAACAATCAACTATATAACTGAATCAAGTATAAAATGCTTGATAAGAACAAGTAGTTGGGTGGAGACAAATCCACTACCAACTAGAATATAAAAGAAATAAAATAAGTACATCTAATTATCAATAAGGCTCGAAGAGAAGACCTCCCCAAAAGAGAGATAAGTAGCAAGTCCTGATCCGTGCTCCTGCAAATAGTCATGATCGTCTACACTTTGAAAGGGATCAGGTCCTCAGAGGGACGTAACAAGATACATAGAAGCATGCTAGTAAAGTAAATACTGTGTAAACTCGAGGGTGATCTAACCAGCTAAGTGAAATTCACTTGAAGACAACCTTGGTACGTATGGGTAGGTAAAAGGTATAAAGCGTAGCGTCAAGCCAGAGGCTAAGTACCTGGCATTAGCAGTAAACTGGATGCCAGGAGTATATGCTGACTACATCACCGATCATGATAACGCGCAGCTAGAAACCCCTGCCGGATGTATCGACAAGCATATACGTCTATAACCAGGTAACACATAGCCCATAACCGGGTAACACTGAGACTCACGACCCCGTAGTTTACACTGAAACTACGGTAGCCAGATGTCTGTCCCATACGCCTACTAATTGTCTTCCCCGTCTAATGTCAAGGTACAAGTCTCGAATACGACGTGTACATCTCGTACTATAATGCAAGTCACTAAAGAAATATACAACTAAGCTAAATACCGTCACACGTGCTGCTCACACCGATGGCTTGTCAGTCATGAGGCACGCGTCCCTACATGAACTCACTTTGTGCCGTGCAATGATACGTGTCAAGGCCTGAGAAGTCATATTGATAATTCCACAACTTTAGGTGGGTCCACTAGACACTAGGTCAGACAAAGTCCTAACGTTAACACCTTCGTTGACTGCACCCGAGTCTTTCTCGGATGCGCACAATTATATAATATTAAATAAAAAATATATAACTAATAATAGCTGAATTTAAACAGTACAACAAAGCAAGGTATACTTTTCTGACAAGAAAGCTGTGAAGTGTATGTGTCCAAACGTCAAGCACAAGGGATCAGAAACTATGGCATCAGAATGAACGTCTCTGGATGCTGAAATAAACATTAAAAATATTCCCAAAATAAGCGAGATAGCTAGAAAATACTAGCCTTTCGTCCAATTTGGACACAAGGACAAAACGATAATTTTTGGTCAAAGCGGGGTCCACATGTGGCCCACCTAACAACAAAATGCGTGCCAGAGGTAAAGGTCTCTAAATGGGATAAATTATTGGTTAAACAAATTCTAAACGTTGATACGAACTCAACCGTATATCCAATTTTGGATTCCGGTGAGCCGATCATAAATTCGCACTTCAAGTCAACCCGTGGGGCCCGCGAATAGGCAGCTTGGTCAACTGTCTCAGAATTGCATGAAAATATTAAACTGTATCAGAAAATCTCAGTTTTAAAAAATCAAGTTTTTGGTTGTTTTGGAGGCCGAATAATTTAACACATAAAAAATTAATAAAAACTAAAAAAATAAAAATATTATTGATTATATTGAAAAGAAAACCCTTCAATTAGATTTTGAAAATATTAAACAGGTTGGTGACAAATTAGGCATGAACAAAAGAGTTTTGTGTTAAAATTTTGGACTATTTTTGGTCAGTTTTTGGCCAACTTTCGGTCAATTTTTCGACCAATCCAGGGCACGAAAACTCGTCCCGCTTGAAGGGAATCCTAGAGGGTTAGGTTGTGAACGTATACGGATAAACCGCTCGAGAAAAGGATGAGAGATATCATACCGTGAAGATGGGACGATGAAGCATCGCACACGCGCGCGCACGGCGGACGGCGGCGGCGGCGATCGCCGGCGGCTGTGCGGCGCTGGGTGATGTCTAGGCGACGTCGGCCGAAGGTGGAGGCGGTCGCCGGGCTGGGGTAGGGTGATGGTTAGGGTTAGGGTTTAGTAGTTTTGTATATATATATATATATATATATATATATATATATATATATATATATAAGGGAGAGGGGGCACTGTGTCGTAGGTTCTGGGTTCACGGGGGGGGGGGGGGGGGGGGGTTGCTGTGAAGGGGGGTAGTTTAGGAGTTAGGGTTTAGTTAGTTGTTTAGGTTTTTAGTTTTGCTTTCTTTTCCTTTCTTTATTAATGTTATTACTATTTCTATTATTACTATTATTATTAATAACTATTACTATTACTATTATTATTATTATTATTATTATTATATATATATATATATATATATATATATTATTTACATATATGGATGAGACTATATAAAATTTAAAAAGAACATTTGCACATAGAATAAATTCTAAAAAATCTATCGCCCTTTAACAAGACTCTAAAATAATAAAAATTATTTTATGGAATAATTCTAAATGAGTATTTATATAAGTTAATTAATTAATAAATTTTATTTTCTACTTAACTATGAAAGTACTCTAAAGAAATTCAATAATTTAATAAAAATACTTTAAATAAAATTTTAAAATTTTAAGGGGTTTATATTCTACCCAACTTACAATAATTTTGTCCTCGAAATTAACACTAACCCATTTTCGTAATAAATCACTATAGCTATTAACACTTTATGGCTAGCTAGCAGTGCTTCCTAAAAGGTTATGGTCAGCCATTCTAACATTTTTCTCTCTTATTGTCTATACACTATTCTTTTATCCTCTAACTCATCTACACTACCCAACTTACAAGAATTCTACTAGTAGTCAAAGTCTTTTGAGGCTATTGTCTAGGTTGTAAGACGAATTTATTCATTGGGTCAAAATTTTTGGGATACTTGTCTGGAATCTCATAACCATAATTTTTTTCTTTAACCGTCAAGCATCGTAGTCTAATACTGCCACGCCACCTGGCAAGTATGTTTGCAAATAATTTGACTACTCTACTATAATGGTCTAGCTGCAGCTGTCACTACTTCGCCAGCGATTTGTCATAGTCATCAGTTCGTAACAAGTGCCTTCAACTCTTTCCTAGGCTTAGTCTAAGTTTTAGGGTAACAATTAAGGTCTTGACTAACTTTATAAACTATTAAAAGTATGAACTATTTCAACAATCCAACTAATTCATGTTAGACTAAAGGATACTACTCATGGTTCAAAATAATAAAAGAATACAGATATTGCTATAGTGCATATACATAAGGGTTATCATTAACTCATATTTTTAGTTATTAATTATTACTAACCCGGTTATGTTTTAACTACCAAAATAAAGGGTGAGGTTGAAGTAAATCAATAATTCATGTTGGCATAAAAAGATGTAACTATGATAGGAAGAATTAAGCATGGGTTAAGGAATGGATATGAAAGAGAAGATGAGCCACCCAAGGGAACGAGATGGTGATAGGAAAGAGAATACTACTACTGCTACTCGTATCATCCATTAGCATCGTGGGTATGCAATCTAGTTAAAATATCAACATATCCTTAAAAAATTTAACACCAAATATATCACATGTGATATGTCCTTAATTACAAAAGATAGTCACATGGTAATGTGATTGGCCTATGGGGTATATCTAGTACTCTCCGTGTATCAAACTTATACCAAGCATGAGCGTTAGTCTTTCCGAAATAGGGGAAGACGAAAAACAATTATAAATAATTCAAGGGGGAGGTGATAGAATACAAGTATGGGGTTCAAGGCGATTTAAAGAATTCAAAAAGAGAGTTGTCAGGGCAGTTGCGGATTGAAATCTTATTTTGGTAAATTCCTATTGGCATGCTCATATCAGTACAGTTATGTAACCGATAAGATATGTTCGGACATATCTAAAGGGCAAGTATATTCGTCTAACATGCTGAGTCAATTATATCTCAATCCACGTAAAGTAGTCATACGAAGAGCGAACCAAGTGCATTTAGGTTGATTAGACCGTAATACACTGATTCTGATTTAGACAATGTATTAGTAGGCATCCCTAAAAATACATATGTCATGAACAAGCACAATAAAAGAATAAGATTGCAAAACTAGGCTATAAAATAACAGCATAAGCGGAGGTAGTCCAGAAAATATAAATATGCTGGATTATGATGAAGGGTAAATTGAATTATTCTAAATACCCTAGAATAAAATGCAACCAATAATAATAATAATACCAATCCTAAAATCTAAAAAACCATCGACTAGGGTAAATTGAAAATATGTGCCCATATATCCACCTACTACTAAGGATTTGGTCAAACAAGCTTACACCCTAATAGTCAAAAATCTAAATCCCTGGCCCAAAGCAGTTAATGTGTAATCCACAATATTCAGCTTATCATTCCTACAGAACTTCTATATTTTATTTACACTCCTTATCCAAGCTATATGGATTTTATCTTATTTTCAACTTGCCATCCTGTAAACCCCCTCACCCAAAAATAGGTATCTTGTGTGTATTTTGTATTTCTTGTTGTCACGACCCGCACCCGAAAAAATCGGGCATGAGTCATGGGTACGTCCAGCCTACGCCGCAGCATCGGCGGTAGAACGATGTCTAGGTTAACTATCTAGCTAACAATCTCATACAATTAATATATAAATCTGTCAAGATCTCAACTCCAAACGGAGGAGCAATATCATAATGATAATCACAATGTACTCAATCACGAATCTAAGCACGATAAGATAACACAGAAGGCTAACAACTATAAAGTCTAACCAACAACAACTACTACAACAACCACAACATCAATAATAATAATCCAACATCCAAAATCATATACAATACAAGGTCTCAATCCAATACCGGAGACAAATCCAGTGCTAAAAGCTAATAAAAATAATAATAAGGTCCTAGTGATCCCGGGTACCAAACCGGAAATCACCCTAAACTAGAGGGTCCATGTCTTGCACCATCTACAGGCTTAGGTCCATAAAACGTTGGACACCACTCCTCCGGATACTCTGAAAAAAAATATGTCCAATCAGGACTGGAGCAAGTACACCTCTAACAGCAGTTCCAGTTAAATGATAAAAACTATAAATCAGTTGTAGCAAGTAGCAAGGTGAATAAAATAAAGTATGGAACAGGAAATATACATATGTCACTAGTGCATAAAGGTAAAGATGTATGAAATCAGAAGGCAAGATTATAATGACTGTAAGATACAAGAAATCTAAACTAAGAGTAAGTCTGTGCACAAGAACGTGTAGTGAGTCCAGCATAAAAATACATGTAGTGAGTCAAGTCAGAAACTATAAGTGAGACAGCAAGAAATGCAAGAGAGTCCAGACTATAAAGAATGAACTCGATGTCTTTGAAATACTTGTTTCGACATATAAACGGCTAGGGGTAAGTACGGCTCACCGCGCACTGGGTACGCGGCTGCTATCATTCCAGATTAGACCAGAGGGGGTGATTTCTGATGATTCCAGATGAGAATATTATATGTCTACTCGAGTATTTTCCTGGCCCGACTAGTACAAGTGAATCCAAGACCCGATACGTAAATCAAGTATGAGTCCAGCCTAAAATATGAGTGATGCCTGTAGTGATGCCTGTAGGTGATTGCCAGTAGTGATTCCAGAATAGAGGCCAGAAACATGAAATATGCGGGTCGCAAGTAAATGAATCCAGAAATACCAGTCCGTGTCCCGTGTTGTCCAGAAAAATCAGATGATACTAAACTAGAAGCTGAATCATAATAATTATCAGATAATAAAAACTATCAGAGAATGTACTCGCCTGACGTCCTGAACAACTGACGATCCAAACTGGTGTCACAAGGACCTATTGCAAAAAGCAAGGTTAAACAGGTTTCTAATGAGTTA
>JAYESA010000014.1:73643280-73908280 GCA_036927795.1 Iris macrosiphon
TAACTATTTAATTATCTACTTAGTTAATTAGTTAATATAATTATTTGATTTATTATAACTAGATAAATACCTAATTATTAATTATAAAATATTACATAAAATATTTTGAGTGTGGTATTTTGTTAGAACTTTACAAAGTAATTTTCTAGAATTTATTTGGTGTACAAATATTATTTTTTGGATTTTTAAGATCATCTATATATGTAAATATATATATATGTTAATATAAATATAGTAATAATAATAATATTAAAATTATTGTTAATAATATTAATATTAATATTAATATTAATATTAATATTAATGATAATAATAATAGTAATAAAATAAAAATAAAAATAAAAGAAAAGAAAAGAAAAGAAAAGAAAAGAAAAGAAAAGAAAAGAAAAAGAAAAAGAAAAGAAAAGAAAAGAAAAGGATAAAATAAATAAAACATACACTAAATAAAACCCTAATAATAAACCCATCTAAACCTAGTAAAACTAATCCCTTCCCTTAAACATATTCCTCCCCCGAGCAAACTACCCAGAACCAACAGATCTCTTCTCCCTCTCCCTCTCTCGATATATATATATATATATATATATATATATATATATATATATATATGCAAAACTACTCAAAACCCTAAACCCTAACCCTAACGACCACGCCCGACCCCCGGCGACCTCAGACCCACGTCGGCGCCGCCGTAGCCCGGCCGACCGTCGACTACGTCCCGCGCGCACTGCGCTCGTGCACAGCAGCCGCAGTCTTGAGCCCCTCTTCATGGTGTCATATCTCCCTCAATGTTGATTATTTTTGCGAGCGTTTTGTCCATGTACGTTCACAACCTAATCCTCCAGGATTTTTATCCAAGCGGGATGAGTTTTCGTGTCCCGGATTGGTCAAAAAATCGACCAAAAAATGGCCGAAAAACTGACCAAAACAGTCCAGAAACTTCAACCCAAACCTCCATGTTCATACCCAATTGCCATCAACCTGTTTAATATTTTCAAAAACTAATTGAAGGGCTTCCTTCTTTATATAACCGAGAATTTTTTTTGTTCTTTTAGTTTTTATTAATTCGTTTTATGTGTTAAATTATTCGACCTCCAAATCGACCAAAAACTTGTTCTTTTAAAACTGTAATTTTGTGATACGGAGTGTGCTCCGCCAAACGGGACCACCTCATCGTGTACTAATTATACCAAAAGGTACGTATGGTATATTCTGACGTATGGGCTTTCACAGAAGTTGATTCGGAAGTGTGTGCGCGTCAGAATCAACCCATATCCGTAAAAAGTTCCCTCATTACGACTTTTGCAAAATACCATCCTATTTTGTGTACGCTCGTCAGAATATGACGAAACTTGTGCCATTGGATTCGTGGTATCACGCTGGTCCTGTGACCAAAGTTTCAAGCGATTCTGAGACAGGTGACCAAGTCGCCTATTTGCGGGCCCTACGGTTTGACTTTAAGGGCGAATTTGTGTTCGGCTTACCGGAATCCAAAATTAGACATGCCGTTGAGTTCGTATCGACGTTTAGAATTTGTTGACCTATAATTTGTCCCATTTAGAGACCTTTACCTCTAGCACACTATCGGTGCAAAGTGGCCCACATGTGAACCCACTTTGACCCAAAATAACTGTTTTACCCCTTTGTCCAAATTGGACGAAAGGTTAGTGTTTTCTAGCTATTTCGCTTATTCTGGGAACGTTGGTGATATTTATTTCAGCATCCGGAGACGTTCATTCTGGTGCCATAGTTCTGATCCCTTGTGTTTGACGTCGGGACGCTTACACTTCGCAGCTTTCTTGCCAGACAAGATACCTTGTCAAATTGCTTATAGTACTTTTGCATGCTTATCATATTTTTGTATATTTATTATATATGTGTTTTCTTTCAGTCATAATTATATACTATATATATGTTGACACACACTTGACACATAGTATCATGGGAGGAGAGGACGCGAATGGGCTATATCCACTCTGGTAACACGTAGTAACTAGCACGCACTATGGTAGTTGTATCGCGCTGGTCGCTACCCTCTTGGTATGTCAATTTCTGGTGTCGCGTTGGTCGCTACCCTCGCGGTATGTCAATTTCTGATGTTCATGGACATGTGTGTGAGTTGTCAGATTAGATAGAGTAGCCTACCCATGCTCATACGTTAAAAAGTTGCCCTCATTATGCATATTCATATAGATTGTCTAGTACAGCGTACTTATATATTTTTTGTCTATTATGCATGTTTTATTATATTCAATTGGCATGCTTCTATGTATCTTGTTACATCCCTCTAAGGACCTGATCCCTTTCCAGGTGTAGACGATCTTGACTATTCGCAGGAGCATGGATCAGGACTTGCTACTTATCTCTCTTTCGAGGAGGTCTCTCTTCGAGCCTCATTGATCATTAGATGTACTTATTTTGTTTCTCTTATATTCTAGTTGGTAGTGGATTTGTCTCCACCCAACTACTTGTTCAAGCATTTTATACTTGATTCGGTTATATAGTTGATTGGTTATTTGATTTTGTGGATGAGATCTAGTTATGCCCTGTGACTTACGACATAAATCTATACTACTTGTGAATTGTTATTCATAATACAGCGTACGTATGTGTTATAGTTTTTATATATTGGAGTTGCCATATACATACGGTTGGCATGCTTACGTATTCCTAGTCCTACGTATTTTGGGGCTGGGGCGTGATATATTTTTATGGTGGCCCATGCAGGTCGAGAGTATATTGTCTCGGTTACGTTACTGTACCGAGCAAGCCTGCGCATAGGATTAGAATATAGGATCTCATCCACTTATTTAATCACCTCCCTTGATTTCATTTTGCACTCTTTTTGCTTGCTTGCTTGTATTGCATCTTGTTTGATCCTTTCACAACGTCAATCTTATCTTTTCTTTCGTGCTTGATAGGGGTTAGGAAGATGACTTGTACTAGGTATATACACTCTATTGTTCAATAACACTATTAGTTAAATTATTGTAAGTTGGGTAGTATGCCTTATAACCTAGTATCACATAGTCCTTTTAACCCATTAATGAAGTGTAATTGAATGACACCAACTATAGACTTGCATAAGACGATAGTGTTTATCTAGACTGTAGAACTTAGAGGCCCATACCCCCATTTGGTCGGCTAGAGACTTAGACGAGAAGTTAGTATGGCAACTCTAGAGATACAACATCGGACGAGTCTTATCTTCTTTGTGAACTTGAATTATTTTGTACCTTCTTTCATTATAATCCAGCATATTTATATTTTCTGGACTATCTCGACTTATGCTGCTATTATAGCCTAGTTTTGCAAGCTTATTCTTTTATCGAGCTTTCTCATGACATATGTATTATTGGGTGCACACAATGATACAATTGTCTAATCAGAATCAGTGTATTATGGTATGGACAACCTTAGTACACTTGATTCGCTCTTTGTATGACTACTTTACGTGGATTGAGATATAGTTGATTCAGCTTGTTAGACAAATATATTTGCCCTCTAGATAGGTCAGAGTATATCATATCCAGTACATAACTTTTCTGATATGAACATGCGAATAAGAAGTTACCAAAATAGGATTTCAATCCACAACTGCCTTGACAACTCCCTTTTGAATTCTTTAATCGCTTTGAACCCCGTACTCGTATTCTATCACCTCCTCCTTGAATTCTTTATTGTTGTTTTTCGCCTTTCCCTATTTTGAAAAGACGAACGCTCGTGCTTGGTATAAGTTTGATACACAGAGAGTACTAGATGTAAGCCACCAGATTTTTAAGAAATTTTAAATTGGATTTTTTCATAATTTTTCTTGAATTTTTAGGAATTTTCTGTAATTAAAACCTAAGACTTTGGTAATGAAATAAATTTTTAATTGCTCTTAAATAGTATTAAAATATTATGCAAATAATATTTTATGGTGTAAAATGAGAAACCGGACATAGGGTAATTTTTTGCGTATTTATTGGACTCCGAAAACCCGTTTAAAGCCCTGAAAACCGATATAGAATTAAACCGAATTAAATCCGTGCCAACGCTCGACATCCCCATGAGAGCCGAAGCCCAGCCCAAGGAGCGTTGACCCAGCCCAAATCCTAGGTCAAACTCTAGTCCAATTTCTGTATGTATAAATACATAATTTCCTAAGTTTTCTCCACAAATAAAAAAAAAGAAGAAAACAAATTACCAAAAATCCCAAATTCCCCAAATCCCTAACCCTAACCCTAACCGAGCGCCACCTTTCCCCAGCCCCTCTGGCGAGACTCCGGCGCCGCCCTAGCCCAGCCGCCCGTCCTCAGCCGCTTCCAGCCCTAGCCGAAACCGCAACTCTCTCTCCCCTCTCCTCCCAGCTGCCCTCCGCCGCGAGCCACCTCCACCCTCCTTCTTTCCCCGCCGATGTCTCCCCACGAACATCCCTCTCGCCTCCACCCTAGCCTCGCTACCACCGCCCTTTCCCCTGACGATCTCCTCCACCTCGCGCCGCCCGGACGCACCCCGAGCCCCTCTCCCTCTTCCTCCTTCCCGGATCTCCTCTCCGCCTATCTCCTCCCCGCTCACAGCCGACCCAGCCCTAGACCTAGCCGCCCACGACCCGATGCCTCCCTCCATCAAGATCCCCTCGCCGTACCCTGCCAGCCCCGACGATTCCCGTAGCAGCCTCATCCTCCTCCTCCCCAGGAGCTCGCCGTCCCCCTCTCCAGCACGGCCCACTGCCACCCAGGTCGACGACCCCGCCTCCTTCAGAGCTCCGCCTCCACCATGTCCGCCGAGCAGCCGCTGACACGGATGCATCGGCCCTGAATCGGACATAATCCGAAACCCTAACCCTAACGCAGCCTGGACACAAGACTCGTCGACGCAGGATACGAAGGACACGCTCGGACACGAGAAATCGGACTTCACGGAGCCCTGTTCAGGTAACGTTTCCTCTCACCTCGTGATTCCGTTTTTGCTTCCGTCAGTTGCGTTGCATAGACTGTATGACCCTCTCGGTGCCCGTGCAACCCGCTCGATGCATCACGTCCTGTGGTGATCGCGAACAGCGATCCAAAAACAGGAAAAATAATGCCCTATTTTACCCCGGAACTGAGTGTGCCCCGCCAAACGGGACGACTTGATCGCACACGGTATTTACCGAAATGTGTGCGACGTTGATACGGTCGTGTGGGATTTCCCAGAAGTCGATTCGGATGTGCGTGCACACCAGAATCAACGCATATCCGCCGACAACGCCCCGTATTCGTCCATTCTGAAACATGCTGTAACTTTGTGTATACACGTCAGATCGAGACGAAACTTACGCCATCGGACTCGTAGCGATACGCTAGTCCTATGACCCAAGTTTGGTTTGATTCTGAGAACGTTGACAAAATCGCGTATCGTGGGCCCACAAGCTCCACTTGACGGGCGATTTTGTGATCGGCTCATCGGAATCCAATTCTGGAAGTTCCGTTGGGTTCGTATCGTCGTTCCTGACTTGTTGACACTAAGTTTGGCCAATTTGGAGACCTTTAACCCTGACACGCTTTTCGGTACAAAGTGGCCCACATGTGGACCCCGCTTTGGCCCGGAAATGTTATTTTTGCCCCTGTGTCCAAATTGGACTTAAGGACAGGCGTTTCTAGCTATTTGATATTTTTTGAATCTAATGGTGATGTTTATTTCAGCAACCGGAGTAGTACCTGCAGATCACACTGAGACCAGAGCTACAATTGGAGCCAGGACCCAGGCAAGTGTACCTTGCCGACTTTGCAGTCTTGTTACATATTTTTCTTGATTCATTTATATAGTTGTGCATGCTTAACCTAGGACCATGTGACGTACTTAGCGTCCGGTTATTAGTCGGGTGCCAACACTGTACGCGGTGTTGGGTACTGTTATCTAGAGATGGACATTCGTGACACTTTATATTCTCGTACTTGTCTTATCAAGTACCCTTGACCCAGGACACTTAACATTATTCATGAGACAGGATCTTTCCGAGATATTCGTGGTGATTCTGTATAGGATACAGGTTTATGACATAGACATTATATTCCTAGACATTATATGACTTGCTGCATTAGTATTGATCTTGCGTGTCATGGACATGAGACGTGTGATTACATTGGGTGGGGAGAGACACACAGGCTACAGGCTGATTTCATATATATATATATATATATATATATATAATCCATAGTAAAACATATAGTAGACTCCGCTACCGGCTCCCAGACATAGAGCTTGTAGAGGTCTCAGCCTGAGTACTCGTAATGCTCTCACTTGCATTTCCACATAGATGGTTACATACTTACCCTATTTATTTCATTATCTGCTGCACTGCATTTATTTTGGCATGAGCTTTCTTGTACCTTGCTTTGTCCCCTGAGGACCTGGATCCGGATTATGTCTCCAGGATTAGCTGACGAGATCTATCCTGAGGTATACGGGACCAGAGCATTAGCATTAGCAGGAGCAGGTGCACACCTTGGAGCAGAACTAGGATCTGAGGACGAGATTGTACCAGAGGACTTCTCCTGAGTATTGGCTCGAGATACTCATTTATTTCTATCTCTAGTTATTTTATTTCCAGTCTATTTCATTTGATGTACTAGACTTATTCTCGGATTATTCTCCGAAGCACTTTTATTGAGATATGCTAGTTTATTTTATTTGCATTATTCTGGCTTTGATCTGTGTTTTATCTGTTGTGGATGAGATTAGTATAGACTGTGACTGGTATCATTGGACCTACTTATTGTTATATTACAGCTTAAGCATGCCCCGATGGATCCATTAAATTGGGTTTGTCCATCGGTGTGTACTGCTGGCCATTGCCACGTATCCGGTCCCTCGGTATTTTGGGACTGGGGCTTGACATGGTTTTTGTGGTGGCCCATGCAGGTCTACGACTAAATTTTTCGGTTTCAATTTAGGGACCGAACAAGCCTGCAATAAGAATAGGATAAGTTTTTTAGGATCTCATCCACTTGCTTGAAAACGTTCTTGATATCTATATCGTATTCGAATTAAGTTTTATTGCATCATGCCTTGATTCCAGTGTGCCTCTTATAGTTTATTTTTGATGCAGAGTAATGGATTCAAGAGCAAACGACGAAACTCCAGCAAACACACCAATAGGTGCGGTAGCCGCCTACGGAGAAGATGAAGTAGCACCATTGAGTGGAGATCCCTCTACTCACCAAGGCAGCCAAGCTGATCAGCATGCTTCTAGATTTTGGCGTGACGCCATCCCACCGCCTCCGCAGTTCGTTCCACCAATGGCCGTATTCCCACAAGGGCAGGCTATGGACGAACAATAAATGTTCCGAATGTTCTACGCGATGATGCAAGCTCAACATCAGATTCAACAAGAGACTTTGAGTCGCAGCCTAGCACTTGTACTGGAGCAGGCGAATCTACAAGCGCGACGACCAGTGACAGGATCTATCACCGATTTTCGCCAGCTAAAGCCTCGTACCTTCTCAGGAAAGGAGGAGCCCACAGAAGTTCATGAGTGGCTCACCACATACAACACCAGTTGGAAGCAGCTGAGCTTCCAAGAGAACGTTGGATGACTGCCGTCAGAATGCAATTGACAGATAATGCACATCATTGGTGGCTATCTGAGGAGACACGGCTCGGACCAGACCGAGTCACTTGGGAAGAGTTTTCCAGGCTCTTTCAGGAGATGTGCATTCCGGCGACCGCTCGATCAGAACTTCGAGATAAGTTCAATCGCCTCACTCAGAACAGTATGACAGTGGAAGAATAAAACGCAGAATTCATTCGTCTAAGTCGCTTCGCCCCAACCTTGATCCCGACAGAAGAAAAGAAGGCTGAAAAGTTCTTCGACGGACTAAACCTCGAGCTACAGAGACTGATCGGATCCGTTGCGCCTACTTCTTACTCGGACGTCCTTGCAGCAGCCCGACGAATGGAGCGCGTCACCAGGAGAGAGACCAGTCTAAAATGGTCTTCCACATCAGCCATAGCACCACAAGAAGAAGCCGCAAAGAGACCTCACATGCACCAGCCATCCAGAGCCTCTCCACAGACACTACCTACATGTCAATACTGTTGCAAGGTAGGCCATATTGAGAGGGACTGCAGACGCAAGTTAGGATTATGCTTGATTTGTGGAACCAATTAACACTTAGCCAAGGATTGTCCTTATCATCGAGAGAGAGCACTAATAACAAAAAGGCAAGCCCTACCAGCACCAGGAGGGTATCAACCAAGGCCACCCTTGGCACCACAAGCAGCACTCTTCCAGCAGGCCCAGCAGCAGTAGAGGAATCCACCTCAAGGACGCGGACAAGCTTTCGCGATGACTTCGGAGGACGCACAAATTCATGGAGTAGCTAATGCGCGTAAGTTTTTCTAATTAATTGCTTCTAGATTTGCTTTAGTTTTTGCATGTTGGTTCGTGACCCTAGCCTTAACCTAGTAATGTTGAACTTGCTAATAACCTAGTATGCTTTTATAATTGATAACTTAGTATGTTCTTAAGTGATAACCTAGTTTTCTAAACTGTAGATTTCTAGATTTCCTTCATCCGGGAAATTTTATAACTTTAATGCTTAGGGAAATAATTTTTCCCTATGTATTATTCTTACACTCTCATCCTTGAATCTCCTTGATCGTGATGTGCTTCAATCAATATTTGCAATCGTGTCATCTTTGTTGACCGGTTATTCTTTTGATTGCGAGGACGCAATCCTCTTAAGGGGGTAGATTATAAGCCCCCAGATTTTCAAGAAAATTTAAATTGGATTTTTTCACAATTTTTCTGAAATATTTAGGAATTTTCTGTAATTAAAACCTAGGCCTTTGGTAATGAAATAAATTTTTAATTGCTCTTAAGTAGTATTAAAATATTATGAAAATAATATTTTATGGTGTAAAATGAGAAATTGGACATAGGATAATTTTTTGCGTATTTATTGGACTCCGGAAACCCGTTTAAAGCCCTGAAAACCGATGTAGAATTAAACCGAATTAAACCTGTGCCAACGCCCGACATCCCCATGAGAGCCGAAGTCAAGCCCAAGGAGCGTTGACCCAGCCCAAATCCTAGGTCAAATCCTAGTCCAATTTCAGTATGTATAAATACATAATTTCCTAAGTTTTCTCCACAAATAAAAAAAGAAGAAAACAAATTACCAAAAATCCCAAATTCCCCCAAATTCCCCAAATCCCTAACCCTAATCCTAACCGAGCGACACCTTTCCCCAGCCCCTCCGGCGAGACTCCGGCGCCGCCCTAGCCCAGCCGCCCGTCCTCAGCCGCTCCCAGCCCTAGCCGAAACCGCAACTCTCTCTCCCCTCTCCTCCCAGCTGCCTTCTGCCGCGAGCCACCTCCACCCTCCTTCTTTCCCCCGCCGACGTCTCCCCACGAACATCCCTCTCGCCTCCGCCCTAGCCTCGCTACCACCGCCCTTTCCCCTAACGATTTCCTCCACCTCGCGCCACCCGGACGCACCCCGAGCCCCTCTCCCTCTTCCTCCTTCCCGGATCTCCTCTCCGCCTATCTCCTCCCCGCTCACAGCCGACCCAGCCCTAGACCTAGCCGCCCACGACCCGACGCCTCCCTCCATCACGATCCCCTCGCCGTACCCTGCCAGCCCCGACGATTCCCGTAGCGGCCTCGTCCTCCTCCTCCCCAGGAGCTCGTTGTAAACCCCCTAATTTCTCAAATTATTAATCTTGGATTTTTTCCAATTTTCTGGAATTTTCTGGGAATTTTCTGTAATTAAAATCAAGCTTTTCAATTAATAAATGATTTTTAATTAGCAATAAATAATATTAAAATATCATGAAAATAATATTTTTGGGTGTAAAATGAAAAATTGGACTTAGGGTAATTTTTCTGGATTTTTCTGGGCCCCAGAACTATTTTTAAATGCCTAAAAATAATTTTTACTAATTAATTAATTAAATTAAATGTTTATTATTATTATTATATTTTAGTTATTATTTATTTTTTTCATTTTTGGCCCACGGCCCATTGGGCCGCGGCCCGGCCCGCTAGCCCAGCCCAGCCCCCTTTCGGGTCGGGTCGGGTTCAGCCGAACCCGACCCGCCGCATCCCCGACCCGCCCGCACGATCCCGTCCCCCCCCACGTCCCGCGTCCCCCGCCGGCCGCCGCGCGCAGCGCCGCGCATCCCGCGCCCCGCTCGCCGCGCTCCGCGCCACGTCGCCTCGCCCTCCGCCTTGGCCGGCCCCCTGCAACCGCCTCGCCAGCCTATAAAACCCTACCCCGACCTCACCTCCCCAAACCCCGAAACCACCTCGCCGCCGTGCGCCACCACCCACCTCCGACCGACCTCGCCGCAGCGCCGCCGCCGTCCCCTCCTCGCCGTCGACCCGCAGCGCCCTCCACCGCGGCCAGCCCCTCCCTCTCCTCAGCGCAGCAGCCCGAGGCCGACCCCCGCCGCTGCTCCGGCTACCGCCGCCGCCTCCGCCGAGTTCGCCCCGCCTCGAGCCGGCCGTCCCCGAGTCGCCCTCGGCCTCCCCTCCGGCGTACCCCGGCCGGCCACCCACCGCAGCAAACCCTAACCCTAGCCCTAATTTCTATTTTCGTGTCCGACACGAGTCGGACACGCCTCGAACCCTGATTTTCAGGTCCCCTTCAGGTATGTGTAACTTTCGCCTCGTAGCTCCGTTTTCAATTCCGTAAATTGCGTTGTGAAGCCTGTATGACCCTCTCGGTGTCCGGACAAACTGTTCGGGACACCGCGTCCTGTGGTGGTCGCACACCGCGATCCAAAAACAGGAAAAACCAGACCCTGTTTCACCCCGGAACCGAGTACGCCCCGCCAAACGGGACGACTTGGTCGCGTGCGGTCTTCACAGATACGTGCGCAGCGTCGATACGGACGTGTGAGTCTTCGTGGAAGCTGATTCGGGTGTGCGTGCACACCGGAATCAACGCGTATCCGCGGACATCGCTCCGTATCCGCCTTTTCGGTAATTCGCCCTAACTTCGTGCACACTCGTCGGATCGAGACAAAACTTGCGCCATCGGACTCGTAGCGATACGCTGGTCCTGTGGGTCAAGTTTGGTTCGATTCTGAGAACGTTGACAAAATCGCGTGTCGTGGGCCCCACAGGCCCCCGCTCGACGGGCGATTTTGTGTTCGGCTCATCGGAATCCAAATCTGGAAGTTCCGTTGGGTTCGTATCAGCGTTCCTGACCTGTTGACACTAAGTTTGGTGAATTTGGAGACTTTTGACCCGGACACGTTTTTCGGTGCAAAGCGGGCCCAACGGCGGACCCCGTTTTGACCCGAAACTGCCGTTTTTGCCCTTGTCTCCAAATTGGGCCCAAGGACAGGAGTTTCTAGCTATTTGACATCTTCTGAGCATGATGGTAATGTCTATTTCAGCTTTTGGACTCATCTGTGGAAATTTCTCCCAAGAACCTAATTAATCAGATCCAAACAACAGGCAAGTACCTGCACTTCAAGTTAATCTTTATATTGTGATAATTAAATTCCCTGCTCTACTAGTACTCTTGCTGATTATACGTAGTGTTAGAATACTATATTTCATGTCTTGAATATTTGGAATTCATGTCTTGTTTTTCATGTCGGGTGGGAGAATACTGAAAGGCATGTAGTTTACCCTTCCCCTTGCCGTGAATAATAGCTGTTGGTACACGACTGTCCATCAGCCGGATCTCGATTATTCGTGACTAATAGCCGTTCATGACGGCCGGATTAGCCTTATAAACCCCTGCATGCCAACTAAGTATTCTAAAAACAAACACAAGTTTCATACAGATAACCTCTGGTCATGTTATATTCTTGCTGACTGTGTAGTTTCTTTTCCTGCTCGTTTACTTCTGTTTTCTCATATTCCTGTTTATAGTGTTGACTCTGAGATATTAACATTCCTTTATGCAATTTCCTTAACATGATATTCAATGTTTAATTGTCATAAATATTTAGTTTAACATTGTTGTGCACTGTGTACTTTGCTCCTTTCCTGACTGGATCTGTTGATTTAGGCGATGATGAGGATCTTGTCCCTACCTATTATCGTCCTTATGAGGGTACAGATGATACCTATGAGGAGCCAGAACCCACCCAGGAGACCCTGCTGCTGAGTAGCTAGTAGTAGCTATCTTTCATTTCTGTTTCTTATCTTATTTAATCGGGTTTGTCCCCGATTTCATTTTGGAATTTCTGTACTTAAACATTTGAATCTGTTGTCACATTTACTTTCAGTTGCAATCTTAAGTTTCATTTCTCATTATTATCTTGCCTATGTTGTTGTGAATGAGCTAGTTAGTAACTTTGGATTAACCTAGACAGCGTACTACCGCCGACTCTGCG
Source organism: Iris macrosiphon (assembly GCA_036927795.1). Classification (NCBI taxonomy): domain Eukaryota; kingdom Viridiplantae; phylum Streptophyta; class Magnoliopsida; order Asparagales; family Iridaceae; genus Iris; species Iris macrosiphon. The sequence goes on from JAYESA010000014.1 coordinate 73,655,607, forward strand.
GCGTAGGCTGGACGTACCCACGTACTCGTGCCCGAACTTCCGGGTGCGGGTCGTGACACGTTTTTATGGTGGCCCATGCAGGTCCTATCCTAAAATAGGGTAATACCCTAGGACAGGGTATGGAATAAAATTGAGGATTCTAGGAAAAGCTCATTCACAGTATAGCGTCCTTATTTCAATTCTTGATATCATTGCTGCTCAATTTTTCCTATCGCCTTTGATTTCCAAGTATTTCTATTCTGATCTTCCTGTCCCTTAATCTTTCAGAATGGTCCAGACCAGGAACACAGTAGGAGGCACATCGGAACCAGCTGAGCAGAATGTGCCCGAGACCCTTGCACTCCTACCGCCTCCATCTGTTCCGGCAGTTATGCTAGATGGGGCACAACTACTTGGAGTGTTCCAGGGATTGGTGGAATCCCAGAAAGAACAGACTGCACTTCTGCGGACCAGCCTCTCAGAAGCTATTAAGCCCCAGGAGTCGCCACTCAAGAGGCCAGGAAGTGCCAAAGACTTCAAGAACCTTAGGCCTCTGGAATTTTATGGAACTGAGGGCATTCTCTATGCCGATGAGTGGATAGAGAATGTCGAGAGACTCCTGAAGACTGCCCGGGTTCCCGATGATCTCAAAGTGGAATCCGCAAGCCTGCAACTGTTCGACATTGCTCGAACCTGGTTCAGAGATGAACCCCAACTATCTGCTTCCGACGTCACCTGGGAGGACTTCAAGAGGCTATTCAAGGAGAAATTTTATCCCGAAGTGGCTCGGGAAGCTCTCGAAAGCCAATTCGAGAGACTAGAACAAGGTAACATGACTGTTGATGAATATACTGCCGAATTTAGCAGGTTAAGCCACTTTGCGGAGTACATGGTTAGTACCCCGGAGGACAGAGCCCGAAGATTCAAGAAGGGGCTATCTCCGGATATTCGTCTCGCTGTCACCACCAGCCGAGCTCGCACCTATGAGGAAATCCTGAGCGTGGCACAAGGCGTCGAGAGAGATATGGGGCACAAACTGAAACGAGAAAGAGATACCGGAAATGCGGGACCCAACAAACGCCCTTTTCAACAACAATAACAGCAGAGGGCCCCGCAGCAAAATCAGCGTCCTCCCCCTCGAGCTCCAGCACCCCAGGCTCAAGGACAGAACCAGCGAGCTCCCCCTTGCAACTATTGCCAAAAACCAGGCCACACTTGGCAAGACTGCAGAAAGAGGCTAGGTGCTTGCCTCTATTGTGGTTCCCCAGCACATCAATTGAGGGACTGTCCTGCTGCTCAAGGACGTCCAGCTGCACCAAAGGCTCCAGTCCAGGCCAGGCCCCCAGCAGCACAACAAAGGGGACCCCCGCTTCCAACTCAACAACAATGCTTTGCTCAGCACCAACAGCAGCAACAGAGGGGTGCACCGCAGCAAGGCCGTGCTTATGCAATCACTTTGGAAGAAGCAGAAGCCACAGCTGACGTGATCACAGGTTCTGTGCTTATAAATTCAATATCAGCTATTACTTTATTTGACTCTGGAGCTTCACATTCATTCATGTCAGTAGAATTCCTTATGAAGCACAACTTAATCACTAAACCCCTTAGGAATTGTTATAAGATCATTACCGGTGGAGGAATCATCCCGGTTAGTGATGCCTGTAACAATTGTCCTATTACATTATGTGGAAGAGAACTGTATGCTAGACTACTTGTAATGCCAGTGCCCAGTTTTGACATTATACTGGGTATGGATTGGTTAAGTCAACATCATGCCACAATAGACTGTCACAGAGGCAGTGTAATCTTCAGACCCCCTGGCAAGCCAGAATTTGAATTTGCTAGAGGTTCTAGAGAAATGGGTAATAACATAATTTGTGGAGCCCTAGTAACAGAAGAATTGCCACCTATCATCTCTGAATACCTTGATGTCTTCCCTGAGGATCTCCCAGGCTTACCCCCAGACCGAGAAGTTGAATTCTCCATTGACTTAGTGCCAGGAGCAGCACCAGTATCTCAAAATCCCTACAGAATCAACAAGAATGAGATAATAGAACTAAATGAACAAATCAAAGAGCTAGAAGACAAAGGTTTCATTAGGTCTAGTGTCTCACCTTGGGGAGCTCCAGTATTATTTGTGCCCAAGAAGGACGGAACATCCAGAATGTGTATTGACTATAGGGCCTTAAATGCCTTAACAATTAAGAATAAGTATCCCCTGCCCAGGATAGATGACTTATTTGATCAGTTGAGTGGAGCTCGGGTCTTTTCAAAGATTGATTTGAGGTCTGGTTACCACCAAGTAAGGGTAAGGAAAGAAGACATCCCTAAAACTGCTTTCAATACCCGGAACGGACATTACGAATTCTTAGTGATGCCGTTCGGGTTGACGAATGCTCCAGCAGTTTTTATGAACTTGATGAACAGAGTTTTCCAGCCATACCTAGACAAATTTGTAGTGGTCTTCATTGATGATATTTTGATCTACTCCAAGACTTCCGAAGAACATGAAGAACATTTGAGGTTAGCATTGGAGACTTTGAGGAAGGAAAAACTTTATGGAAAATTGTCTAAATGTGCTTTCTTCCTAGACAAAGTAGAATTCTTGGGACATGTTGTGACTGGAGATGGAATAGCAGTAGACCCTAAGAAGATAGCTGCAGTAGAATCCTGGCCCACTCCAGACTCTGTAGCTGAGATTAGAAGTTTCCTGGGACTAGCTGGCTACTATCGGAAGTTTGTGAAGGACTTTGCTAGGATTGCTGAACCCATGACAAAGTTACCAAGAAAAGATGAAGAGTTCACCTGGACTGATGAATGTCAGCGTGCTTTTGAGGAATTGAAGAAAAGACTGACTACTGCCCCTATTCTGACCTTACCTTCTGGAACCGGAGGTTTCGCTATTTATAGTGATGCTTCTGGAAAAGGTCTAGGTTGTGTATTGGAGCAGAATAAGAAAGTAATAGCATATGCCTCTAGGCAGCTTCGACCCCATGAAAAGAATTATCCAACCCACGATTTAGAATTGGCAGCTGTTATTTTTGCTCTTAAACTTTGGAAGCATTATCTTTATGGAGAAAGGGTGGAAATATTTACGGACCATAAAAGTCTAAAATATATCTTCACTCAGAAAGAACTAAACATGAGGCAAAGAAGGTGGCTGGAACTAATGAAAGACTTTGATATCACTCTTCAATATCACCCTGGGAAGGCAAATGTAGTTGCTGATGCTCTAAGCAGGTATCCTATGGCGATGTACTTGACTAGGGACAGACACCTGCTGGAGGACTTGGAAAGTTTAGGTATTGAAGTAATTATCCCAGGAAAAGAGGGCCAAATGATGAACTTGCAGATTCAGTCTACTCTAATGGACAAGATCAAGGAGACTCAGTTTCAAGACGAAGGCCTGCGAAGCCTTCGAGGTCAAGTACAAGCTGGATTAGTAGAAGAGTTCAGAATTCATGAAGATGGATCACTAAGGCATGGCGATAGATTATGTGTACCTCAAGGAGACATAAGAGAAGAAGTTATGCAAGAGGCGCACAGATCGCAGTACTCTATACATCCAGGAGCCAACAAGATGTACAAGGACCTGAGGACGCATGTTTGGTGGCATGGCATGAAAAGAGAAGTAGCCAGGTTCGTATCTCGTTGTTTAGTGTGCCAGCAAGTTAAGGCTGAAAGACAATGACCTGGAGGATTGCTTCAACCACTACCCATTCCGGAGTGGAAGTGGGAACATATCACAATGGATTTTGTTTCCGGTCTTCCAAGAACACCTAGTGGTAAGGATGCAATCTGGGTGATAGTAGATCGACTGACCAAGTCTGCACATTTTCTACCTTTCAAAGTAGGGCTATCTACAGAGAAGCTGGCAGAGTTATATATCAGACATATTGTTAGGCTGCATGGAGTTCCAGTAAGTATTGTCTCCGACAGAGATTCAAGATTCACCTCTCACTTCTGGAAGAGCTTACAAGCCAGTTTGGGGACTCAACTCAAATTCAGCACAGCTTATCATCCCCAAACCGATGGACAATCGGAACGTACAATCCAGACACTTGAAGATATGCTCCGTACATGTGTTCTGGATTTTGGAGGATCCTGGGAAGACTATTTACATCTGGTGGAGTTCTCTTATAATAACAGCTACCAAGCCAGTATCGAGATGACGCCATTTGAAGCCCTGTATGGCCGAAGATGTCGTACCCTGTTATCATGGGACGACGTTGGAGAAAGAGCCCTACTAGGACCAGAGATGGTGATCGATTCAGCTGAGAAGGTAAAGCAAATAAGGGACAGACTTCGAGTGGCTCAAGACAGGCAACGACATTGGGCAAATAGCCACCGAAGGCCCTTAGAATTTGAGGTAATTAAATTTATAAAATTCAAGTCAATTTAAACATTTTGATTATAGAACTAAGACTTGATTATGACTCTATTTTAAGGTTGGAGAGCTGGTGTTCTTAAAGATTTCCCCGATACGTGGCACCATTAGGTTCGGAAGGAGTGGAAAACTCAGCCCAAGATTCATTGGACCTTTTGGCATTCAGGAGAAAATCGGAGAAGTGGCATACCGTCTGGCATTGCCACCCTCTCTGGAAGGAGTCCATAACGTCTTCCACGTGTCGCAGCTGAGGAAGTATGTGTCAGACCCCAGCCACATTTTGGATCACTCAGACCTCAAAGTAGGCCCAAGTTTGACTTACCAAGAGAAGCCCGTGGAGATCCTGGATCGCTCGGAGAAAGTCCTACGGAACCAGGTTATCTCACTGGTTCGCGTAGCTTGGAAGCACCATTCCCCCGGCGAATCCACCTGGGAGCGAGAAGACGAGATTAGAGAGCGATACCCCTATCTTTTTGAACCATGAGGTGTATTTTATTTCTCGGCCTTTTCTTTTCGTGCCTTGTTATTCTTAAATTTCGAGGACGAAATTTTTTGTAAGTTGGGTAGGTTGTAAACCCCCTAATTTCTCAAATTATTAATCTTGGATTTTTTCCAATTTTCTGGAATTTTCTGAGAATTTTCTGTAATTAAAATCAAGCTTTTTAATTAATAAATAATTTTTAATTAGCAATAAATAATATTAAAATATCATGAAAATAACATTTTTGGGTGTAAAATGAAAAATTGGACTTAGGGTAATTTTTCTGGATTTTTCTGGGCCCCAGAACTATTTTTAAATGCCTAAAAATAATTTTTACTAATTAATTAATTAAATTAAATGTTTATTATTATTATTATATTTTAGTTATTATTTATTTTTTTCATTTTTGGCCCACGGCCCATTGGGCCGCGGCCCGGCCCGCTAGCCCAGCCCAGCCCCCTTTCGGGTCGGGTCGGGTTCAGCCGAACCCGACCCGCCGCATCCCCGACCCGCCCGCACGATCCCGTCCCCCCCCACGTCCCGCGTCCCCCGCCGGCCGCCGCGCGCAGCGCCGCGCGTCCCGCGTCCCGCGCCCCGCTCGCCGCGCTCCGCGCCACGTCGCCTCGCCCTCCGCCTTGGCCGGCCCCCTGCAACCGCCTCGCCAGCCTATAAAACCCTACCCCGACCTCACCTCCCCAAACCCCGAAACCACCTCGCCGCCGTGCGCCACCACCCACCTCCGACCGACCTCGCCGCAGCGCCGCCGCCGTCCCCTCCTCGCCGTCGACCCGCAGCGCCCTCCACCGCGGCCAGCCCCTCCCTCTCCTCAGCGCAGCAGCAGCAGCCCGAGGCCGACCCCCGCCGCTGCTCCGACTCGCTCCGGCTACCGCCGCCGCCTCCGCCGAGTTCGCTCCGCCTCGAGCCGGCCGTCCCCGAGTCGCCCTCGGCCTCCCCTCCGGCGTACCCCGGCCGGCCACCCACCACAGCAAACCCTAACCCTAGCCCTAATTTCTATTTTCGTGTCCGACACGAGTCGGACACGCCTCGAACCCTGATTTTCAGGTCCCCTTCAGGTATGTGTAACTTTCGCCTCGTAGCTCCGTTTTCAATTCCGCAAATTGCGTTGTGAAGCCTGTATGACCCTCTCGGTGTCCGGACAAACTGTTCGGGACACCGCGTCCTGTGGTGGTCACACACCGCGATCCAAAAAAGGAAAAACCAGACCCTGTTTCACCCCGGAACCGAGTACGCCCCGCCAAACGGGACGACTTGGTCGCGTGCGGTCTTCACAGATACGTGCGCAGCGTCGATACGGACGTGTGAGTCTTCGTGGAAGCTGATTCGGGTGTGCGTGCACACCGGAATCAACGCGTATCCGCGGACATCGCTCCGTATCCGCCTTTTCGGTAATTCGCCCTAACTTCGTGCACACTCGTCGGATCGAGACGAAACTTGCGCCATCGGACTCGTAGCGATACGCTGGTCCTGTGGGTCAAGTTTGGTTCGATTCTGAGAACGTTGACAAAATCGCGTGTCGTGGGCCCCACAGGCCCCCGCTCGACGGGCGATTTTGTGTTCGGCTCATCGGAATCCAAATCTGGAAGTTCTGTTGGGTTCGTATCAGCGTTCCTGACCTGTTGACACTAAGTTTGGTGAATTTGGAGACTTTTGACCCGGACACGTTTTTTGGTGCAAAGCGGGCCCAACGGCGGACCCCGTTTTGACCCGAAACTGCCGTTTTTGCCCTTGTCTCCAAATTGGACCCAAGGACAGGCGTTTCTAGCTATTTGACATCTTCTGAGCATGATGGTAATGTCTATTTCAGCTTTTGGACTCATCTGTGGAAATTTCTCCCAAGAACCTAATTAATCAGATCCAAACAACAGGCAAGTACCTGCACTTCAAGTTAATCTTTATATTGTGATAATTAAATTCCCTGCTCTACTAGTACTCTTGCTGATTATACGTAGTGTTAGAATACTATATTTTATGTCTTGAATATTTGGAATTCATGTCTTGTTTTTCATGTCGGGTAGGAGAATACTGAAAGGCATGTAGTTTACCCTTCCCCTTGCCGTGAATAATAGCTGTTGGTACACGACTGTCCATCAGCCGGATCTCGATTATTCGTGACTAATAGCCGTTCATGACGGCCGGATTAGCCTTATAAACCCCTGCATGCCAACTAAGTATTCTAAAAACAAACACAAGTTTCATACAGATAACCTCTGGTCATGTTATATTCTTGCTGACTGTGTAGTTTCTTTTCCTGCTCGTTTACTTCTGTTTTCTCATATTCCTGTTTATAGTGTTGACTCTGAGATATTAACATTCCTTTATGCAATTTTCTTAACATGATATTCAATGTTTAATTGTCATAAATATTTAGTTTAACATTGTTGTGCACTGTGTACTTTGCTCCTTTCCTGACTGGATCTGTTGATTTAGGCGATGATGAGGATCTTGCCCCTACCTATTATCGTCCTTATGAGGGTACAGATGATACCTATGAGGAGCCAGAACCCACCCAGGAGACCCCTGCTGCTGAGTAGCTAGTAGTAGCTATCTTTCATTTCTGTTTCTTATCTTATTTAATCGGGTTTGTCCCCGATTTCATTTTGGAATTTCTGTACTTAAACATTTGAATCTGTTGTCACATTTACTTTCAGTTGCAATCTTAAGTTTCATTTCTCATTATTATCTTGCCTATGTTGTTGTGAATGAGCTAGTTAGTAACTTTGGATTAACCTAGACAGCGTACTACCGCCGACTCTGCGGCGTAGGCTGGACGTACCCACGTACTCGTGCCCGAACTTCTGGGTGCGGGTCGTGACACTCGTCGTCCCCCTCTCCAGCGGGACCCACTGCCACCCAGGTCGACGACCCCGCCTCCTTCAGAGCTCCGCCTCTGCCGTGTCCGCCGAGCAGCCGCTGACACTGACGCATCGGCCCTGAATCGGACACAATCCGAAACCCTAACCCTAACGCAGCCTGGACACAGGACTTGTCGACGCAGGATACAAAGGACACGCTCGGACACGAGAAATCGGACTTCACAGAGCCCTGTTCAGGTAACGTTTCCTCTCACCTCATGATTCCATTTTTGCTTCCGTCAGTTGCGTTGCGTAGACTGTATGACCCTCTCGGTGGCCGTGTAACCCGCTCGGTGCATCGCGTCTTGTGGTGATCGCGAACAGCGATCCAAAAACAGGAAAAATAATGCCCTGTTTTACACAGGAACTGAGTGCGCCCCGCCAAACGGGATGACTTGATCACACGCAGTCTTTACCGAAACGTGCGCAACATTCATACGGTCGTGTGGGATTTTACAGAAGTCGATTCGGATGTGCGTGCACACTGGAATCAACGCGTATCCGCCGACAACGCCCCATATCCGTCCATTCTGGAACATGCTGTAACTTTGTGTATACATGTCGGATCGAGACAAAACTTGTGCCTTCGGACTCGTAGCGATACGCTGGTCCTGTGACCCAAGTTTGGTTTGATTCTGAGAACGTTGACAAAATTGCGTATTGTGGGCCCCACAAGCTCCACTTGACGGGCGATTTTGTGATCGGCTCATCGGAATCCAATTCTGGAAGTTCCGTTGGGTTCGTATCGTCGTTCCTGACTTGTTGATAATAAGTTTGGCCAATTTGGAGATCTTTAACCCTGACACGCTTTTCGGTACAAAGTGGCCCACATGTGGACCCCGCTTTGGCCCGGAAATGTTATTTTTGCCCCTGTGTCCAAATTGGACTTAAGGACAGGCGCTTTTAGCTATTTGATATTTTTTGAATCTAATGGTGATGTTTATTTCAGCAACCGGAGTAGTACCTGCAGATCACACTGAGACCAGAGCTACAATTGGAGCCAGGACCCCAGGCAAGTGTACCTTGCCAACTTTGCAGTCTTGTTACATATTTTCCTTGATTCATTTATATAGTTGTGCATGCTTAACCTAGGACCATGTGACGTACTTAGCGTCCAATTATTAGTCGGATGCCAACACTGTACGCGGTGTTGGGTACTGTCATCTAGAGATGGACATTCGTGGCACTTTATATTCTCGTACTTGTCTTATCAAGTACCCTTGACCCAGGACACTTGACACTATTCATGAGACAGGATCTTCCCGAGATATTCGTGGTGATTCTGTATAGGATACAGGTTTATGACATAGACATTATATTTCTAGACTTTATATGACTTGTTGCATTAGTATTGATCTTGCGTGTCATGGACATGAGACGTGTGATTACATTGGGTGGGGAGAGACACACAGGCTACAGGCTGATTTCATATATATATATATAATCCATAGTAAACATATAGTAAAATATACAGTAGACTCCGCTACCGGCTCCCAGACACAGGGCTTGTAGTGGTCTCAGCCTGAGTACTCGTAATGCTCTCACTTGCATTTCCACATAGATGGTTACATACTTACCCTATTTATTTCATTATCTGCTACACTGCATTTATTTTGGCATGAGCTTTCTTGTACCTTGCTATGTCCCCTGAGGACCTGGATCCGGATTATGTCCCCAGGATTAGCTGACGAGATCTATCCCAAGGTATACGGGACCGGAGCATTAGCATTAGCAGGAGCAGGTGCACACCTTGGAGCAGAACCAGGATCTGAGGACGAGATTGTACCAGAGGACTTCTCCTGAGTATTGGCTCGAGATACTCATTTATTTCTATCTCTAGTTATTTTATTTCCAGTCTATTTCATTTGATGTACTAGACTTATTCTCGGATTGTTCTCCGAAGCACTTTTATTGAGATATGCTAGTTTATTTTATTTGCATTATTTTGGATTTAATCTGTGTTTTATCTGTTTTGGATGAGATTAGTATATACTGTGACTGGTATCATTGGACCTACTTATTGTTATATTACAGCTTAAGCATGCCCCGATGGATCCATTAAATTGGGTTTGTCCATCGGTGTGTACTGCTGGCCATTGCCACGTATCCGGTCCCTCGGTATTTTAGGACTAGGGCTTGACACTAGATATACCCCTTAGGCCAATCACATTACCTTGTGACTACCTTTTGTAATTAAGGGCATATCACATGTGATATATTTGGTGTTAAAACTTTTGAGGATTGAATAACACGATTAAATAATTTGAGGAAGTTTTTCTTAAATGTATAGCCTTATGTGATAGATGGATAAATTCTAAGTTGGGTAGAAGTTGCATTGTCAACTTGAAGTGAATTTCTTTTAGAGTTTGATCAAGTAAGATTAGATTGAGAGATTTAAGTCATTTTAATTTTGAGAAATTTTAGAAGAATGATTAAGATGATAAGGATTTAATAAATTTTAAAATCTTGATATTGTGGACCAAATATTTATACTTTGAGCACATGATTTTAATTTTGAATATCGAAGGTTGAATCATCGATTAAAAATTTGAGGATAAATATAGAATTTTAGACTTGAACAATTGGTGAATTAGATTTAAAATTTTAAAATTTGATGATTTGAATTAATAGTTAAATTTGATTGTTGGATCACCTATTTGAAATATTGAGGAAGAAAATTGAATTTAAAATTTGTAGAGTACGGAATTCTTAAGTTGAGAATAGGAATAAGATTTGATTAGAATTGTTTATTGTTCAAAGTTTAGAGGAGATTGTGATAGTTGGAAATTGTGATATAAATTTTGATGTAGGATTTCCTATATATTTGAATTAGATTTAGATGTTGATAATTTGAAAAATTGAGAAGAGATTACGATTGTTTGAATTTTGATTTAAACAGTGGCTACTTTAATTTTGAAGGAATTACGATAGATTTGAATATATTCTGTCATTTAAATTTTTGGAAGAGATTGCGGTAGACTTGCCTTATATACGAATGTGAAAGATTTAACAAATCATGCCTTATTTTTAATTTTGAGGACAAAATTCTTTTAAGTTGGGTTGATTGTAAACTCCCTCACCCAAAAATAGGTATCTTGTGTGTATTTTATATTTCTTGTATTGTTTTAGATTTTTTTTTATCAATTAAAATCCAATAAATTTATTAGGACACTTCACCGTGGTTTGGACATTAATAATGTAGAATGGCACCAAAATCTGTATCTTCCTTCATAGGAAGTAGCCTACACAGGAGACACTACTTGTAGAATCTTTTCGTGACACAAAAATTTAATCCCTTGGTGTTAGTATGATATTAGTGTAACGACCATAGATTAATTATTAAATATTTAGATATTTTATATATATAATTTATTTGTGGTTATTTTTCTATCCCAACTTTCTACAGTTAGCATCCCATAATTCTCCGTGCCAATTTAGTTACATTCCCTTTTTGTAAGATTACATATTATTTACTATTAACATATTTTGTGGATAACTATTTAATTATCTACTTAGTTAATTAGTTAATATAATTATTTGATTTATTATAACTAGATAAATATCTAATTATTAATTATAAAATATTACATAAAATATTTTGAGTGTGGTATTTTGTTAGAAATTTACAAAGTAATTTTTAAGAATTTATTTGGTGTGCAAATATTATTTTTGGGATTTTTAAGATCATCTATATATGTAAATATATATATATGTTAATATAAATATAGTAATAATAATAATAATAATAATAATAATAATAATAATAATAATAATAATAATAATAATAGTAATAAAAGAAAAGAAAAGAAAAGAAAAGGATAAAATAAATAAAACCTAAACAAATAAAACCCTAACTAATAAACCCAACTAAACCTAGTAAAACTAATTCCCTCCCTTGAACCTATTCCTCCCCCGAGCAAACTACCCAGAACCCACAGATCCCTTCTCCCTCTCTCTCTCTCTCTCGATATATATATATATATATATATATATATATATATATATATATATATATATATATATATATATATGCAAAACTCCTCAAAACCCTAAACCCTAACCCTAGCAACCAAGCCCGACCCCCGGCGACCTCAGCCCCACGCCAGCGCCACAGCCCGGCCGACCGCCGTCGTCCGTCCCCGAGCGCACCGCGCTCGTGCACAGTAGCCGCAGTCCTGAGCCCCTCTTTACGGTATCATATCTCCCTCAATTTTGTTTATTTTTGCGAGCGGTTTGTCCGTGTACGTTCACAATCTAACCCTCTATGATTTTTATTCAAGCGGGACGAGTTTTTGTGTCCCGAATTGGTCGAAAAATTGGAATCCAAAATTGGACAAAGCGTTGCGGGCCCCACGGTTTGACTTTTAGGGCAAATTTATGTTCGGCTTACCAAATTCCAAAATTGGACATACCGTTGAGTTCGTATCGACGTTTAGAATTTATTTGACCTATAATTTGTCCCATTTAGAGACCTTTATCTCTGGCACACTTTTTGGTGCAAAGTGGCCCACATGTGGACCCGCTTTGATCCGAAATTATCGTTTTGCCCATGTATCCAAATTGGACGAAAGGGTAGTGTTTTTTAGCTATCTCGCTTATTCTGGGAATGTTGGTGATATTTATTTCAGCATCCAGAGACGTTCATTCTGGCGCCATAGTTCTGATCCCTTGTGCTTGACGTCGGGACGCTTACACTTCGCAGCTTTCTTGCCAGGCAAGATACCTTGCCAAATTGCTTATAGTACTTTTGCATGCTTATCATATTTTTGTATATTCATTATATATGTGTTTTCTTTCAGTCAAAATTATATACTATATATATGTTGACACACACTTGACACATAGTATCATGGGAGGGGAGGACAATCAGTAGGCATATGGGCTATATACACTCTGGTAACCCGTAGTAACTAGCACATACTATGGTAGTTGTGTCGTGCTAGTCACTACCCTCATGGTATATCGATTTCTGGTGTCGCCCTGGTCGCTACCCTCACGATATGTCAATTTCTGATATTCATGGACATGTGTGTGAGTTATGAGATTAGATAGAGTAGCCTACCCATGCTCATACGTTGAAAAGTTGTCCTCATTATGCATATTCATATAGATTGTCTAGTACAGCGTACTTATATATTTTCTATCTATTATGCATGTTTTACTGTATTCAATTGGTATTCTTCTATGTATCTTGTTACGTCCCTCTGAGGACCTGGTCCCTTTCCAGGTGTAGATGATCTTGACTATTTGCAGGAGCACGGATCAGGACTTGCTACTTATCTCTCTTTCGAGGAAGTCTCTTTTCGAGCCTCATTAATAATTAGATGCACTTATTTTGTTTCTCTTATATTCTAGTTGGTAGTGGATTTGTCTCTGTAAAACCCCCTTCCTAGAAAATCATATATACATTTTTATTTATTAATTATTAATTAAATTGTAGTAATTAGGTCTAAATAGGATAAATAGATTTTTAATAATTTTTATGTTAGGTGTTCGGACACTTAAATGATTTATAGGACCATCAGAAATTTTTCGAAATTTATTCCATGTAGGAGACCCCGTGAGCTGTTGCTAGCCTAACGATGTGCAATACCCTAATCTATAAATTTTCTTATAAGTATATATATATATATATAGGTATATACAAATATATATATATGTATATATATATATTTAAAGAAAAAAAAAAGAAAAAGAAAGAAGTAAAAAAAAGTATAATAATAATAATTAAACTAACTAATATAATAATAATAATAATAATAAAAGAATTACTCAACTACTTACTTACTATACTTCAAATAGCATGCATGCAGCCAATTGCATTAACTCGTTAGCAAACCCCCTTCAGCATTCCATTGACCGCCACTTAAGACCCGCTAGCATCTCCAGACCTTCTTTAAGTCTTCAGCGTCCAAACCCATCCAACCGCTCTCTCTCTCTCTTCCTATATAATATATATATATATTTATATATATATAGTTTGCTCTCATAAAACCCTAACCTATTTCCAGACCTCCTCTTCCCATCTAGAGCCGTCACCGCAGCCAGAGAAGCCTCCCCAAGCCATCCAATCATCCCGTCGACGCCGACATCGCGAACTGCAGTCTCCCACTCGAGGCACCTTCGCTCCGGCGTATTTTTCCGTTGACTCGCTCATCCAAACGCTGTTCCGTTTTCATAGGTATGATCTTCCCTCAACCCTCTCCAGTATTTGTTTTATAGTCAACCCCGGAAAACGTGTGCCCCTAGGTGAAAAACAGCGTCCAAAGTTGGACGAGCAGACAGAATTCTGCAATCGCAGAATTCCAGATTGACCACCGATATTGTCGAGTTCGTATCTCCCACCACAGAGATCCGAATTCGATGATTCTTTTTGATACCTGTAGATTAGATGACCTAGTTTATTTTCTGTATTATAACTTTGTGCTATTAGTCGCTGTGGACAAAAATATATTCGTCACAAAACTGCGCGCACCCACTTTTTCCGGTTTTCCAAAAGTTGGAGATCGGAGCGCGCCCCGCCAAACGGGACCGCCCCGCCGTGTGCCAAGTGTACCAAATGGTGCACGCTGCATAATCGGACACGAGAAAATTCGTGGGGACTGATTCGGACGCGTGTGCGCGCCGGAATCAGGCCGTATCCGCGGACACATCTCGTGTCGCCACTTTTGTGGAACTCGCGTGTATTTTGTGCACGGTTGTCAGAATGCGACGAAACTTGCGCCACTGGACTCGTGGTAACGCGCTGGTCCTATGACCCAATTTTCACGCATTTCTGAGACGGTTGACCAGATCGCCAATTGGCGGGTCCCACAGTTGACTTTTTGGACCAAATTTTGTTCGGCTCATCGGAATCCAAATTTGGACATACCGTTGGGTTCGTATTGACATTTAGAGTTGTTTGACCCATAGTTTGTCCCATTTAGAGACTGTTACCCTCGGCACGCTTTTCGGTGCAAAGTGGGCCACACGTGGACCCCACTTTTGCCCGAAATTACCGTTTTGCCCCTGTGTCCAAATTGGACGAAAGGGATGTGCTTTTTAGCTATTTTGCTCATTCCGGAAATGTTGGTGATGTTTATTTCGGCATCCGGAGACGTTTGTTCGGAGTCCTTAGTTCCAGGTTCAGTATCCTTGACATTTGGGCGCGTACACTTTACAGATTTCTTGCCAGGCAAGTATACCTTGCCATTGTACTGTTATTTATATTCCATATGTTGCATGCATCTTTATTTTCTGTCTTTAGTTCATATATTTTAATTGTTATTTAAAATGTGCGCGACGGTGACGTCGCAATATGTTTTTATTTATGTATTGCATTGACCCTGTTCATGAGACTACCCCATTATCATATAGTATCATTAGGTTCATTTGGCCGTGACACATATTTTTACACGAGTTGTGAGTCTCATATAGATCACGGACGCGCGTATTGACTGATCATCGGTACGTGTGGGACGTGCGTTAGGGATAACTGCTGTTAGAAACTTTACATGCTAGTAGACTTGGCAGTTATTAGAGGTCCATGGACATAGCTTATTATAGTACGGTGGTCCCATCCTTGTCCTTGTTTGGTTGCAGGATTGGGCTAGGGTACTAAGAATAGGCTATGGACCGAATCGTGTCATTGATGTGACATGCTTAGAGCATGGGGTGGGGAGAACAACAAGTACCGCATTTGAGCTCCTTTACACTTTTTCTCCTGTACGCCCGGATTCTCCGCTGGAGATACGGGCCATGATGACCACTATATATTATGTACTATCAGGCGGGCCACCGGCGTTCAAAAGACGACGTGCCTTGTAGGCCCCTGGATCTTCAAAAGAGAACTATGCCAAATCCCAGTTTTCAGCCAGATAGCTCACTTGTGGGGAAAGTTGTTCTTAACTGCATTCACTTTAGATGGTTAGGCGACCCATTGGATATTTATTTTAGTACTTTATTGGCATGTGTTTAAGTATACTTGTTATGTCCCTCTGAGGACCTGGTCCGCTGCCAGGTGTACCTGTTCTTGAGTATTTGCAGGAGCACAGATTTGGAAGGATATAGATGCTCCGTGGATGTCTTCTCTTCGAGCCGTGATTGGTAGCTGGTACTTATTGTTTGAGTGAGTTGTATCTATATTGTATTTACTTTTCCCATTTGAGTTGGTAGTGGATTTGTTTCCACCCAACTATCATCTTTAGATACTTCTTGTTGAGATCTAGTTTCATAGATACTGGTTGTTTATTTCTATATGATTTTTGGTGGATGAGATTTAGATTTACCCTGTGACTTGTATTACATTTTTACCACTTGTGAATTTGATATTCATAATACAGCGTACGTATGGATTTGGTTTCCATATATTGGAGTTGCCATATCCATGCGGCTGGCATGCTTACGTGTCCTAGTCCTACGTATTTTTTGGGACTGGGGCGTGACATGTTTTTGTGGTGGCCCATGCAGGTCAAGAGCATATTGTCTCGGTTACGTTACTGTACCGAACAAGCCTGCACCTAGGACTAGAGTATAGGATCTCATCCACAATTGACTATGATTCATCTTCCTACTCTCTGTTCTATTTTGAACAAATGCATCATGCTTGATTCCTGTGCTTCCCTAATAGTTCTTTAAGTATAGCGTTCTCCTAGAATATAGAAGTTCTTGTTGTTAGATGATAATTAGAGTAGCACACCTATTTAGAATACAACGAGATTATAGATACACCACTAAGTTTAGAATATCTAGCGAACCCTAGAATCCCTTATCCCTATAATTGGTTTACCATTACCCCTGATGTAATATGAGGACTTGAGAGTAGTATAGACACTACTAGAGTTAGTTAGAAGGTTACCATAATGTTTGCCCCTAGCATTGAGGAACCCATAGAAAACCAAAACTTAATATTTGGACTGAACCTAATCTTCATAGTTAGAAAGTATTGGAGAACTGTAAACTTATATCATTGTCTTGTTATTAGTAGACAAGTACCCTAGAAGGCCAAGAGCAATGCATAAGAACACTTCTCCCTTGATCATACCCCGAACATAGCAACTAACACCCCACTCCCCTTAGAGAACCATGATGCTATCTAGAGCCCTCTATCTTTATTTTTATATTGTTTCCCTGCGACCATAGCACTGCTATTTTGCGACGGCTAATTACGTTTCTTCTCTTCATCTTTCAACTCGTGCCATCTGACACTTCGGATAGTAGGCCAAGTAATTTTATTCTTTGTTAAGGGCTCATAGTTTGCTAGGATTATAGTTGTAGCCTTGAATGTAAAATTTTTATGCTTGGTAGTTAGAACTTGATAGTTAAGTTATTCTTGTAGATTGAGACCTGGTGCTTATCCCTTAGTTTTAAATCGTGTAATTTGTACCATCACCTCGATACAAGTTAGATCCCTTTTCCCTTAACGGCTAGTAACTCTTCTATCCCTACGATTGACACATGTTCTATGAGCACTATGATTAGGACTTAAGGTGACCTTACCTATATAATGCAATAGGAGACCCTAATAAGTACCAAGATTTTCCTCATGTACCCTAATAAGAGTTTCTGTTTTAATTACATGTGCAAGGTTATTTTGTAGGATCCTCTTAAGACTGTCACAATAGTAGTTAAATTATTTTAAGTTGGGTAGTATACCTCACCACCTAGTATCATATAGCCCTTGTGATCCGTTGATGAAGTGTAACTGAATGGCATTAATTGTATGCTAACATAAGATGATAGTGTTTATTCAGACTATAGAACTTAGAGGCTCATGCCCCTACTTTGTCGACTATCGACTTAGACAAGGAATTAATATGTTAACTGTAGAGATTGTAGAGTCTTTTGTTATTGTTGCTTATGTTGTGTTGTTTTTGCAAACTTGAATTATTTGTAACTTCCCTCATCATAATCCAGCGTTATATTTTTTGTACTACCCTGACTTATGCTGCTATTATAGCCTAGTTTTGCAAGCTTATTCTTTATCGAGCTTGATCATGACATGTATTATTGGAGTACTACACTAATACATTTCAGAACCAGTGTATTAAGGTCTAGCTAGCCTTAGTGCGCTTGGTTCGCCCTTCGTATTGCTACTTTACGTGGATTGGGATAAAATTTGCCTAGTTTCTTAGACAAATATACTTGCCCTCTAAACATGCCTGAGCGTATCGTATCGGTTACATAACTGTACTAATACGAACAGGCAAACAAAGGATTTCCAAAATAGGGTTTCAATCCACAACTGCTTTGACCATTCCCAATTGAATTCTTTAAACGCCTTGATCCCCATACTTGTATTCTATCACCTCCACTTTGAACTCTTTATTATTGTCTTTCCGTCTTCCCTTATTTCGGAAGGACGAAACTTCGTGCTTGGTATAATTTAATATGCAGAGAGTACTAGATATGCCCCATAGGCCGATCACATACTTGAGGATTATTCTTTCGTAATTAAGGACATATCATATGTGATATGATCGGCGTTGAAGTTTCGAGGATTGAACGACATGAGTAAATAAATTAAGGGATATTTTCTTAAGGTATATAGCCTTAGGTGATAGGTGGATGAATTCTAAGTTGGGTAGTAGTGCATTGCCAACTCAGGAGAAATTTCTTTTAGATTATGATCGAGTAAGATTAGGTTGGGAGAGGTTCAAGCCATTGTAATTTTGAGAAATTTAGAAGGATGACTAAGATGATGAGGATTAATGAATTGATATTAAGGACCCAATATTTATACCTTAAGTGCATGAGTTAAATTTTTGAACAATGAAGGTAGAATCACCAATTTGAATTTAGAGGATAAATATAGAATTTCAGACTTGAATATTGGTGGACTGCATTTAAATTATTTTTTCAATTTGGTGATTTGAATTAAGAATTAAAAATTTTGGCTGGACGACCTATTTGAACTAATGAGGATGCGAATGGAATTTAAAGAGTTGAGGCATACAAAATTTTATAAGTGAAAATGGGAATATATTGGACTCAAACTACTTCTAAAGGAGATTATGATAGTTAGAGATCGTGAGGTAAAAGTTATATGCGTATGTAAATCTTGGAGATGTTATGTGAATATGGATAAATTGAAACAAGGGGAGAAGAGATAACCATAGGTTAAATTTTGATTGGAGCAGTGGTCATCTTAACCTAGAAGTGATTGCAATGGAGATGATTAGGATTTTAGTTATCGCAAGAAGATTACGACTGACTTGCCTTATTGTACATAAAGGATTAACCGATTCTGCCTTATTTCAATTTTGAGGACGACATTGTTTTAAGCTCGGCAGATTGTGAACCCCTCACCTAAGAAATTGACCTACTCGGCTTAGATAGTGAGACTGAGGCTAGCACGAATCCACTTAGAAATAGAACACGGTACTTTTATTTAGTTTACAACATGATATCACTTGACACGCCTTACCGTGCTCCGATAATTGGAACACTACACTAGTCACTGCCTTCCTACAAATTCTACACCCTTATCCTAGACATGCCCATCATCCAATTCTCATCTTTGTACAATTTTTCAATTGTTGGACGCTTTTATGCAAATGAGCATTTATGTGTCCACACCATTGGACATGACACATGAAGAAACCTATTTTTCGCTCATATGGATTTTTCCATGATTTTTTTTTCGGGATGTGCAACGTGCAACATCGCCCACCCCTTTAAACCTAGCCTTGCATTTTAAACAATGCAAATCTTATACCATCCTTGCATTCTATCGTGACTTAATTTTAATTTCGAGGACGAAATTTTTATAAGTTGGGTAGAATGTAAAACCCCCTTCCTAGAAAATCATATATACATTTTTATTTATTAATTATTAATTAAATTGTAGTAATTAGGTCTAAATAGGATAAATAGATTTTTAATAATTTTTATGTTAGGTGTTCGGACACTTAAATGATTTATAGGACCATCAGAAATTTTTCGAAATTTATTCCATGTAGGAGACCCCGTGAGCTGTTGCTAGCCTAACGATGTGCAATACCCTAATCTATAAATTTTCTTATAAGTATATATATATATATATAGGTATATACAAATATATATATATGTATATATATATATTTAAAGAAAAAAAAAAGAAAAAGAAAGAAGTAAAAAAAAGTATAATAATAATAATTAAACTAACTAATATAATAATAATAATAATAATAAAAGAATTACTCAACTACTTACTTACTATACTTCAAATAGCATGCATGCAGCCAATTGCATTAACTCGTTAGCAAACCCCCTTCAGCATTCCATTGACCGCCACTTAAGACCCGCTAGCATCTCCAGACCTTCTTTAAGTCTTCAGCGTCCAAACCCATCCAACCGCTCTCTCTCTCTCTTCCTATATAATATATATATATATTTATATATATATAGTTTGCTCTCATAAAATCCTAACCTATTTCCAGACCTCCTCTTCCCATCTAGAGCCGTCACCGCAGCCAGAGAAGCCTCCCCAAGCCATCCAATCATCCCGTCGACGCCGACATCGCGAACTGCAGTCTCCCACTCGAGGCACCTTCGCTCCGGCGTATTTTTCCGTTGACTCGCTCATCCAAACGCTGTTCCGTTTTCATAGGTATGATCTTCCCTCAACCCTCTCCAGTATTTGTTTTATAGTCAACCCCGGAAAACGTGTGCCCCTAGGTGAAAAACAGCGTCCAAAGTTGGACGAGCAGACAGAATTCTGCAATCGCAGAATTCCAGATTGACCACCGATATTGTCGAGTTCGTATCTCCCACCACAGAGATCCGAATTCGATGATTCTTTTTTATACCTGTAGATTAGATGACCTAGTTTATTTTCTGTATTATAACTTTGTGCTATTAGTCGCTGTGGACAAAAATATATTCGTCACAAAACTGCGCGCACCCACTTTTTCCGGTTTTCCAAAAGTTGGAGATCGGAGCGCGCCCCGCCAAACGGGACCGCCCCGCCGTGTGCCAAGTGTACCAAATGGTGCACGCTGCATAATCGGACACGAGAAAATTCGTGGGGACTGATTCGGACGCGTGTGCGCGCCGGAATCAGGCCGTATCCGCGGACACATCTCGTGTCGCCACTTTTGTGGAACTCGCGTGTATTTTGTGCACGGTTGTCAGAATGCGACGAAACTTGCGCCACTGGACTCGTGGTAACGCGCTGGTCCTATGACCCAATTTTCACGCATTTCTGAGACGGTTGACCAGATCGCCAATTGGCGGGTCCCACAGTTGACTTTTTGGACCAAATTTTGTTCGGCTCATCGGAATCCAAATTTGGACATACCGTTGGGTTCGTATTGACATTTAGAGTTGTTTGACCCATAGTTTGTCCCATTTAGAGACTGTTACCCTCGACACGCTTTTCGGTGCAAAGTGGGCCACACGTGGACCCCACTTTTGCCCGAAATTACCGTTTTGCCCCTGTGTCCAAATTGGACGAAAGGGATGTGCTTTTTAGCTATTTTGCTCATTCCGGAAATGTTGGTGATGTTTATTTCAGCATCCGGAGACGTTTGTTCGGAGTCCTTAGTTCCAGGTTCAGTATCCTTGACATTTGGGCGCGTACACTTTACAGATTTCTTGCCAGGCAAGTATACCTTGCCATTGTACTGTTATTTATATTCCATATGTTGCATGCATCTTTATTTTCTGTCTTTAGTTCATATATTTTAATTGTTATTTAAAATGTGCGCGACGGTGACGTCGCAATATGTTTTTATTTATGTATTGCATTGACCCTGTTCATGAGACTACCCCATTATCATATAGTATCATTAGGTTCATTTGGCCGTGACACATATTTTTACACGAGTTGTGAGTCTCATATAGATCACGGACGCGCGTATTGACTGATCATCGGTACGTGTGGGACGTGCGTTAGGGATAACTGCTGTTAGAAACTTTACATGCTAGTAGACTTGGCAGTTATTAGAGGTCCATGGACATAGCTTATTATAGTACGGTGGTCCCATCCTTGTCCTTGTTTGGTTGCAGGATTGGGCTAGGGTACTAAGAATAGGCTATGGACCGAATCGTGTCATTGATGTGACATGCTTAGAGCATGGGGTGGGGAGAACAACAAGTACCGCATTTGAGCTCCTTTACACTTTTTCTCCTGTACGCCCGGATTCTCCGCTGGAGATACGGGCCATGATGACCACTATATATTATGTACTATCAGGCGGGCCACCGGCGTTCAAAAGACGACGTGCCTTGTAGGCCCCTGGATCTTCAAAAGAGAACTATGCCAAATCCCAGTTTTCAGCCAGATAGCTCACTTGTGGGGAAAGTTGTTCTTAACTGCATTCACTTTAGATGGTTAGGCGACCCATTGGATATTTATTTTAGTACTTTATTGGCATGTGTTTAAGTATACTTGTTATGTCCCTCTGAGGACCTGGTCCGCTGCCAGGTGTACCTGTTCTTGAGTATTTGCAGGAGCACAGATTTGGAAGGATATAGATGCTCCGTGGATGTCTTCTCTTCGAGCCGTGATTGGTAGCTGGTACTTATTGTTTGAGTGAGTTGTATCTATATTGTATTTACTTTTCCCATTTGAGTTGGTAGTGGATTTGTTTCCACCCAACTATCATCTTTAGATACTTCTTGTTGAGATCTAGTTTCATAGATACTGGTTGTTTATTTCTATATGATTTTTGGTGGATGAGATTTAGATTTACCCTGTGACTTGTATTACATTTTTACCACTTGTGAATTTGATATTCATAATACAGCGTACGTATGGATTTGGTTTCCATATATTGGAGTTGCCATATCCATGCGGCTGGCATGCTTACGTGTCCTAGTCCTACGTATTTTTTGGGACTGGGGCGTGACAGTCTCCACCCAACTACTTGTTCTTATCAAGCATTTTATACTTGATTCAGTTATATAGTTGATTGATTATTTGATTTTGTGGATGAGATCTAGTTATGCCTTGTGACTTACGACATAAATCTATACCACTTGTGAATTGTTATTCATAATACAGCGTACGTATGTGTTATGGTTTTCATATATTGGAATTGACATATACATACGGCTGGCATGTTTACGTATTCCTAGTCCTACATATTTTGGGACTGGGGCGTGACACATCCATTATAGACAATTCACTATCTAACTCAAGACTATAACTTCTATCAAAACTCTCATCCTTCAACCCATTTGTCTAGCTCAGATACTAGCTAAAGTACTTGAGTTTTCAAAGGTGAGACTACGAGCCTAATAGGCACTGGCAATCTAAATAAATCAAGTACATCTAATCTAATTTGAAAGCTACAATGTAGTACTCAAGTTATCTCATCATCCAAATATTGGGTCTAGAAATATATGTCTAGCAATCTACCTATCTGTTTTAGCTGAGTCGTAATCATTATTATCTAAAGGGTGGAAGAATTTCTAGGTCTGGTATTGTAAGTCACAAGGCAACTAGGGATTAACCACTATGGTTTGCTATCCTAAGTGCTATTTCATACCCTATTTTTATTATTATCCGATAATCTTCTTCTAGATTCTGTCTTGTCAAGTTCATAATGTCATTCCTTGTATCACTACCATAAGACTACAACTAATTTCTAGCATCTAGCTATGTCTTCTCCAAATTATTCTAGAGCCTTAGAATTAAACAATATTTCTAGCTTCTAATACTTACAAATCTCTGCTACCTTAAGTAAGGGTAGGGTCTAGTTTTAAGTCTCTACTTCTATGTCTAATTCTTACGCCAAGAGTCTATACTAACTCTTGCGATAAGAAAAAACTTATCAACCTTCTCTATCATGGTTAACCATCTGCTCAAACATCCTATCAAATATGCCTTCTTCGTCTTGACGAGGATCTGCACCTGGAGGAAATCACCTTGTGCGAGCATCCATCTTTCTGAAATAAGGAAGATGAGAAACAATAATAATGATATCGATGGTAAATGAACGAATACAGCAACGAAGTCCAAGGGCGATAATCGAATACAAGAGGAGTTTTAAAATCAGTTATGGATTGAGATCTTATTCAACATTAATCCTAAGTTGCAGGCTCGTTCGGTACAGTAACGTAACTAAAACGATATGCTCTGACCTGCATGGGCCACCACAAAAATATGTCACGTCCCAGTTCCAAAATACGTAGGACTAGGAATACGTAAGCATGCCAGCCGTATGTATATGGCAACTCCAATATATGGAAACCATAACACATGCGTACACTGTATTATGAATAACAATTCACAAGTGGTATAGATTTATGTCATAAGTCACAGGGCATAACTAGATCTCATCCACAGAATCAAATAAACAATTAACTATATAACTGAATCAAGTATAAAATGCTTGATAAGAACAAGTAGTTGGGTGGAGACAAATCTACTACCAACTAGAATATAAAAGAAACAAAATAAGTATATCTAATGATCAATAAGGCTCGAAGAGAAGACCTTCTCGAAAGAGAGATAAGTAGCAAGTCCTGATCCATGCTCCTGCAAATAGTCATAATTGTCTACACCTGAAAAGGGACCAGGTCCTCAGAGGGACGTACCAAGATACATAGAAGCATGACAGTAAAGTAAATACTGTGTAAACTCGAGGGTGATCTAACCAGCTAAGTGAAATACACTTGAAGACAACCTTGGTATGTATGGGTAGGTAAAAGGTATAAAGCATAGCGTCAAGCCAGAGGCTAAGTATCTGGCATTAGCTGTAAACTGGATGCCATGAGTATATGCTAACTACATCACCGATCATGATAGCGCGCAACTAGTAACCTCTGCCGGATATATCGACAAGCATATACGCCCATAACCGGGTAACACATAGCCCATAACCGGGTAATACATGGCCCATAACCAGGTAACACTAAGGCTCACGACCGCGTAGTTTACACTGAAGCTACGGTAGCCAAATGTCTGTCCCATATGCCTACTAATTGTCTTACCCGCCCAATGCCAAGGTACAAGTCGCGAATACGACGTATACATCTCGTACTATAATGCAAGTCACTAAAGAAATATACAACTAAGCTAAAAACCGTCACATGTACTGCTCACACCGATGGCCAGTCAGTCATGAGGCACACGTCCCTACATGAAATCACTCTGTGTCGTGCAATGATACGTGTTAAGGCCTGGAAAGTCATATTGATAACTCCACAACTTTAGGTGGGTCAACTAGACACTAGGTCAGACACAGGTCCTAACGTCAACGCCTTCGTTGACTGCACCGAAGTCTTTCTCGGATGCGTACAGTTATATAATATTAAATAAAATATGTAAATAATAATAGATGAATTTAAACAGTACAATAAGGCAAGGTAGACTTGCCTGGCAAGAAAACTGTGAAG
The DNA here is from genome assembly GCA_036927795.1 of Iris macrosiphon. NCBI lineage: Eukaryota > Viridiplantae > Streptophyta > Magnoliopsida > Asparagales > Iridaceae > Iris > Iris macrosiphon. The sequence continues at coordinate 73,680,631 of JAYESA010000014.1, forward strand.
TGTAAGCGTCTAGACGTCAAGCACAAGGGATCAGAAACTATGGCATCAGAATAAACTTCTCCGGATGCTAAAATAAACATCACCAACGTTTTCTGAATAAGCGAGATAACTAGAAAACACTACCATTTCATCCAATTTGGACACAGGGACAAAAACGATAATTTTAGGTCAAAGTAGGGTCCACATATACCTTGCACTGAAATATGTGCCAGCGATAAAGGTCTCTAAATGGAATAAATTATAGGTCAAACAAATTCTAAACATCGATACAAACTCAAGGGTATGTCCGATTTTGGATTCCGGTGAGCCAATCACAAATTCGTCCTTCAAGTCAACCCGTAGGGCCCGCGAATAGGCGGCTTGGTTAACTATCTCAGAATCTCGTGAAACTTGGGTCACAGGACCAGCGTGATACCACGAATCCAAAGGCGCAAGTTTTGTCGCATTCTAACGAGCGTACATAAAATGGGGTGGTGTTTTATAAAAGTTGCGATACAGGGACTTTTTACGGATACGGGTTGATTCCGACGCGTATACATGTCCGAATCAACTTTCGCAAAAGCCCATACGTCAGGATACCATACGCACCTTTTGGTACAATTGGTACGCGACGAGGTGGTCCCGTTTGGCGGGACGCACTCTATATCACAAAATTTTAGTTTTAAAAAATCAAGTTTTTGGTCGTTTTGGAGGCCGAATAATTTAACACATAAAATAAATTAATAAAAACTAAAAGAACAGATATATTCTCAATTATATTGAGAAGAAAACCCTTTAATTAGATTTTAAAAATATTAAACAAGTTGGTGGCAAATTAGGCATGAACATGGGGGTTTGGTGTTAAAATTTTGGACTATGTTTGGTCAGTTTTCCGGCCAACTTTCGGTCGATATTTCGACCAATCCAGGGCACGAAAACTCGTCCCGCTTGAAGAGAATCCTAGAGGGTTAGGTTGTGAATGTACATGGATAAACCGCTCAAGAAAAGGACGAAAGATGAGAGAGATATCATACCATGAAGATGGGGCGACGGAGCTGCGCACACGCGTGCGCACGGCGGACTGCGACGGCGTCGATCGACGGCGGCTGTGCGGCACTGGGCGGCGTCAAGGGGTGGTCGGCCGGAGGTGGAGGCATCTCCTGGCGAGGTAGGGTGATGATTAGGTTTAGGGTTAGAGTTTAGTAGTTTTGTATATATATATATATATATATATATAAGGGAGAGGGGGCGTTATTTCGTAGGTTCTGGGTTCACGGGGGGGGGGGGGGGGGTGTTCTGCTGTGAAGGGGGGTAGTTTAGGAGTTATGGTTTAGTTAGTTGTTTAGGTTTTTAGTTTTGCTTTCTTTTCTTTTCCTTTCTTTATTAATGCTATTACTATTACTATTATTATTAATATTATAATTGTTATTTTTTATTATTATTATTATTATTATTATTATTATTATTTGTATTAGTATTACTATTATTATTATTATTATTATTATTATTATTATTATTATTATTATAACTATATATTATTTACATATATATATTTACATATATGGATGAGACTATATAGAAATTCAAAAAGAACATTTGCACATAGAATAGATTCTAGAAAATCTATCGCCCTTTAACAAGACCTTAAAATAATAAAAATTATTTTATGGAATAATTCTAAATGAGTATTCATTTAAGTTAATTAATCAATAAAATTTAATTTCTAATTAACTATGAAAGTACTCTAAAGAAATTTAATTATTTAATAAAAATACTTTAAATAAAATTTTAAAATTTTAGGGAGTTTGCATAAGCTTTATCTTTTTTCCTAATTTATTGATAGCTTAAACATTTTAGGTACTCTTTCCTTGTCAGAATTTTGAAAAATTGTATGATAGTTATTATGAAATTCCAAAATTGTATACTAGTTACGAAATGCTAGAAATTGGCTTAGAACCTATTCTAAAATAGTTGTGTCAACCCTAAGCAACCCTTTTGTTGATGTTTGCTTTGTTTGGTATATTTTATGTTGTGGGTACATTGAGGGGAGAGACATAATACCTTGTAGGCGTTGTCAACACTCGACAAACAACGGGAACATTCAAGTATTCGTAGAAGGTTTTCATTATATTCAATGAGTATTGATATGTATCTATTTCATGTTTCAGTCTTTTGATTTATATTATATATTCAATTTCTTATTATTTATTCCATTATTGATCACATGACTATGACATGATTCTAGTTCTATGTAATGCATATTTACTTGTATTATTACATGACTCACCATATAAAATTATTACATAAATCACCTTATAGTTTCACCTTATACATCTTAAATACATAAGTAGTCTTTCTATTGTGTCATAGTCGGAAGGGAGAATATGAAGTAATGGTATAGAATTGTTTTACATAAATAATAACAAGCATGGTTAAAAAAACCATGTCATGCTGGATCCTATTTCATTATATTACTAGTAGCTTATCAGTGCACTTCACATATCGAATTATCCCCTGCAGTTCCATATACCGAACTAAGTATTCTAATGTGCATTTGTTACATAATTTGTTACATGTTGGAGTCATATTTTCTATGGTGTCATGTTGGATCACCCATTTTGTCTTCCATGATATCATGTCGATCACATTTTTGTACATGTTACTAGTGTTTGTATCATCATCTTTCCTGTCTCATCATGCTGACCCAAGATACAACCCATCGAGAACTCAAATGTAGCAATGTACATAAGGAGAGGTCTTCCGGGTGTAGGGGGTACAAGGACTGGAGGATTGGCTCGACTCCCTACTCCCTATCCTCACAGCGCTCGCTTTCACTCACTGGCGAGCGTAGTGAGTCGAACTTCGCTCGCCTCACTTCGCAGTTTCTTTCAGAACCTTGCCATTAAGACTGCCGCTATTATTTATTGTTTAGTATGTTTATCATTTGCGTTTACTTTGTCCACCCCTTACTGGAGACCTTTATGTGGACAACTTTAAAGAAGGACTCATACCTTATATATTATGTACCTTTGGAGGATATTTTAAGTGAACAATTATAGGATCTAGATTCCATTCATGTGGAAGATGTAGTAGTTTAGTTGTTATTTCTTTTTAACGAGTTTTTTTTTTCCAAAATATTATGATTATAGACTTGGATGTAGACATTTTTTTTTTTTTTTAGTTTGGGCCTATGGTTCCTTATGAACCATATAGACATTATAATTTTATTGGATCTTGTAGTGATATATTATGGTTCTTGCTTATCTTTTCTACCATTAGTAGTAGATGAGTTATTATATGTGTCTTAGAGATTGATTATAGAAATGTGATGAGATGGACATTGTAGATTATTATGCATATGTTAGATGATTATATTGTGGATAGATTATTGTATAGACATCACACTACCACCGACACTAGGGCATAGGCTAGACTTGCCCAAATTTCCATACTCGAGTATTTAGGAACTAGTCGTGACAAGTTTTTTCGTAGCCCATTCAGGACTAGACTAAGGAATTAGAAGTTTAGTGAAATTAGTTAAAACATAGGCAAAGTATAAATTAGGAGTATGCATAAGGATATGATTGAGGAGATTGGAAGTATAGAAATATTATAGCAAATTATGGAACTCATCCCTAAGTTAATCTATTCCATCTTGTCTGTAAACCACTAAATTCTGAATATCAATTAAAAAAAATTCAAATTTTATTTTCAAATAATTTGAATATCCTTTTAGAAAATTTATCAAAGAAATGATATGTGCGAGCTACACAACCACCACATATCATTTTCCTTTTGCAAATCCCAGTGTTCTCCCCCACCACTGTGTCTAACCCCTGTATCCTCTCCATGCCCACCTACACAATTGTATCCCCTGTTGGGTTAGACTGCCCTTGCCTAATCTTCGCTGAACTTGTTGTCGCCACCACTTCCCTCGCTACCCTCTTTGGGTCTGACGCCTAAGATCCTCGCAACCTCACCGTTCGTATCAAATTTCCATCCTCATGGCTAGGCCTTCTTGTCCCAACCCCCTTTCACTTCAACCTCACCACCGTCGATGTCCGATCGATCATCAGAATCATCCCCTTTAGAGTTCCTCTGCTCTCTATTTCGACGATGGCCTTGAAAACTGCCTTGATCCAGAGTTCCCGTCGACACCGGAGTCGCCACCCCATTGTATATTTCAATGCTGCTTTCACCAATATTGACCCCTACGATCAATGATATCCCCTGTAGTCGAGTTCGATGTCTTCCATTAGGATGACATTATCAAATTTGTGCATCTTGCACTTTTATATTTTTGCGGTCGGTGCTGACTCCACCAGAGTCATCGGAGTGGTACCAATCGCTACCTCCCTTGTTGATCGGATCAGCCACAGCTTCCAAAAATAAGCCTTCTGAATTCGTCTGGTCATCACCGCCAGTGCCTCGATGCTCAATCTCTAGTAGATCCAGGAACCTACTGGTAGATCATTCCCATCAATGGCAGCACAATTCTTCTCTGAGCCAAATTCCTTAAACAAGTAATTTTCTTCTATCTTCTCTCTCCCCTTTCCTAAAGAAGATAAATGGTTGACGGGTCAAGATTTTTGAGTTTTGGGCTGTCCTTTAGGCCTAATTATAATTTGAAATTAAATTCAAAATAATAAAACTTTGTGATGGGCCTTAAAGTATTCAATATACATTTTTAGGATAAAATCTATGGGCCTTATTAGTTTTCAGTTTTGAGTTTGTTATAAATACAACTTTAGGCTCTTTTATATAAATAAATTTTTTGAATTTTGTAATAAATAATCTATTTTTCGACCATATATATTCTTTCCAAATATTTTTTTTCATAAAATGGTCCTTAATGAATTTAACATTTATATAAACTTGTATTTGGGCCTAAAAGAATCTGAGTTAATGGTCCTTAAGGATTTTATTAATGAACTTTTAATAATTAATTTGTCCTATAAAGCTTCAAACTATATATTTAAATGGCCTTATATCTATGGGCTTCATATGAGCTTCAACAAGATTCATGGGCCAAATAATTAGCTATAACAAAAAAGAGTGGGTTTCTCTAAATATATCAAATATTGAGATTTGAAATGTTATCGATATATAACATAATTGGAAATTTATGAATGGACTTGACTGGGGGCTTGGTAATATTAAGAATAGATAGAAGGCACATATATGGAGAACATAAATTAGGCTTAGAAGTTAATTAAATAGGCTTCCTAAATAAAAAAATAATTATGGGATTAGATGAATATATACGTATTGAACAGATAACAAAGAAGAAAAAGTAAATATTAAATCAACTTAACAAATAAAACTCTTCTAATACTTAAATTTTTCTCTTTAAAATATTTTCTAATTGGTATATTCCTGCCTTTTTACGACCCATCGAGGACAACACCGGGGATCTGAATTGGACAACCATTTTTCTCGTCAACTAATCCAGGCAAGTACTATGCTCTCAGTTCTAATTTATATTATGCATGATCTACGTACATCGTTTCCATATTAGGTACATGTCACACAACTTGTGTATTGAGTTTATTTGGGTCACTTACTTATACTTTCTTATTCATGTCTAGTCGAGTGGAAGAACACTAATGAGCGCATATAGTTTTCCTTTCCATTGACAAGTCGTGATTGCTAGTCGTCATCTGACATACCTTATGTCCAAAATACGTAAATGCTAGATGTCATCAACTGACGTGCCTTACTACCTATTTAGCCCCTACATGTTTGATGAGCATTCTAAATGCATGTGTCATACACATAGTTATTGCATGCAAGATCATGTGTTTTACAGTATTCATGTTCATCATGCCAGTTTATTTCTTACTTGTATTTATATTTACTTATATTTCTTCTTGCTTTATTGTATTATTTAGTAGCACTAAGATGAATTATACTTTGCTATAATCCTGACTAGATATGTTGATATATCAGGAGGCCTAATTGGAGATCGGGATTAAGATTAGTTATTGCTCCAAGTTTCTTTCTTCCAGTGATAGTCTGGAAAGAATACTTTCTTTCATATACTTTCAGTCTCTCTTTCTAATTCATTACATACTTAGTGATAGTTAGAACTGTGGATGATATATTATGACTTAATAGAGTGTATTAAGGTCTGGACAACGTAGCCTAAATGTGCTCACACACTCGTACTCAAACTTCAGGACACGGGTTGTGACACATTTTTATGTGGCCCGTGCAAGTCCCGTCTTCGTAAATATTGTGATATCGTGGTAGTACCTAGAAATAATTATACTACTGCGAGCCTGGAATTGATTAAGAAGTTGAAGGATTGAGATTACATCCATAACTAGGTTATAGGTATCTTTTATGACTCTCTTATCAGTTTGCTCTTTTATCATGATTGATCTTCTATAATACATGAAACCTTGGTTAAATTTTTCGTCATATGTTGCTACAAAAATTTTCATGGATAAAGTTGAAAAAATATTTGATGACCTACTATGGTGTGGTAGATGTGCACTGCAGCCATTTATATGAATCATGGAACTGTGAATCTATTGTAGCAATATACGCACAAGCAAGTCTTGGGTTCTAAGTGAAGTAATTTGGATACATATTATTTTCGGATATTAGTGAGACTACGTGTTATTATGCATCTTTTTTGGTCTTTTACCATCATTGAGTAATTATATCATAAAAATTTTCTAATTTGTTTGACTATGTCCTTAATAGCAAATGGACAAATTTTAGAATTAAAAGGTTTTGACTCTTTGTTCGTAGCAACATAGGCTTAATTTGTAGTTGTAATGTTAGATTGGAGAGAATACCTTGTCCTACTTGGAATAGCTAAGGATATATCTTCAAGAATTAGGCTTCCACCAGCATCAGATATTCTATAATAATGACTATAAGCAATTGAATTTTAGAATAATAAAGATAAATATAACGACAAATTGGCAGAGTTAATCACTAAACCTTGTTTTGATGGTAGTACCTTAAGAATTATAAGGTTGCAACTTTTTTGGAGAATTTAATAAAACTATTAAAAACATTCACCATACAAAATTTGGAATTAAAAATATATAATAATCATAATTATAATAGTAATAATAAATCAATTTGAACAAATAACCTTATGATCTCATTCTTAAAAAATAACATCATTCTGGTGATAATAAAGGAAATATAAAAAAATTTATTATAAATTTTTTTTAAGATATACTTGAAAGGAAAATAAGGAGTAAAAATTTGGTTGGTAAACTAGGAGTATTAGTAAGATTAAAAGTTAGTATGGAATGTAAAACTTACAGAAATGACAATATATATATATATATATATACTAGATCATAAATTGCCTGATAAAGAGGATTACATGCTCATCCTGACCCACACACAAAGTTTAACACAAAGAGCTGCTAGAAACAAAAGAAAACTAAACCTACAAAAAGATCACCCTATTGCAAACTTAGAGAGGGCTTTGGCACGGGTGGAGGATGAAGACTTCAGGTTCTTGAGTTATTGTGAAGTGACTCTTTGATAGTTTTTAGTCCTTCTAGGCTTGATCACCTTCCAGGAGCTTGGATCAGCAACCCCCAATTCAACCATCGACTAAGGAGAACCTACTGTAACCCCATCTCTTCGTGCCTCTCCCGTTGCTTCCCTTGTCACCTCTGCCCCAGGTCTCTGAGAGCACTCCCCATCCGTAGAAGGATAGTCCCCCACTACTGGACGTTGGATCCATCTCTAACCGCCAAAAGGGAAGGGCTTGTCTCGATGCTGGTCACTGCCTCCTTGCCTTGACCAAATTGCATGCCCAGTGCAACCGGAGAAGACTACAAACCACCTACGGGAAAATAACTACACCGAGCTCCTTCTTAGCAGATTCTACCTCGTCTACCCAGCTCAATCGTCCAAATGTGCTTGAAGAATGGGGCAAAATAGAATGCCCTGAACGTCGATCACGAAGGGCAAACCTGGACGGAGAGGGTCGGTCAGGTCAGACGGCGCCGGTAGGGAAAGGCCGACACGTCTCATAGGTCATGGATGACCCTGGACGGAGGAGACAAATTCTCAAAGCTAGGAGCCGAAGGGGACCAAAGGGGAAAAAGGGAGGAACATCGAGAACGACCTGGGGGCGGAGAGGGAATGGGGGAGGAGACAGGAGGAGGGGAGGAATGCAAGGAGATAGCATGAAGAAAGGTGGGGGTAGAGAAGGGGTGGGAACAGCCTGGGAAACCTCCTAAAGGGATATAGGGAACACATCATGAGAACCTAGGCTAAGGGGTTACCAACCCCCGAAGAGGAGAGCACCTGGGCCGAATAAGATGATGTAAGCTCCGTTATCCTTTGATCTTCCTTAAGCTCACTGGGATCACATTCATGATAGAAATCAATGAAGACTGTTGTGACTCCTCCATTATGAGTGATTCCTTCGCATAACTCGGGACCTTGGTAGGGTCAAGTGTTACTTCCTCCAGGAATAGAATATATGGATTTGATGTCGCACCCTAAATCACATCAAGGGGAGAAACCAATGATTCTTTCTCAATGATCTCCCCTTCTTATTTTTCATCTCTACCATACACTTGCTCGGTCCCCTTCATTCCTCTTAAGGAGGACTCTCCAGTAATCAAAACACCCGTAGCCTTACTCACTAGGATAATAACCTCCCCTTCTGGTTCTATTAACACCCCTTTTCCTTTCTTGTGTGCCTCTCCGGACTCTTTATACTTACAGTTTCTGGCCGAGTGCCCCTGCTGGAAACACCAATCACAGTAGGCTAGATATTGCTTATACACCACTGCTTGGTGATAACTGTGCCCCTTCGGTAGTTTGATTCGAATATGATCGACGAGTGTCTTGCTTGTATCAATTTCCACCAGAACGCATGCACAAAATGGGTGAATCAGAGCTTTGATAGCATTATCCAACATGAGAGAAGTGCCTATACACGACGCAACCATAAAGGCTGAGGAATTCGCAAACAGGTGACTGTGGAGTTCCGGGAAGGATGTCAGACTGATGCAATTAGTGATTTGTGCTTCGACGAGATTTTGGCTTTTGATAAGGGCACTACACTTTTTACTCGGGGCTAGTCCATTGAAAAATTTGAAAAAATTACAAGTTTGCCATCATGAAAGTTACTCGGGGCTAGCCCACTGTTAAAATCAGGACTGTCAAAATTTTGACAGTCCTACCACTTGGAAGGACTGTCAAAATTACGACAGTCCTACCACTTGGAAGGACTGTCAAAATTTTGACAGTCCTACAAATTGTTAGGACTGTCATAATTTTGACAGTCCCACAAGTTATGTGGACTGTCAAAATTTTGACAGTCCTAATTTTAACCCACTGAAAATTTTATATAAAACTAGGACTGTCAGGATTTTGACAGTCCCACAAGAAATGAGGACTGTCAAAATTTTGACAGTCCTCATTTGGGGCTAGCCAAAATTGTTATAATCGGGACTGTCAAAATTTTGACAGTCCTCATTTGGGGCTAGCCCAAATTGTTATAATCAGGACTGTGAAAATTTTGACAGTCCACATAGCTTGTGGGACTGTCAAAATTTTGACAGTCCTACAAATTTTTAGGACTGTCATAATTTTGACAGTCCCACAAGCTATGTGGACTGTCAAAATTTTGACAGTCCTAATTTTAACCCACTGAAAATTTTGATTTTGATTTTGATTTTTTTTATTTAGTTTAACATCCAAAATAAGATATGTTATCATTGAACCCAAAAAAAAAAAAAAATCTACCGTACGAATATTACGTCTGTCGTCGATCAGACTTCAAACGGCCATAACTATTTGTTTTTAAATCTTTTTTCGTCACACAATAGGTCGATTTGTATGTTTTCGACGAGAGTAACACAATTCGTGTAGAGAAAATTTTCATCCGAAGTAAGACGTACATATTACAGGCAAAAATATAAAATAGAAAAACTTTAAAGTATCATAACTTTTGACTGGGAGATCGAAACAAGCTCCAGTTTGAGCCAAAATGACCTTATGAAAAAGTACTCCGGGATAAACCGTTTCACCGTTTGACGGACTTCCCAAATTTTTAGAATCGCAAAACAACGATGTTTCGACCTCCAAATTTTACTTTTGGTAAATTTTTTTTTTTTTACAAAATATTTAATACCAATAATAAATTTACTATTTTAAATAACAGAATACTTTAAAAAATTTTAAGGATAGAAATTTTAAGGATATTTTGAAATTGGCCCCCCCAACAATTAACAAAAATAAATTAACAGAAAAAAAAATTTAGGACTGTCAAAATTTTGACAGTCCTACCAATTGGAAGGACTGTCAAAAGTTTGACAGTCCTAAAAATATATGTTGAATTTTTAGGACTGTCAAAATTTTGACAGTACTTCCAATTGGTAGGACTGTCAAAATTTTGACAGTCCTAAAAATCAACATATATGTCAAATTTTGACAGTTCTTTTATTTTTTCATTTTCTTTTTTGGTTTTGACGGCGACGACGACGGGAGGCGCGGCGACGGGAGGGCGACGGGAGGCTGCGGTGGAGGACGGGGGAGGAGGCGGAGGAGGACGGCGGGAGGGGGGAGGGCTCCGGTGGGGTGGGGAGGGTTTGGGAGTGTTTGGGAAGAAGAGTTTCAAAGTGGGCTAGTCCCAAGTAAACTAATGGACTAGTGTGAGTAAACTTTGCACATTAATGGACTAGCCCCAATCCTGGGCTAGCCCCAAGTAAAAGTTGCAGTGCCCTTATAATTAGCCGAGATTTTTAGAGACCATTTGGTGACCCTCCTGGGGGCTCAGCCATATACCATAAATTATTCGATCTCAACCTCAGAAAGTTGATTTCCAGAGAAGGGAGAATCAACATGTGGCTGGGGTTAATGAGGATGATGGAAACTGGACCTACAAACTTTAAATAGGCTTTTGATAAGGGCACTGCCCATTTTACTTGGGGCTAGCCCAGGATTGGGGCTAGCCCACAAAAGAGGAACATTTACTCAGACTAGCCCAAGTTTATACTTGGGGCTAGCCCAGGTTTATGAAAGAAAACATTGTTTCTTTGACCGGAGCTTCCCCCCCTCAGCCGACCGGAGCTTCCCCCCTCAGCCGACCCCCTCCCGCCGGCCTTACTCCGCTGTCCTCCTCCTCCTTGTCGATGGCTCCCAAAGTCTCGAAAGAAGCAAGGTAGAAATCATCATTCTCCTTGTGCTATTGTATTTGAAAAATTGTCCAAAAATTATACGAAATCATCTTGCATGTTGAAAATTTTGAGTTATTTTCTTTCAAATGAGGGCATACTAGTCCTTGGCGGAGTCTAGGATGTAGTTTAGACATAGAAGTCGTTTGGAACATGATTCTAGGGCGTACAATGTCGAGACTGCTCGACATTGTCGAGCTGTATCGAGCGGGACTGTAGAATTTTCTACAGTCCCATATATATTAAGGACTGTAGGAAATTCGACAGTCCTATATATATATAGGACTGTCGAATTTCCTACAGTCCTAAATATATATGGGACTGTAGGAAATTCTACAGTCCTAAAAGTTTAGGACTGTTGAGAAAACTGCAGTCCTATATACTTACAGGACTGTAGAAATGGCTACAGTCCTGAGGAAAAATTCACTTATTATGTTAAAATAGAAATTAATTTTTGTCTGTATCTTATAGTCATGCCCCTGGAAAGGACACTGTGGATGAAGAAATGAGAAGACGCCCTACTGCGTCGATGCGTAAGCAACGCACAGTTTCGTAAGGCGTGACTATCCGCGAGGCCGAGACACGCCCTGAAGTGAGGAGACGTCCATTGACGAAGAAGATTGCCACAAAGAGACGTGCTCCTCCTAGTTCTTCCGGCTCTTCTTCCTCCTCCGATGAGGACATGCCAAATGTTCCAAATCGGCCTACTGATGGTTCAGGACCTTCTCAGCCTGCAGATAGTCCTGTCGAGAGTCTTCCACGAACTCTCGAAAACTGGCCTACTGATGGTTCGGGACCTTCTGAGCAGGCAGATAGTCCAGGCGACACTCGTCCAAACGGTTGCTCTATGTTACCGTCGATCGAAAACCATATTGCATACCAAATATGGAACAATCCGGTAAGTACATTACGTTATGATACATTTATATATAGTTGTAAGTTCAAAGTTTATTTTACATAGAGGTTTAATTTCATCCAATTGTTGACTTTTCAGGAGAGTGGTCGTATGTTGACGGTAATCAACCATGGCAAAAAATATAATTCATGGCGGTATGAATTACTGGGAGATGATGTGAAGTCAAAAATCAGTCCCACCGGTCTGCAATATTTGGGTAGCTACTCATATACGACGGTGGATAATGCACTGATTTCAGCATTTGTAGAACGGTGGCATCCAGAGACCAACACTTTCCATCTACCCAATGGGGAGTTGACGATTACCCTTGATGACGTCTATCATATATTGGGACTTAGGGTTGATGGTCGTCCCATGCAGAATCATACTTTTGATGATTCGAGCATCAACTATTACGACTATATGGTGGATTATGTATCAGGGTGTCTGGGAGTTGATGCCACTAGTTTTACTAGTATTCGAGAATTCAAGAAGTCCTACGGACTTCCTCTAAAATATTTGGAGGAGATATTCGCTGAGACGGCCCCTGAAATTGATAATAGCAAAAATGTGGCCCGCGGATATATTCAGTTCATCTTAGGGGCTGTCGGCATTACCGATAAGTCTGGAACGTCCATAAATGCGAAAGTTAAGAAGTTGGGAAGAAGCCTCGTCAGTTGCCAGGGTTCCAATTATATGACAATCAATGACGAACTCCAAAATATCGACAACGCTGAAGAATATCCTTTCTTGGATACCAGAGAGCAACGCACGAAGAGGCGCCATGACGTTTGAACAATCATGACTTGTGACAATTTGAGTTGTAAACGTTGTAAAACTTTAAACTATAATTTGAGTTGTAAACGTTGTAAAAGTTTGATTGAATATGACTTGTGACAATTTGACTTGTGACAATTTGAGTTAATTTTGCTATGTTGTGACACTATGAGTTTATTTTGCCTTTATATAACTATTTTGATCTGTATACTATGCATATTGGTCAGTGGGTTAATTGTTTATTTTGATCTGTATATATTTCCTCAAAATTGACAGGGAGAAAATTTTAGGACTGTCACAATTTTGACAATCCTAGTTTACACTAGGACTGTCAAAATTGTGACAGTCCTAAAGTTATATATTTCCTCAAAATTGACAGGGAGAAAACTTTAGGACTGTCACTATTTTGACAGTCCTAGTGTACACTAGGACTGTCAAAATAGTGACAGTCCTAAAGTTATATATTTCCTCAAAATTGACAGGGAGAAAACTTTAGGACTGTCACAATTTTGACAGTCCTAGTGTACACTAGGACTGTCAAAATAGTGACAGTCCTAAAGTTATATATTTCCTCAAAATTGACAGGGAGAAAACTTTAGGACTGTCACAATTTTGACAGTCCTAGTTTACACTAGGACTGTCAAAATTGTGACAGTCCTAAAGTTATATAAATGTACATATTGACAGTGAGTAAACTTTAGGACTGTCACAATTTTGACAGTCCTAGTGTAAACTAGGACTGTCAAAATTGTGACAGTCCTAAGTTATTGGTAGCAATGCGCATTATACAATCAAAATCTTCATAACTCTTTTCATTACAATAGGTACAACATATAGTTCAATATACACTTAAACATACATGGATCAACACAATATACATCTTCACATGGGGCAGTATCAATCGATTAAAATATCAAAGTAGTCGTCCGACATAATTTTTGGATCCTCCATCTTCATCATCTTCTTATAGGCCGCCATTGCATCCATGTAGGGTGTCGTCCATGCGATCGCTTCCTCAGGTGCGTGTTTATACCAAAGCGTAGAAGGTGGCGGAATAGGAGAATGAGCGATCAACCTTGGGATGACGAAGTGTTGTCCGACAAGCCCAATGCAACATAGAGTGGATACTCGGTGTTCGGCCGGGGGGGCACACATTGGAAAGAAAGTATTGTTAATACCCTGTGAGATAATTACAATAGGTAACTTATACCTATTAGAGAAGACGTAAGCAGCAGGCGGGACATCCATGTAATGCTCTGGTCCGGTAACTGTTTCCGTACAAGGTATGCCTGCCAACAAATCTCCAACAATTTCTTCGCCAAGTATCTGGCTATAGAAGGCTAGTCGCGACTCCAACTCCTCGTACAGCTCTGCCCTAACCTGTCGCCATCCTGCTTCCACTGAATAGCCTAGTTGTCTTGCTAGTGCATGGTATCCACAGTGGCCATCCGCAGGAACATCATCAATAGTCCAAATGAAGTTCCGTATCTCAGGTAGGAATTTTTCAATGTATAGACTATAAGAAACATAAAAGTTTTGAACACCCTCCGCCGTGACTGCATCTATCGTTTTCTGTTTCTTCCCCCTTCGAATAGTTAGCTTAGGAGTTCGAACAAGGGACTTCGCCTCCAAACTGCGTTCGACAAGTTCAAATAAGGATGGATCTCTTTTAGTTGACTCCTCCTCCTTCTTTTTGGCTCTACTCTTTCTTGAGTGTGGTCTTCCCTTAGGAGTTCGAACAACGGATGGCTCTTGCAATCGAGTAGTTGCCGGGACTGCAATCTCTTGGATTTTAAACTCAATGGATCTTCTCTCCGGTTCCGTTGCGCCACACCACCTTGCGTGAAGTAGTTTAACTTGGGGCAACGCAAAGAAATCATCTTGCACTTCCACCGCCGGCATTATCGACAGCTGTCGCCAACGTTGATCAACACCGTCTATTGGAATAGGTATAGATTCACGACGGTATTCGTTGATTTCATGTGCACACGGAAGTCCCAGTGAATGTCGATATGAACAACCGCAAACCTCGGGATCATAACCCACCGACTTCCTACGAATCTCCTCAAACAATAACCCCAAGGCCTTGTGAGATACCACATGGGTTAAACTATCCAAGAGGTTTTCTTGCTTGTATTCATGCTTTGCAATATTGAGGCTCATCTCAAATGATGCTACAATATCGTTCACCGTGGCAATAGTCATCAAATGAATCGATTGCCAAACAGAGACAAAATTACCGACCGATGAGCGTAGATATCTTTTTAAACATGAGTGTGCCCCTTCGACCCGGTTCGTAGTGATCGTGCCATAATGCTTCACCATGTTGGTCCATGCTAACACGAATTGCTCTTTATGTGGTCCTAGCCAAGTATCTTTGATATAAGATATGCATGTCGGGTTGCTTGGCTCCCACTTTTGTTGGAACATGTACCATGCTGCCTCGTAACTGTCTGTAGTACTTGCTCGCCATACAAGACTCCAATCACTGTAGAATTCTTCGAAGCGAAGCATGTCTATTTTACCGTCCACAGTTTCAAATTTTTTCTTGCATTGAGCATGGATATTTCTATTTATATGCCAAGTGCATAGTAGTCTATGCGCATAAGGAAATACAATATCTATAGCATTTATCAACGCATATTCTCTGTCAGTAACAAAAACAGACGGCTCTTTGTAACCTGTGTAAAGGGATTGTAGTTTCCTCAACGCCCATGTGTAATCCTCTACTGTCTCACTCTTCATAAAACAAAAAGCGACTGCAAATGTTTTTCCCGTACACGTAAACCCGACAACATGCAAAAGAGGCATCTTGAACTTGTTGGTCTTATATGTACAATCAAGGACCAACACGTCTGCGAAGGACCGAGCCATATGTGTGCAATCAGGATGAGCCCAAAATAATGAAAGGAGTTCATCAGTTTGTGGATGTCTTCTATGGTACTCCACGTAGTGATGCTCCCCAAGCAACTTCAATACTTGCTGCATCGCCATTCTTCCTTTCATACTATTGCATTTCGCTCTGGCCAAACTATTATAGATCGTCCTCATGGTAGACTTGTTCCCATCTTGTTTTTGTCGCACAGCAGAAAAAATTTGTTTCGGTGCAACTCCTGAAAGGAACAAGTCTTCAACCAACTTTTTTTCATCCTCCTTCAGACGTGCCACGTAGGCATGACCCGTAACCGTCCCTGGAATAGGATGATTGTGTCTTCCATTCTTAACTTCGATTATCCACTTCACATCTTCAACTTTTACAATCAACACCTTCAATGGACAACCACATTTTCTTGTCCCAACATTTTTCTTAGGGATTTCTTTTTCAATAACACCTTTTTTTTATGATCCCTAAACACAACTCCTCTTTCGCATCCAAGCTCAAGATATTTTCGGCCCGGCCGAGATCGGATGGATCTTGCAATGACAATAACTACGTTATGTCGTCTCCCAACTTCTCTGCACCACTCTATTGCTTCTTCATGGCTTGCAAATTCAATATCCGTTGTGAAAATATCATCCACATCAACACCAACGCCAGGGTGTACCACAATCTCTGAACAAGGTTCCTATAACCAATATAAAAAAAATATATAAATTAATAACTTCATCTAAATATCAAGGACTGTCACTATTTTGACAGTCCAATTTTTATATAGGACTGTCATAATTATGACAGTCCTACTTTTAATTAGGACTGTCGAATTTATGACAGTCCTATATTTATATAGGACTGTGTAATATTTGACAGTCCTATATTTATATAGGACTGTCTAATATTTACAGTCCTAACTCGTGACTGTCAAATTAGGGTTATCGTTTTACGTACCGAACGTGCTTCGGAACAACCAACTTGTTCTTCGGAACGTCCGGAGTGCATAATTAATGAATTGGACGATCCGACTTCGTCATCGAACATTTTTTCATGCATTGTTCCTACATTAATTAAAAGAAACTAAATCTTTTTCGCACAATTGCAAAACTTATTCAACGTAGCTTGTCGAAGATATACCGTTATAAGTATTTTCCTTGGAGTATCACCAAAGTTAAATACTCCTCCAACCACAACTACCTATTTCCAAATTTAGGTTTGGCCTTGGTGGAATGAGGGTTTCTTAAGTCTAGGTGGAATGCCAAAAATAGAAACCCATTCCACTTTTATACTTTGGTGTGGGGCAGCCCCAAGTGTGGCAAACTTGTAATTTTGGGAAATGGACTGTCAAAATTTTGACAGTCCTATCAATTTTTAGGACTGTCATATTTTTGACAGTCCTAACTAGGTTAGGACTGTCAAAATTGTGACAGTCCTTCCTACTTTTAGGACTGTCGATATTTTGACAGTCCTTCCATGTGGTAGGACTGTCAAAATTTCGACAGTCCTGATTATAACAGTGGGCTAGCCCCGAGTAACTTTCATGATGGCAAACTTGTAATTTTTTCTAATTTTTCAATGGGCTAGCCCCGAGTAAATTGTGTAGTGCCCTTATAAATTGCCTTTAAATATGAAAAGGTTTGTCATACGGTGTCCACCGACGGACGTGATTGCAGCACATTGCCGATGAGGGCAAATCACAACGAGGCAGATAGGATAGCCTCACCCTCCTCAGCGAATACGATTTGCGGAATCCCATATATGACAGAGTGTAACTGTAGACGAAGCACCGGTGTCCTTGCCACTTCACGGCAAACTTCCAAAGTTCGGGGACCACCCACGACCCCACTGAACGTACACCCGACCCACTCCGAAGAATCAGGCCTGAGGTGCTCCTGGTCGATGGGGGAAGTGAATGTCGTCATTCCGTGAATAGGGGATAATCCACATGAGGGATCGTGGGATCCCGGACTGCCGTACAGCCTTATAAGCGTCGAGGAAAGTACTTTCCGCTTACAGCATGCATGGAACCTCCGTCCAGGATAGGGTCACCGACACCGACACCGCCAAGGAGAGCCATGAGGTAGCCAAATCCGAGAGAGGGACAAGGGAAGCTAGATCTGGGAAGAAGGGGAGGAGGAGGGGGGCAAAGAGGATATTTTTGCCCCAGGGGCAGTGGAAGAGCAGCCAAATTGAAGGGGGAGCGGATTGACCTAGCTGCCTCTCAAGGGAAGTAAAAAATAATAATAAAAATAAAAATAAAAATAAAAATAATAAAAATAATATGATATATATTGAATAATTTTAAGAATAAAGAAATAATTTTAAGACTAAAGAAACATGGGTTTAAGAATAAGAAATTAATGTTTGGGCCAAGTTTTTCCTTTAAGTGGAATAATTTATAAAAAGGTTTGTATGTACTGAATTCTAGGATTGGGCAGAGTATATATGACTTGGACTTTATTATATATATATTATAAAGTTGGGCTTTATATATATATATATATATATATATATATATATATATATATATATATATATATATATATATATATATATACACCCGTGCAGGCCATATGATTAACTATCTTCACAACAACAAAAAATTGCTAAGGAAGACCTATCTCAGAAACCTACACATAACAGTGACCTACGCAGGGTTAAGCAGTCCTCCAATATTTAAGGGGAATAAGTATAAATAAGGCCCTACATAGGAATTTAACCTACGCGATCACTTACACAAAAGATCAGTAGAACGGCCCCTATTTTGGTTTGGCGCCTACGCGGCCTAAGGAGATGAGGAAATGATTCAAAAATCTCCCTATTTAATGTTTTCAAAGCATTAAAATACGTTCATGTTGGTTGATCCGGTATTAGTTAACTTTATTTTGATAGTTAACTAAACCATGTATCGATATGTCACAATCTGAAGACTCAATATTGCTGCTACATGCTGATTATACTACGTCATTGAAATATAATTTATACTTTATTTGAGTATAGAACTTGTGTATATAGATTTGCACTGGCATGACCCAAAGTCCACTCAAACAAACCCTCGAGCCTAGCCACCAAATCCAAACCTTACTAGAAAATTTGAATTAAAATCTGCCCGAACTCTGGCCGAATTCCGTTTGCCAATACCCTATAAATAGGAATGAATTTACAATCTCAACATCTCTTCCCATTCTACAATCTTCAATCATTTAATAAGCAAACATCTGAGCCTCAACATTCTCATCTCCAAGAGCAACTCCCAAGCCTTCTAAGTGCCAAGTGTGGTCTCGGTCTAGAAGTCTATAAGAGTTGTAAAGAGCTTGGATCAACCAGTTTCCTCTCTCTCTCTCTCTTGTTGTGAAGTTACGAGACTTCGGATCAAATCTCGTAATTGTAAAGAAGTGGCAATACTTCGAATCAAAGCTTATGATTCACTATTGGTAATTATAGTGGATACAACTCCGAGCAAGTGTTCTTGGGACTGGACTAGTCCTCTCAGAGGAAAACCAGTATACTCGCAGTGTTTACATTTGATTTCTCTTAATCTTAGCACTTTATATTACTATCTTTCATATATACTATTAGTTGCTTGCTGCCTTCACTCTATTTAATTTTTAATTGGGTAGATTATTCCGCTGCATTATATTCACCCTCCTCTAGAGTTGTCCTACGGTCCTTCAATTGGAATTAAAGTTGGTTCTCTTGATATTGGCTTAATATCCTAAGAGACTTATGGCAACTGTTAGATCTATCCACACCAATAATGGTGAAGGCCAGTCCACAAACTGGCCACCCCTGTTTGACGGTACTAACTACACATACTGGAATACATGTATCATTTTTTACTTAAAGTTAATTTATTTTGACCTTTGGGCTGTTATACTAGAAGGATATAATAAGCCACCTAGAATAATCATATATGGAAAACTTGTAGAGAAACCTCATGATAAGTACAAAGACACTGAAAAAAATATGCTAGTCTTGATGCTAAAGCTATTAATGCTTTATTCTGTGTTGTAGACATAACTAAATTCAACAGGGTCTCCACTTATGTCACTTCGCACGAATTTTGGAAACTTCTTGAGGTCACTCATGAAGGAACCTCACAGGTGAAGGAATAAAAAATAAGTCGATTGACATAGGAATATAAAGCATTCAAGAAGAAGCAAAATGAGACGATCTCTCAAATATTCATAAGAGTCCTCAACATTGTCAACCCTCTATCCTCTCTTGGAAAGGAGTACAGCAATCACGAGAATATTCACAAAGTACTCAGAGGACTTACCAAGAACTGGAATCCCAAGGCTACTTCAATCATAGAAGGGAATGATCTCACCACGATGACCCTCGAGACACTCATGGACAAGCTGATGACACACGAGCGGGATCTCAAGGAATTCAAAGATTCTACTCCAAAGAAAAAGATGATTGCTTTCAAGGCTCATCACAAGAAGGTCACCAACTATGACTCTGACAACGATGAATCTCAAGATGAAGAAGTTGCACTAATCACCAGGAACTTCAAAAAATTTCTAAATCTTGAGAGATCAAAGAAGAAGGAGTTCAATGACAACAGTGATGAAGATCTATATGTTAAAACTGCAAGAAGACAGGACATATAAAGAAAGACTGCCTAACCATAAGGAAAGAAAATTTCCACGATCGCTCATCCAGAAGAACATCAAGGAAGTATGCAAATACTAGCATCTGGCATAAAAGCGAAGCTAGTGAATCTGAAAAGGAGAATCCTCGAGAAGAGGTAAACCTATTCTTTATGGCACTAACTGGTCAGGTAAGAGACAAAGAGTCATATGATGATTTTACATTTGATGAGTTAGGTAACGCCTTTAGTGATTTACTTGATGATTTTAGAAAACTTAGAAATAAATACAAGGATGCTAGAAAAGATATTCTAGATTATCAAACTTAGATAGATAGACTTATATCTTTACTAAGTGAAGTAAATGATACTTCTAACGATTCAAAAGAGAATTCTAAACTTAATATTAGTCTCCACGAGGTACTTGCCAGCGTTAACAAGAGCTCTCAAGAGAATACTAAACTTAAGGAAGAACTCGAATCCGAAAAGAAGAAATATTCCATTGTTTCTTGTAGAATAGATGCTCTCACTACTAAATATGATGAAGTATATGATATTTCTAAAAGATTAGAGATTAGATTGGGTAAGCAGGTTGAACAACTTCCTACTCAACCTAACATGAGACACGTAGCAAAACATATGAGCACTCACGACTATGTTCCTACCTACAGGCATAATGCTCCATGCAATCTTGCATGTAGAATACATTATAACACTATACTCTATCATGCATGTAGAACTCAACAAGCCTCACATAATTATGTATTTTACTTTAGATATCCATGTAAACCATAAAGAACTGATTCACACACTTATATATATCATGCTGTACCAAGCACCAATCACATAGCTATATGTTACTACTGTGGTAAGAAATGACATATATCTAGATTCTGTATAACTAGAAAGCTAGTAGATATGAATGTTTATGCATAGGTACCAAAAACTAACACAGATGGACCCTCAAAGAAATGGGTACTGTAACTACCACATTTCTAGATGAGGGTATTTTTTATCATTTTTGCATATTTTTATTTTAGTAAATTAATATTTATATATTGTGCTAATAGTTATTATTATGCTTTGTACTATTTATTCTATAGTTAATGGGCTAGCCATTATTTGGACTTGACACTAGTGGACCCAAATTAGTTTAGTCATGACACATTTAGCCCAACTTTGGACTAAGCCCAATTAGACCTATTCCTTAATTAAATAGGAAGATTAGATTAATTTGTATTAGTTTAGAAGCTTCCTAATATAGTCCTACCTAATTGAACTTCATGACTAACTATTGAGGGGCTTAGAGGATATTGCATATTATTTGGAGAATGAGTAAAGGGGGTCATCCATACTAAAGGGAGGATCCATTATCTCTCCTCTTCATTCTCATTCAAATTAGATCCCCAATTGTGTTCATCCCCAATTTACTTCATCCTTCCAACAAATTTAACCTAATTTCTCTTATTGCCTCTCATTTTCACCAATTGAAGAGCATTGAAGCTTGGGTTTACAAGGAGCACTTGAAGAAGGAGGAATTAGTAAGAAATTTATGTCCAAATTGTGTTCATTTGAGAATTTTATTGGGAATCCATCTCCAAATAGGAATATATTTGAATTCTCCTTCATTTTAGATTCTAATTGATGCATTTGAGTATAGTTTTGCATGGTCTGGGAGTCGAGTATGTGTACCAAATTGGATTCATCAGTGCAGGTTGGAAAATATGAGGGTTTGTGTATTAATGGGAAGGCTTTCATTCCATAATTCATGTGGGGTCGGAACAATGGGGATGTAAGGAACATGTGTGTGAGTGATGTCTATTACTTGGTATCATATATGGGTGACAGTAGGGCATTATAGTAAAGATGGAGTTGGGTAGATATAGGTGTATGGTTAGTATGTGTTAACATATTAATGGGATGGTAGTGTAAGGGTTGGTGTTCCAAGATACCAAGAGTGACACTAGTTATTGAATAAGGGTATGAATGTAGGTATCTATGATGCAAGAGTAGGTATGGAGATATGGGATTTAGGCATGGGTGTTAATACTAAGTGTAGATAATAGTTGAGGTAAGAGGTATATATATATATATATATATATATATATATATATATATATATATATATATGGCTTAGTGTGTAGTAAGATATAGGCTAAGTATAGTAAGTTAAGGTATTGTATACTAGCTAGGATATTGAGGTATCATATATATGATATATATAGAGAGTTATGATACCTAATATCTCTATATTAACTAGTATGGACTTATAAACCTAGGTATAGCCTAGTGTCACAACCCGCACCCGGTGTAAGGGTACAAATCGGAAACAACGCCCAACCTACGCCGCAGAATCGGCGGTAGAACGCTGTCTGGATAATCTATCTAACAATATAATGAACTACCAACAATGATAATATACTCAATCACAGAACTAAGATGAAAATGAGCACGAATCAGATAAAGAATAGAATAGTCACATACAACTCATGAGTCTAAATAATACATCAATGAGTCTGAAAGAAATAATAAAATAAGATGGAGACAAATCTAGTACAAAGAATACTAAGATGCTACCAAACTCGGATTACTGTCTCAGTTGGGATAAGTCCCTCCTGAGCCAGGGTCTCAGACTCTAGACCCACAACATCCTGAGGTCCATAATAGGTAGGGTACCACTCCTCAGTATCATCTGGAAAAATATATCCAGTCAGGAAAGGAGCAGAGTACATATCTAACAGCAGTTCTAATCAATGATAAAAACTATGTAACGATAAATAGATGTGAATATACAAGATGCACAATAGATACGAGAGATACATACAATAAGGAAATACTGGAATAAATACAATAATGAATACTATGCCAATGAACAAGAATACTAATGACTAAGTGTGTGAGTACTAGCTTTAACATGTGATCGGCTTATGAACATGATACAATATATATGGCCTAGCTAATCATACATGCGGTGTATGATCAACACTATTCAATAACAGTACTTGATACAATAGGTGTATTGATCACATATCGACACTAAAGTACTCCCCACCCTCGACTGGTATAATAGATCCAACCACGGTATGCTATGGCACGAGATTCTCCAAGAAGATAGCTAGTATTCTCGAGAATCAGTGTCTGTACATGTACAAGATAACCAATAAAATAATACTTGCACCATATACACCATATACCAAGGAATAACATCTCTTGACGAGATCCGGATATACCAATCCGTGTAACCATAGTGTCAAGAGAACATGGATATCTACACTAGATACAATGAACATAGAGGATATCATAAATGAGAAACTATCAAAGAATGTACTCGCCTGAAGTCCAATAAATAGTCTCACAGATGTCTGACACGGTGCCTCGAAGACCTAGATATGGAATACAACATCAATACAAGGTTCCAAAAAGAGAATAAGTTAAACTAGTCAATTTCTAGGTCAACAAGTCAATCCTAAGTCAAAAGTCAACTATGGTCAACTATAGCCAACTATGGTCAACTACCTATTTCTAGGTTGCACAAGTCTAACACAAAAATATTGGGTCAAGATACTAAAGTCTAAGCCATAAAAATCACATCTTAAATATTAGGATACCGTATCTCCGGATACGTGAATCCAAGGTGAACATCAATAAATATATAACAAACACTAATTATTAATTATATAGAATCACAATTACAACATTAAATAGGTACCGTGGTTTTGAACCAACTTGGTATCTCAATAATAATTCACAAACTTGATACCTAAATCAAATATCTTGGTATCCCCAATTACCCTGGCCTCCTCAAGGTAATACCCCATACCTTGTTATATTAACTATCCATATATATATATAATCCATATACTAAATATTATACATATACTATAATAAGCAATTAAGAATACATTTACATCTATAATAAACACCAAAGTATATATATATATAATCTGCCAACTGTCACTAAAAACTGTGCTGAAAATCTGATATTCTGATACGTTGCCCTTTTGTGACGGTTCTGACTGTCGCTGAAGCTGTTGTCGCTGCTGCTGTTGATTTTTCCACTACTGCTGGTTTGGTGACGGTTTGCATCCATCACCAATCTGTTATCGCTGCTGCTGCTAGTGTTCTCGCCGCTGCTGCTGTTTTGGTGACAGCGGCTGATGTCACCAATGTTGCTGCTACTGCTACTGCGGCTGTTGCTGCTGATTTAGGTGGCAACGACAGTCACCAATGCTGTTGTCGCCAAAGATACATAAATAATCTAATATATATATTTATAATACATATATATATATATATATACATATATATATATATATATATATATATATATATATATATATATATATATATATATATATATAATCCACATTATATATATATATATATATACATAAATATCAAAAAAATTATACATACCTCCTTCCTATTATTATGTACATAACTATGATATAGTAACATGCAGACACATACATATTAATATATATAGACAACTATACATATTTGTATATGTATATATAATCATATAACACCCATATATAACTATAAATACCTATTTAAAATATACATATATATGTACATACTACAATATATATATATTCTAGCACAATAATACCAAGTTACAATATAGTATCACATAGTTACAACTATATAGAATATATATACTAACACATGCAATAATAACATACATATATGTAGTACAACATATATACATATAGTACATACATAATACATAGATCTAAGACACAAGAAGCATAATTATATATACCATAATATACATATAAATATTTATATGTATATACAAATACATTCTCCATGATTTAAGAATACAAGAAATAGATCTACATATAATTTGCACCAACATATGGAGAGTATCACACCGTATCCTACTAGATCTAGGATACGCATGTGACACGAGTCCACCACACATCCAAACGTACCCCAAAGGACACGAACAAGTCACATATATTATTTATGAACAATATGAAGAGTCAAATATAGATCTACGTGTCTGTGTCAAAATATAACATGTACAAAGTCCCGTGTCGGAGAAAAAAACTCCCAAATCAATACGTATCACCAAATTGTTGGGATACGACCGACACGTACCCAATTGTGGACACGATACTAGCCCCAAACACATAAGCACATGCCAAATTGATCTATAGGATCAATTGACACACACAACAATTGTTAATCTCATAATTCTCCCAAAATTGACACAAAAAGTACCATAACTTTCTCAATATGCCTCCTATGAACACAAAACCAAGTCCTATAGGTAGCCTATACATATAGGTTGATTTTTTATGGTTAAATCTCCGATTTAGAATCTAAATTAAGGGGAAAAACTGAATTGTACCTATTGGGAGATGGATTCCCAATGTAACCTCCAAATGAGATAAAATTGGCTCCAACTTGTAGATCCTTGCTCCTCTTTGTAGATCCTTGCTTCCTCCTTCTAGATCCTTGCTCCACTAGTATAAAATCCCTAATTTCAAAAATCATATTAATCTATTTTATTTAATTATTTAATAGATTTATTATAATCATTAGCTAAATGGAAGAAATAGAATTTATTTGATTTTTATTTTAGGGTGTTTGTGCAATAGGGAATTTTTGGAGCAATTATAATTTTTTCGTAAGTTATTCCATGTAGGAGACCTTGTGGAAAGTTGATAGCTTAATGATATGCACAAATATAATTTCTAGAATTTTTTATGTACATATGTATATATATATATATATATAGTTTATTAGAAAGAAAAGAATTTGAAAAGAAAGAAAGAAAGAAAAGGAAAAAAAAGAATTCTAAGTGAAACCCAAACCTTATTGGACCCTAACCCGCAACCCATAAGGACCCGCACCCGCTAGTCAATAACTAAGCAGCAGCAGCTAGCGGCTGATCTTCCCCCCTCCCGTACGAGAACCCTCACCCGCGACTCTCTCTCGACCTCCCTCTCCCTATATATATAACCTATCTTATAACCCTAACCCTAAATTCTTCATCCGTCTCCACAACCCTCGACCAGAGCCGTCGCGCCGCCCAGCCAACACCGCCAGAGTGTGCCCTGCCGGAGCACCCTGTCACGCCACGCGCAGAACCCCGCAACAGCAATAATTGAACAACAACTTACCTGTGTTCAGGCTTCGATTTCTGCGCCATCGCTCTACCAAACTCGATCCCGTATTCACCGGTATGTTCACGACCTATCCCCTTCCATATCTGTATATTGGTTTACCTCAAATAGAGCGTAAACCTAGGCGAAAACAGCGACAAAGTTGGCAAAAAACGATAACTTTTGGGATCACAGAAAACTGTGGTAACTACCTATGTTCACGGACTCGTATCTTCTACCACAGAGACCCAAATTTGGTTTTTCCTTTTGCTATGCGAAGACCACCTAACCTAGATTATTTTCTGTCAATTATATTATTTTATTTGATGTTGTATGTAAAATTAAACTAAGTTAAAAATTCCGAAAAACATACTTTTTCCATCTTCCAAAAATTGTGATACGGAGCGCGCCCCGCCAAACGGGACCGCCCCGTCGTGTACCAAGTGTACCAAAAGGTGCGCGTGGTATACCCAGACATGTGGGCTTTCGCCAAAACTGAATTGGACGCGTGTGCGCATCAGAATCAGCCCGTATCCGCGAAATTTTCCCATGTCGTAACTTTTGTAAACCACCGTGCCATTTAGTGCACGCTTGACAGAATGCGACAAAACTAGCGCCACTGGACTCGTGGTATCGTGCTGGTCATGTGACCCAATATTTACGCAGTTTTGAGACAGTTGACCAAGTCGCCTATTGGCGGGCCTCACGGTTGACTTTTTGGCGAAATTGTGTTCGGCTCACAGGATCCATATTTGGACATACCGTTAAGTTCGTACTGACTTTTAGAGTTTGTTTGACCTATAATTTATTCTATTTAGAGACCGTTACCTTGGCACACTTTTCGGTGCAAAGTGGGCCACACGTGGACCCCACTTTGACCCAAAATTACCGTTTTGCCCCTGTGTCCAAATTGGACGAAAGGGTAGTATTTTCTAGCTATTTTGCTTATTCTAGGAACGTTGGTGCTATTTATTTCAGCATCCGGAGACTTTCATTCTGAGGCCATAGTTTCTGACTCTTGGTGTTTGACATCTTGACGTTACATTTTGCAGCTCTCTTGCCAGGCAGGTATACCTTGCTATTGTACTGTTATTCATATTCCATATATTGCATACATCTTTATTTTTTGTCTTTAGTTCATATATTTTAACTGCTATATAAAATGTGCGTCCAAGAAAACTTGGATGCAACGACGGTGTCGTTGTGATATATTTTTATTATGTATATGCATTGACCTTGTTTATGAGACCACCCCATTATCATGAAGCATCATTAGATTTCATTGGTCGTGACACAGCTGTTACATGAGTGTGAGTCTCATATAGATCACGGACTGCGTGACAGGTCTGGCCTCCTGTACGTATGGGCCGTGCGTTAGGGATAACTACTAATAGAAACTTTGCATGCTAGAGGACTTAGCAGTTATTAGTAGTCTATGGACATAGCCTATCATAGTACGGTGGTCCAATCCTTGTCCTTGTTTGGTTACAGGATTTGGCAATTGTACTAAAGATAGGCTATGAAGCAAATCGTATCATGGATGTGACATGCTTAGAGCATGGGGTGGGGAGAACAACAAGTACCGCATTTTGGCTCCTTTGAACTTTCTTTTTTATGTAACCCGTACGCTCCGTCGAAGATACGCGGTTATGATGATCCCTATACTACTTTGCGGCCTCTGTCGTTCAAAAGATGATATGCTTTGTAGGCCCCTGATTCTCCAAGAGAATTATGCCAATCCCATTTTATGGCCAGATAACCCACTTGTTAGAAAGTTATTCTCAAACTGCATTCACTTAGACGGTTAGGCGACACCATTGGATATTTATTTCAGTACTTTATTGGCATACTTCTATGTATCTTGTTATGTCCCACTGAGGACCTGGTCCCTTGCCAGGTGTAGATGTTCATGAGTATTCGCAGGAGCACAGATCCGGACTGGTTGCTTTTATTTGAGGAGGTCTTCCCTTCGAGCCTCATGATTATTGGTGATATACTTATATTGTGTTTATTTTATATTCTAGTTCGGCAGTGGATTTGTTTCCATCCGATTGTCATCTTGAGATACTTTATATCGAGATCTACTTTCATAGATATTGGTTATTTATTTATATTTGATTTTCTGTGGATAAGATTTAGAATATACCATGTGACTTGAGATAGTTTATACCACTTGTGAATTATTGTTCATTATACAGCGTACACATGTGTTATGGATTCCATATATTGGAGTTGCCATATACATGCGGCTGGCATGCTTACGTGTCCTAATCCTACATATTTTGGGACGGGGGCGTGACATGTTTTTAGTGGTAGCCTATGCAGGTCGAGAGCATATTGTCTTAGTTATGTTACTGTACCGAGCAAGCCTGCACTAGGATTAGAGTATAGGATCTCATCCACAATTGACTATGACTCATCTACCTTCCAAATCTGTTCTATCTTAATAATTGTATCCTGCTTGATTCCTATGCTTCCCTAATAGCCCTTGAGTATAGCCTTCTCCTAGAACATAGGAACCTTTGTTGTTAGAATGATAATTAGGGTAACACACCTATTAAGAGTACAACTAGGATATTGACACATCACTGAGTAGAATACCTAAGGAACCGTAGCATTCCTCACTATCCAGTGAACCCTAGCATCCCTTATCTATAGATTGGTTTACCATTACCCCTTGATGTATTTATGAAGACATGGGAGTAGTATAAACACTACTAGGATTAGTTTGAAATTGATCATAGTGTTTGACCCTAGTATTGAGGAACCAATAGAAATCCAAGGTTAAATATTAGGACTAACCTAGCTTTTCATGGTGAGATAGTACTAGAGAACTACAACTTTAGCTTCTTATCTTGATATTAGCAGAACAGTATCTTAGGAAGCCAGGGAGAATGACTAGAACATTTCTCTTAATCATACCTCGAACATAGAGATTAACAACCACCTTCCCTCACGAAACCATGATATTATCTAGAGTCTTTCTATTTAGTTTTATGACTTGTTCCTCTAAACCCTTAGCGCTCGCTATTGTGCGACGACTAATTACGTTTTCTTTCCTTCATCTTTCAATTCGTGCCACCTAATCGTTCTGATTGTAGATCGAGTAATTTTATTCTATGTTAGGATATATAGTTGCTAAGGTTATAGTTGTAATCTTAAATTTTGAATTCCTGTGCTGGTAGTTAGAACTTGATAGTTTTAAGTTATTCTTGTAGATTGCGACTTGAGGATTATCTCTTAGTTTTCAAATTACGTAACATGTACCCCACCTCAATATAGGTTATATCCTCTTTCCCTTTGAAGGCCAGTAACTTTTCCATTCTTAATATTGACATTTGTCCTATAAGCACCATGATTTAGACTTAAGATAACTATTACCTATATAATGCAATAGGAGACCTTAATGAGTACCAAGATCTTTCCTCATATACCCTAATTTGCATGGACCCGATTATTCTGTAGAATCCCCTCAAGGCAATTACAGTATTAGTTTATTGTTATAAGTTGGGTAGTATACCTCACAACATAGTATTACATAGTCTTTTGACCTATTATTGAAGTGTAACTGAATGACATTACCTGTATGCTAGCAAAAGACGACAGTGTTTATTCAGACTATAGAACTTAGAGGCTCATACCCCTATTTGGTCGACTAGCGACTTCGACAAGGAGTTAGTATGACAACTGTAGAGATTGTAAAGTCTTATCTTTTTGTGAACTTGAATTATTTTATAATTTCCCTCATCATAATTTAGCGTACTTATATTTGTTGTAATACCTTGACTTATGCTGCTATTATAGCCTAGTTTTGCAAGCTTATTCTTTATCAAGCTTGTTCATGACATATGTATTATTGGAGTGCTACACTAATACATTGTCTAATCAGAATCGGTGTATTAAGGTCTAGCTAACCTTAGTGCATTTGGTTCACTCTTCACATGACTACTTTACATGGATTAAGATACATAGTTGACTAGTAGACGAATATACTTGCCCCTAGACATGTCTGAACATATCATATCAGTTATATAACTGTACTGATATGAGCATGTGAATAAGAATCTAACAAATAAGATTTCAATCCACAACTGTCTTGACAATTCCTTTTGAATTCCTTAAACGCCTTGGTCCCCATACTTATATTCTATTACCTCCCCTTGAACTCTTTATTATTGTTTTCTGTCTTACCCTATTTCAGAAAGACAAACGCTCGTGCTAGATATAAGTTTGATATACAGATTGTACTAGATATACCCCATAGGCCAACCGCATTACTTGATGATAATTTTTCGTAATTAAGGGCATATCATAGGTAATATGTTGGTATTCAAACTTTGAGGATTGAATAAAATGATTAAATAAGTTAAGGAATATTTTTCTTAAGTGATAGATGGGTAAATTCTAAGTTTGGTAGAAATTGCATTGTTAACTTGAGGTAAATTCTTTTACATTATGATCAAGTAGGATTAGATTGAGAGATTAAGTCATTTTAAACGTGGAAAATTTTAGAAGAAGGAGTTAGATGATGAGTATATAATGAATTTTAAAATCTTGATATGTCGGACCAAATATTTATACTTTGAGCACATAATTTAAAGTTTGAATGTTGAAGATTGAATCATCGATTTAAACCTGAGGATAAATATAGAATTCTAGGCTTGAATAATTGGTGAAGTAGATATAAAATTTTATAATTTGATGATTTGAATTAAAAGTTAAATTTTGATTGCTGGATTACCCATTTGAAATATTGAGGATGTAAATTGAAACTAAAAAATTTGAAGAGTATGAAATTCTTAAGTGAAAATTTGAAATAATATTTGATTAGAATTATTTTTATGATAGTTGGAGATCGTGATAAAAAATTTGATATGGGTTATTTAAATCTTGAAGATGTCAATAGATTTAGCTTAAATTTGGATGTGATTATTTAAAAATCGAGAAGAGATTACAATATGTTAAATTTTGATTAAACAGAGGTTACCTTAATTTTGAAAGTGATTGCGATGGATTTGAATAGATTTTAAATTTTGGAAGAGATTGCGATTGACTTGCCTTATATGCGAATGTGAAGGAGTTAACAAATTATGTCTTATTTTAATCTCGAGGATGAAATTATTTTTAAGCTAGGTAGATTATAAACTCCCTCACCCAAAAACTAGACCTACTTGGCTTAGATAATGAGACTAAGGCTAGTTTGAATCCAATTAGAAATAGAATACGGTATTTTTATTTAATTCTAACATTGTATCACTTAGCGCACCTTACCGTTGCTTAGATAATTGGAGCATTTCACTAGCCACTGCCTACCTACAAACTTTACATCCTTGTTATAGACATGACTGTCATCTATTCTGACCTTTGCGTGACTTATAATTAAGCTCCCTTGTGCTACATTTTAGTCGCACAACATTCGTCGCGAATGTTATTTCTTAATTCTAAATTAATTCTAACTTGTATCCTTGTGCATTCCAATCAAAATTGGAGACACAATCTTGACCCATTT
Source organism: Iris macrosiphon (assembly GCA_036927795.1). Classification (NCBI taxonomy): domain Eukaryota; kingdom Viridiplantae; phylum Streptophyta; class Magnoliopsida; order Asparagales; family Iridaceae; genus Iris; species Iris macrosiphon. Next base: position 73,712,544 of record JAYESA010000014.1, read on the forward strand.
TGTGCAACCCAATCTATGACAATATTCTACTCTGAGTCCTCTATGTCCATGACACTTGTGTTCCACCTAATTTTATCCCCATGTATTTCTAATTAATTTCAGAACACCTTGCGCATTAATTTTGATTAATTTAACCCAATTTCCGTCTTTGTGCAAATTTTCCAATTGTTGGGTGCTTTTATGCAAAAGTGCATTAAGATGTCCACACCATTGGATAATACATAATGAAACCCATTTTTCCTTCATTATGTGGTCATGTGAATTTTTGCATAAATTTTCGAAATATGCACCGCACAACATCGTCCCCTCATTTAAACCTAGCCTTGTATTTTAAACAATGCAAATTATAACCCTCCAAACATCCCCATGACAATTGGAAAATTATGGAGGTTAGGATAGAGGGAGGTACAGAATAAGCTGCAAATCTCTATCTTATACCATTCTTAACTTTCTATCGTGGCTTAGTTTTAATTTCGAGGACGAAATTATTATAAGTTGGGTAGAATATAAAACCCCTACTTTTAAAAATCGTATTAATCTATTTTAATTAATTATTTAATAGATTTATTGTAATCATTAGATAAATGGAAGAAATAGAATTTATTTGATTTTTATTTTAGGGTGTTTGTGCAATAGGGGATTTTTGGAACAATTATAATTTTTCCGTAATTTATTCCATGTAGGAGACCTTGTGGACAGTTGATAGCTTAATGATATGCACAAATATAATTTCTAGAATTTTTTATATACATACATATATATATATATATATATATATATATATATATATATATATATATATATATATATAGTTTATTAGAAAGAAAAGAATTTGAAAAGAAAGAAAGAAAAGATAAAAAAAAGAATTCTAAGTGAAACCCAAACCTTAATGGACCCTAACCCGCAACCCATAAGGACCCCCACCCGCTAGTTAATAACTAAGCAGCAGCAGCTAGCGGCTGATCTCCCCCCCCCCCCCCACGCGCGAGAACCCTCACCCGCGACTCTCTCTCGACCTCCCTCTCCCTATATATATAACCTATCTTATAACCCTAACCCTAAATTCTTTATCCCTCTCCACAACCCCTCGACCAAAGCCGCCGTGCCGCCCAGCCAGCACCGTCGGAGCGTGCCCCGCCGGAGCACCCCGTCACGCCACGCGCAGAACCCCGCAACAGCAACAATTGAACAACAACTTACCTGTGTTCAGGTTTCGATTCCCGCGCCATCGCTCGACCAAGCTCGATCCCGTATTCACCGGTATGTTCATGACCTTTTCTCCTTCCATATCTGTATATTGGTTTACCTCGAACAGTGCGTAAACCTAAGCGAAAACAGCGACCAAGTTGGCAAAAAATGACAACTTTTGGGATCGCAGAAAACTGTCGTAACTACCTATGTTCACGGACTCATATCTTCCACCACAGAGACCCAAATTTGGTTTTTTCCTTTTGCTATGCGAAGACCACCTAACCTAGATTATTTTCTGTCAATTATATTATTTTATTTTATGTTGTATGTAAAATTAAACTAAGTTAAAAATCCCAAAAAATATACTTTTCTATCTTCCAAAAATTGTGATACGGAGTGCGCCCCGCCAAACGGGACCGCCCAGTCGTGTACCAAGTATACCAAAATGTACGCGCGGTATACCCAGACGTGTGGGCTTTCACGGAAATTGATTTGGACGCGTATGCGCGTCGGAATTAGCCCGTATCCGCAAAATTTTCTCGTGTCACGACTTTTGTATAACACCGCGTCATTTAGTGCACGCTCGCCAGAATGTGACGAAACTCACGCCACTGGACTCGTGGTATCGTGCTGGTCCTGTGACCCAATTTTCACACAGTTCTGAGACAGTTGACTAAGTCACCTATTGGCGGGCCTTACGGTTGACTTTTTGGGCAAAATTGTGTTCGGCTCACCAGAATCCACATTTGGACATACCGTTAAGTTCGTACTGACTTTTAGAGTTTTTTTGACCTATAATTTATCCCATTTAGAAACTGTTACCCTGGCACGCTTTTCGGTGCAAAGTGGGCCACACGTGGACACCACTTTGACCCAAAATTATTGTTTTGCCCCTGTGTCCAAATTGGACGAAAGGGTAGTATTTTCTAGCTATTTTGCTTATTCTGGGAACGTTGGTGATGTTTATTTCAGCATCCGGAGACGTTCATTCTGAGTCCATAGTTTCTGACTCTTGGTGTTTGACATCTGGATGTTACATTTTGCAGCTCTCTTGCCAGGCAAGTATACCTTGCCATTGTACTGTTATTTATATTCCATATGTTGCATGCATCTTTATATTTTGTCTTTAGTTCATATATTTTAACTGCTATATAAAATGCGCGTCCAAGGAAACTTGGATGCAACGATGGTGTCGTCGTGATATATTTTTATTATGTATATGCATTGACCTTGTTTATGAGACCACCCCATTATCATGAAGCATCATTAGGTTTCATTGGCTATGACACAGCTGTTACACGAGTATGAGTCTCATATAGATCACGGACTGCGTGACAGGTCTGGCCTCTTGTACGTATGGGCCGTGCGTTAGGGATAACTACTAATAGAAACTTTGCATGCTAGAGGACTTAGCAGTTATTAGTAGTCTATGGATATAGCCTATCATAGTACGGTGGTCCAATTCTTGTCCTTGTTTGGTTGCAGGGTTGGGCTATTGTACTAAAGATAGGCTATAAACCAAATTGTGTCATGGATGTGACATGCTTAAAGCATGGGGTGGGAAGAACAACAAGTACCGCATTTGGGCTCCTTTGTACTTTTCTTTTTATGTAACCTGTACGCTCCGTCGGAGATATGCGGTCGTGATGATCCCTATACTACTTTACGGCCTCTGTCGTTCAAAAGACGACATGCTTTGTAGGCCCTTGATTCTCTGAGAGAATCATGCCAATCCTATTTTACGGCCAGATAGCCCACTTGTTAGAAAGTTGTTCTCAATCAGCATTCACTTAGACGGTTAGGCGACCCCATTGGATATTTATTTCAGTACTTTATTGGCATGCTTCTATGTATCTTGTTATGTTCCTCTTAGGACCTGGTCCCTTGCCAGGTGTAGATGTTCATGAGTATTCGCAGGAGCGCAGATCCGGACTGGTTGCTTATATTTGAGGAGGTCTTCCCTTCGAGCCTCGTAATTATTGGTGATTTACTTATATTATGTTTATTTTATATTCTAGTTCGGCAATGAATTTATTTCCATCTGACAATCATCTTGAGATACTTTATATCGAGATCTATTTTCATAGATATTGGTTATTTATTTATATTTGATTTTTTGTGTATGAGATTTAGAATATACCCTGCGACTTGAGATAGTTTATACGACTTGTGAATTATTGTTCATTATACAGCGTACGCATGTGTTATGGGTTCCTTATATTGGAGTTGCCATATACATGCGGCTGACATGCTTACGTGTCCTAGTCCTACATATTTTCGTACTGGGGCATGACAACTAGCCTCCAATGGTGATTTAGGAAGGAATTAGGACAAAATTTGGTAGGAAAATGAAATAGGAATGAAGGAATTTGGTTGAGGAAAATTCTAGATCTAGTTTTGGAATGAAAAAATGAGAAAGAATTTTCCCTCTTCTTTTAAATAGGTCGGCCCCTATTTCCCCTTCCTCAAGCTACTATGAAATGTCCATTATAACTCTTGGGACCCCTCATGAAAAAATAATTAAGGAAGGAAGCTTCTAGTCTAATGGTTTAATTAATTTAATCCATCTCCTTAACAATGGGCTTTCTAAATGGGCTAAGTTCTAACCAATTAATTCATGTTGGTCCATGGGTCTAAACTAAACTAGTTAGGTCCACTAACACAAGTCCAAATTAAATAACTAACATCTAACAATAATTAAATAATACAACAAATAATTATTTATCATGCACAATATTTAATTAAATATAAAATTACTAAAATATCCTTTCCTAGAAAATATGGTACTGACAAGTCTACCCTCCTTAAAAATAATTTCGTCCTCGAAATTCAAAGACAAAAACTACCCCCCGAAAATAACAGAACAGAACTAAAGAATCATAACTAACTATGAAAGAACATAATAATGAATAGAACATAACTAGGAAATAACATACCTCAAGGTACAAACAAATATGGATAATGCTCTCGCATTTCATCCTCTCTCTCTCCCAGGTAGACTCTCCCGGAGAGTGATGCCTCCATGCGATACGCACCAAAGGAATAGTCTGGTTCCTCAGCACCTTCTCTCTCCTATCCAGAATCTCAACTGGCTGCCCTGGATAGCTAAGAGTAGGGCCCACCTCTATGTCCGAGTGATCCAATACATGACTAGGATCTACCACGTATTGTCTCAACTGCGACACATGAAACACGTTGTGCACTCCCTCCAATGCAGGTGGTAAGTCTAGTCTATAAGCAACTGCACCGACCCTCTATAGAATAGTGAAAGGTCTGATGAATCGCGGACTAAGCTTCCCGCCTCCACCGAAATGAATCGTGCCTCGTGTCGGAGAAATCCTCAGAAACACCAAACCAGTACCCACCTAGAATAAAACACCACCTTAAGAACTTAATCTATAACAAACAACCAAGAACAAGCACAAAACAAAAATCTAAACTATACCTCGAACTCCAAAGGTCTCCGGTGGCTATCGGCCCAATGCCGCTGTCTGTCCTACGCAACTCGAAGTCTGTCTCTGATCAACTGAACCTTCTCTGCTGCATCCACAACCATCTCTGTCCCAAGCAAAACTCTCTCTCCAACATCGTTCCAAGACAAGGGAGTACGACACCTCCGACCGTACAGAGCTTCAAAAGGTAACATCTTTATACTAGCCTGATAACTATTGTTGTAAGCAAACTCTACCAAATGGAGATGGTCCTCCCAAGAACCCCGAAAATCTAGTACACAAGTGCGTAATATATCCTCGAGAGTCTGAATAGTCCTCTCTGACTTCCCATCTGACTGGGATGATATGTAGTACTGAACTTGAGCTGAGTGCCAAACTCTCCAGCAAACTCTTTCAGAAATGAGAAGTGAAATGACTATCCCGATCCGAGATTATGCTGATGGAAACTCCATGTATCCTAACGATCTGCCTCACATACATCTCTGCCAGCTTCTCCGTAGACAAACCCACCTTGAAAGGCAAAAAGTGGGCCGACTTGGTCAACCTATCAACGATGACCCAAATCGCATCTTTCCCTCCTGGAGATCGTGGAAGTCCGGACACAAAATCTATAGTAATGTGCTCCCACTTCCACTCTGGAATGGATAATGGCTGAAGTAAACCTCCTGGCCTCTGCCTCTCGGCTTTCACCTGCTGGCACACTAAGCATCTGGATACAAACTGTGCCACTTCCCTCTTCATGCCATACCACCACACACTCTCTCGCATATCCTGATACATCTTGTTGGCACCTTGATGCATGGAATACTGAGAGCGATGCGCTTCCTGCAATACCTCCTCACACAGCTCTCCACTAGGCACACACAATCTAACTCCATGCCTAAAAGATCCATTCTCAGCAATAGTGAAATTATCTTCCAATCCTGCTCTCACCTGAGCTCTGATACTCCTCAAGGATACATCCTCATACTGTGCTGCCTCGATCTTGTCCATCAAATTTGAATGTATCTGCAATCCCTACATCTGCATGGCACAACTAGGAACTATCACCTCGATGCCCAAGCTCTCTAAGTTCTCCAACAAATATCGATCCTGTGTCAAGAACATAGCTACCAGATACCTGCTCAAAGCATCGGCAACTACATTAGCTTTCCCAAGATGATATTGCAAAGATATATCAAAATCTTTCATCAGTTCCAACCACCGACGCTGCCTCATGTTCAACTCCTTCTGCGTGAAAACGTACTTTAAGCTTTCAGTGCAAAGATGACTGCTGCCAACTCCAAATCATGGGTAGGATAGTTCTTTTCACGAGGACGCAATTGCATGGATGCATAGGCAATCACTTTCCCATTCTGCTGAAGAACACAACCCAAATCTTTCCCCGATGCATCACTATAAATAGTGAAACCTTCGGACCCTGATGGCAATATCAAAATAGGAGAAGACGTCAACCTCTTCTTCAACTCCTCAAAAGCAACTTGGCACTCCTCTGTCCAAACAAACTCCACATCCTTCCTGGTGAGTCTGGTCAACGGCTCGGCAATCCTCGAAAAATCTTGTACAAACTTCCAGTAGTAACCTGCCAAACCCAAGAAACTCCTGATCTCTGCTACCGAACTCGGGGTCTTCCAAGATTCTACTGCTGTGATCTTCTTCAGATCCACTGAAATACCATCACCAGTCACAACATGCCCCAAGAATTCCATCTTGTCCAGGAAAAACTCATACTTGGACAACTTCCCATACAGCTTCTCCTTTCTTGGCACATCCAACACAATCCTCAAATGCTCCTCATACTCCTCCGGTGTCTTCGAGTATATAACTATGTCATCGATGAACACCACCATGAACTTGTCAAGGTACTGATGGAACACCTTGTTCATCAAGTTCATAAATACTGCCGGTGCATTAGTCAAACCAAACGGCATCACCATAAACTCGTACTGACCATACCAAGTTCTAAAAATAGTCTTCGGTATGTCTACCGGCTTCACCTTCACCTGATGGTAGCCTGATCTCAAATCTATCTTAGAGAACACCTTCGCACCACTCAACTGATCAAACAGATCATTAATCTGTGGCAAAGGATACTTATTCTTGATAGTGAGATTATTCAAAGCCCTGTAATCAATGCACATGCGCACCGATCCATCCTTCTTTGGTACAAACAATACTGGGGCTCCCCACGGTGAAGAACTCGATCTGATAAACCCCTTATCCTGTAATTCGTCCACCTGCTTCTTCAGCTCGGCCAGCTCGCTGTTGTTTATTCTATAAACATGTTGCGAAATTGGTTCTGCACCTGGCACCAAGCCTATAGAAAATTTAATATCTCGATCTGGCGGCAAACCTGGCAATTCCTCAGGAAACACATCCAAGAACTCTGCTATCAATGGATGCGGCAACTCTTTGTCTTCCACCATAGCTCCATAAATAATGCCTTCTCCCTGCTCTGCAGCTCCTCTAGAAAACTCGAACTCTGGCTCTCCTGGTGGACCAAACAAAACTCTACCTCCTCTACAATCTATGCTAGCACGGTGCCTACTCAACCAATCCATTCCGAGTACAATATCGTAGCTCGAAAGTGGCATTACAAGTAAACACACACTCAACTCCCGGCCTCCCAGAGTAACTCTCCGATCCTTGCAAATATCATTAACCAGGATAATGCCTCCCCCGGTCATGATCTTACAAGTCCTAAGCAAAGACTCAGCTACCAAACCATGCTTCAGAGCAAAAGAAACAGATACAAAACTATGGGAAGCACCACTATCAAACAAAGCTAAAGCTGGAATGGAATCAAGAAGAATAAAACATGTGATAACATCTCCGGTGGGTTCATCCTCCTCGATGGTCATAGCAAACGCTCGTCCCTGCCGGTCACCTCTTTGTTGCTGATGCTGGACAAAACGCTGTTGCAGCATCGGAAGCGGTCCCCTCGGCTGTGCTGCAGGTAGTCTCGTCGGTGCCCTCGGAGCTGAAGCTGCTTCCTGAACTACATGACGAGGACACTCCCTCGATTGATGCCCTTCAGTACCACAATACAAACAAACTCCCAACCTCCTCCTGCAAACTTCCCAGATGTGGCCGGGCTTCTTACAGTAGTGGCAGGAAGCTTGCTGTAACTATCTCTACTGTTGTGGTGCCTGGTAAAAAGGCGCCTTAGCTGGAGTCTGGTTCTGCTGTGGCTCCTGGAAAGGTCTGGACTGGAAATAAGGACGTTTGGCAGATACTGCACTGCCGTTGGCCCCCAGAAAAGAATCATGGTCTCTCTTAGGCTTCAAACCCAACTCCCGCTCAGCCTTACGTGCCCCCGCAAGTATCTCCGAGTATGTCTCATAAAAAGATGAAATAAGGAATCAATATGGCACATGATATACGACACTCAAGGAAAGGACAGTTTAAGAGATCAAGTATCAATATCAAAGGAGAATAGTTGAATCAAAAGAATTTTCCTAGATGTGATTGAGTATCTCAGCCTATATCCTATATCCTATCGCAGGCTCGCAGTAGTACAACTAAATCGTCGCACTACCACGACATCGCATAACTTACGAAGATTGACCTGCATGGGCCACCACTAAAAATGTGTCACGACCCACACCCGGTATAAGAGTACAAATCGGAAACAACGCCCAGCCTACATCGCAGAATCGATGGTAGAATACTGTCTGGATAATCTATCTAACTATATAATGAACTACCAACAATAATAATATACTCAATCACAGAACTAAGATGGAAATGAGCACGAATCAGATAAAGAATAGAGTAGTCACATACAACTCATGAGTCTAAATAATACATCAATGAGTCTGAAAGAAATAACAAAATAAGCTGGAGACAAATTCAATACAAATAATACTAAGATGCTACCAAACTTGGGTCAACTGTCTCAGTTGGGATAAGTCCCTCCTGACCCAGGGTCTCAGACTCTAGACCCACAACATCCTGAGGTCCATAATAGGTAGGGTACCACTCCTCAGTGTCATCTGGAAAAATATATCCAGTCAGGAAAGGAGCAGAGTACATCTCTAACAGCAGTTCTAATCAATAATAAAAACTATGTAACGGTAAATAGATGTGAATATACAAGATACACAATAGATACGAGAGATACATACAATAAGGAAATACTAGAATAAATACAATAATGAACAATATGCCAATGAATAAGAATACTAATGACTAAGTGTGTGAGTACTAGCTTTAACATGTGATCGACTTGGGAACATGATACAATATATATGGCCTGGCTAATCATACGTGCGGTGTATGATCAATACTATTCAATAACAGTACTTGATACAATAGGGGTATTGATCATATATCTACACTAAAGTACTCCCCACCCTCGACTGGTATAATAGATCCAACCATGGTATGCTATGGCACGAGATTCCCCAAGAAGATAGCTAGTCTTCCCGAGAATCAGTGTCTGTACATGTACAAGATAACCAATAAAACAATACTTGCACCATATACACCATATACCAAGGAATAACATCTCATAACGAGATCCGGATATACCAATCTTTGTAACCATAGTGTCAAGAGAACATGGATATCTACACTAGATACAATGAACTTAGAGGATATCATAAATGAGAAACTATCAGAGAATGTACTCGCCTGAAGTCCAATAAATAGTCTCACAGATTTCTGACACGGTGCCTCGAAGACCTAGATATGGAATACAACATCAATACAAGGTTCCGAAAAGAGTGATACTCAGATACAATGAATAGTATCACAGTTACAAAGATTCTTAGGTGTATTAAATTATTTATCCGATTTTTATCAAAATATATCTAAGGACACACAAATCTTGTATCAAAGATTAAGAAAGGATCCTGCTCCTTGGAGTGATGCTCACACAAAAGCAGTCCAAATTATTAAGCAAAGAGTTAAAAAACTACCTTGCTTACACTTAGCCAATGCTGAGTGGTTTAAAATAGTGGAAACGGACGTCAGTAATATCGGTTATGGGGGCATATTAAAACAGAGAAATCCTGACAATAAAAATGAAGCTTTTGTCAGATTTCATTCTAGAAAATGGAATAGTGTCACCTTAACTATTCAACAATCAAAAAAATTCTTTCTATTATCCAATGTATCCATAAATTTTAAGATGATCTTTTGAATCAAAAGTTCTTGCTATGAATAGACTGTAGCTCTGCTAAAACAGTTTTAGAAAAGGATGTTAAAAATTTAGCATCTAAACAAATATTTGCTCGATGGCAAACAGAGTTAGCTATATTTGATTTTGATATAGAATTTATTAAAGGTAAAGATAATTCTCTTCCTGGCTTTCCTACTCTTGAATTTTTACAGGATAATGAATAAAAAGAAAGGAAAAATAGCCATGGGTTCCGGCACCCATCAATCTTTGCAAAAATACTCCCCATCCCAAGAAAAATATTATTTTTGGTAGCATATCAGATTCCTTTAATAAGGGAGGAAAATATGATGATATCCTAGAAGATACAGTTTCATACAAACAGGCAATTGAAACTGAAGAAATCTTTACTCAAAAAAATTGTTCTGAAGTTATTCTCCAATTGGAAAAATATGATATTCCAATGATGAATGATCCATGAAAACTTAAGGATAAATATTTGAAAACTTCTATGTTCCCTACCAAAGATAAACATCGAGCTATTTTTGAGGCCATCCTCATATCCATTAAATTTGTAGAAATTCAACACTTCTGCCAGCGAGCCAATGATATCAAGAGTGAAGTATCATACAGCAAATTGATCATCCGCAATATTATGACTTACCAATCTTGGGGGGGAATTACATCCTAACCAACCTAAAGTTCTGGTGAACAAAGATAAAAATTTATCCATATCATATAATTATTGGGATTATATTGATGCCTTCTATAAGCTTTTCTATTTCAATAATATTAAGCAAAAACATTCTTGGTTCATCAGAATATGCCCTGATGTCTTGAGACAGGAGATTCCTGCTTGGTTCAATAACTGGTGGGTACAAATAGGTGCCACACTTGAAATCCTTCCATCATCTATTCAGAAGATTTTCTCAGATTGGATTCAATCTTCCCCTTACTGTCAAAAACCTGATACTCTTTTTGAAGAAGAAAGTACCATGTACTTCTTTATCCAATATGAAATTCCATACATTTTCAAATGGATAATTAAAAGCGAATATGATTCAAATAATTTTCCAGTCTTGGTTAGGAAATTCCTAATTAAGTGGTGGAATAAGATTGATGAGAACAGCAAATTAACATCAACCAAGAAATCTATTAAGGATAATGAGATCCTTCTTGACTCTCAGATTAAGAGAGAAATTACTGAAGAAAGTCCACTTAAGAAATTAAAAGACTCCCTCAGAAGAAGAAATCCTCAAATGACTGAGGACAACCTTAAGAAGAAATGTCTTCAATATATGGGTACTGAATTCGAGTCCATATTTGATCTTGATGATTGTTCTATGATTTTTAGTGGTTCAAAAATGTCGGACAACAGAATTAATGAATCCACTCTAGATGATGATGACCTGGACCTGGCAGACTTCTACAGGAACCTTCAGAAAGATGTTGAAGACAATGAAGACAAAGACATAATTGATGAAGACCACCAGTAAAGTTCTGTCTACTACATGGACGGTAGATAATTGATGACTTTTAAAAGTGAATCACTTTTACTTTTAGAAAAGGTAAAGACTTCCTCCACTACCTAAAGGAGAATAAAAGGACGTTGCTCTGCCATTATTGACAGCGACAACCACTATGAAGCTCTTTTACCTACAGCTGGATCGTTACCTACAGATGGCAGTCATCTAGTTGAGTCGAGATATCGATATTGTATTATAAATAGGGTCTCATCCCTCTTATGTAAGGTGTGCTTATTTTTCTAATTCAACTATTGTACTCTCTTTAAGTTTGTGTACTACTTAATATTAGTGAATAAAACTTTCAGAATTCCTCTGAGTATTCATCTCATTTCATCCGCTTACAAAATTCATTTGGTATATATATATGAGTTAGTATATATATATATATATATATATATATATATATATATATATATATATATATATATATATATATGAGTTAGTGTATATAATATATATATATATTATATAACTAACTTAACTTTAACTGATAAATACATCCTAATCTCTAATGCACTGCTGTGATACATACTGTTGCTGCTGCTGCTTACTGCTTATTCACACTGCTGCTTACTGCTTGTTCATATTGCTGCTGCTGCTGCTGCTTACCTGAACCCCTTAGCACACATACACCGATATATATATATATATATATATATATATATATATATATATATATGCTACACGTATTAACACTAATAGTGAACATGAACTTTCCTACTCTCCAATGACCACCAACACATAAAATGAATTAGAAACATAACTATAACTATAACTATATATATATATATATATATATATATATATATATATATATATATATATATATATATATATATATATATATGTAAAACCCCTAATCCTAGAAAATCGTAATTACCCTTTTTATTTAATTATTAATTTAATTGTAGTAATTATGTGCTAATTAGGATAAATAGATTTTATTTTATTTTTATTTTGGGTATTTGTTTAGGGAATTTATGGGGCCATTAGAAATTTTTCCGAATTTATTTCATGTAGGAGACCATTTGGACAGTTGCTAGCTTAATGGTATGCATTAATATAATTCTAGATTTTTCTATGGGTATATATATATATATATATATATATATATATATATATATATATATAAAAGAAAAGAAAAAAGAAAAAAAAGGAAAAAAAGGAAAAATAATAATTATATTCTCCTATTGGATCCTTAAAACACTACCCAAACCATCCTAAGACCCGCTACCCCAATGTCTCACCCCACCCGCTGGACTTATCAACAGCACCCGTGGGATTATGCTGCATCACACCCGCACTCTTTGCTAAAAGCCCAGCAGCAAATGTAAGACCCCCCCCGCTGGAAGTAGCAAACCCATCCCAACGACCCGCGAACACAAACCCCTCTCCCTCTCTTATATATAATTAATTTTCAACCAAACCCTAACCTAAATCTTCTCCTCCTCTTCCCATCTAAACCGAGAGAGAGCCTTCCCATCGCGACCATAGCACCGCCACCGAGCCAGAGAACCTCCCAAACCGGTCGCGACGACGGCGACCCCGCCCAACCTCGCGCACTGACAGTTCCAACAGCAACTTACCTCTCTTGCCACACGATTTTCCGTCACCTCGCTCAACCAAACTCGACCTCGTCTTCACCGGTATAATCCTTACTTAACCCTCTTCAATACCTGTATGATAGTTGACCTCGAACAGCGCGTAACCCTAGGCAAAAATAGCGTCAAAGTTGGCAGAAAATAATAATTTCTGGGTATCGCAGAAAACTGCGGTGATCACCTATGTTCCCGGATTCGTATCTCCCACCACAGGGATCCGAATTCGATTTTTCTTTTTGGTATGCTGATACCACTTGACCTACTTTAATTTCTGTTAATTAATATTAGATTATTAACTACTGTATGTAGAATTAAATTCATTGGAAAACTCCGAAAACATATTTTTTCTAGATTTCCAAAAGTTGTGAAACGGAGTGTGCCACGCCAAACGGGATCGCCCCGTCGTGTACCAAGTATACCAATCGGTGCTCGTAGTGTACTCAGATACGTGAGAGTTCGTAAAAACTGATTCGGACGCGTGTGCGCATCGAAATCAGCCCGTATCCGCGGACAAACCCTGTATTGTAACTTTTGCGAAAGCTGTGCGCATTTTTTGTACGCTCGTCAGATTACGACGAAACTTGCACCACTGAACTTGTGGTAACGCACTGGTCTTGTGACCCAATTTTTACGCAATTCTGAGATAGTTGACCAAGTCGCCAATTGGCGGGTCCTACGGTTGACTTTTTCGGCGAATTGGTGTTCGGCCCATCAAAATCTACATTTGGATATACCGTTGGGTTCATATTGACATTTAGAGTTTGTTTGACCTATAGTTTGTCCCATTTATATACTGTTACCCTTGGCACATTTTTTTGGTGCAAAGTGGGCCACACGTGGACCCCAATTTTATCCAAAATTATCGTTTTGCCCCTGTGTCTAAATTGGACGAAAGGGAAGTGATTTCTAGCTATTTTGCTTATTTTGGGAACGTTGGTGATGTTTATTTCAGCATCCGGAGACGTTCATTCTGAGGTCGTATCTTCTGACACTTGATGTTGACATCGGGATATTATATTTTGCAGCTTTCCTGCCAGGCAAGATACCTTGCCAAATTATTTACAGTACTTTGCATGCTTAGTATATTTCTGTATATTTATTGCATTTCTGTTTATTCATTACATGTGTAGTTTCTTTCAGTCATTACTATATATTAGATATGTTGACACATATTGAGACTTAGTATCATAGAGGATAATCAGTAGGCGTATGGGCTTTAACCACTCTGGTAAACCGTAGTAACTAGCACGCACTATGGTGGTCGTGTTCGATGGTCGCTACCCCCACGGTATATCGATTGATGGAGTCACGAGGGTCGCTACCCCCGCAGTAGGTTGGCTGATGATGTTCTAGACAGGTGTGTGAGTTGTGAAGCTTAGATTAAGTAGCCTACCCTTGCCCATACGTCAAAAAGTTGTCCTCATTTGCATTCATATAGATTGTCTTGTACAGCGTACTTATATATTTTCAAACATTATGCATGTTCACTGTATTCAATTGGCTTGCTTCTATGTATCTTGTTATGTCCCTCTGAGGACCTGGTCCCTTGCTAGGTATAGACGACAAGGTGTATCCGCAGGAGTACGGGCCTGGACCTGACGCATTACTTCCTGCCGAGGAGGTCTTACCTTCTGAGCATCATTGATTAGCTAGCAATGGATTCTTTTTAGCTGATACACTTCTGCCATCACCTTATTTTTATATTAGAGATTTTATACTCCTCCCTCATTTTAGTTTTGGATATAGTCTTTATTAGTGGATTTATCTCCACCCGACTATTATTTTGGATATTTTAGACTCCTTATTCTAGTTTAGTACTTCTTTTCTATGACTTGTTGTGTGGATGAGATTAGTATATCTGTGACTTATGACACTTTATATATACCACATGTGAGTTTATATTCATATTACAGCGTACGTGTGTATTATGGTATCCATATATTAGAGTTGCCATATACATACGGCTGGTATGCTTACGTGTTCCTAGTCCTACGTATTCTGGGATTGGGGCGTGACATATTTTTGTGGTGGCCCATGCAGGTCGAGTTAGCCGTTTCGGTTACGTAACTGTACCGAGCGGGCCTGCACCTAGGATTAGAATTTTAGATCTCATCCACACTTGACTATAACTTACCTTCCTTCCAACATGTCCTACTTAAGTACTTGCATCATGCTTGATTCATGTACTCTTCTTAATCCTTCGTTCATCTCTTGCAGAGAGATAAATTTGCATAACGGGCATGCCGCCACCGGGGACCACACGTCTCCAGGGGACGACAACCAATTACCCGGAGAGACCTCAACGACACCTCTTCTTCCCGGACTTGATGGACTGACTAGTAATCCAATTCCATCAACCCCTTCCACGATACCTAATGGGACTTTTCCAGCTCCACTAGCACCGCAGGATGGCCAGACACAGTTGTTCCAATTCTTTCAGATGATAATACAGGAACAGAGGCAGCAAGCAGTAGAGCAGAGGCTAGAATTTCTGGCAGCACTTGAGAGAATGGCTGCACTAGCCCCTACACCAACCCAGGCACTAGTTTCAGTATCACAAGCTTGGGTTGGTTCAGTCAAGGACTTTGTGCAGATGGGCCCTAAGCCATATAAGGGCAATGAGAGTCCAGAGGAGACCACGAACTGGATTGCCAATACCAAGAAGTTGTTAGAGGCATCACAACTACCTACTGACCTATGGATGATAGGCGTAGGACTCAGTTAGAAGGCAATGCGCATCACTGGTGGGAATCAATGGAGCGCCAGTTGGGTATGCGTCAGACTTGGGAACAATTCTTGGAGTGCTTTGAGAGGAAGTACTTTTCGGACACTGTAAGGGACGGCGTTGTACGATCAGTTCCTCCATCTGGAGCAGAGGAACAAGACAGTTGATGAGTATGACGCAGAGTTTAGCCGCCTCAGTAAGTATGGCTGTCCTAATACCTAATGACTTAGAGAAGGCTAAGAGATTTCACCGTGGGCTGACTCAGGAGCTCCAGCACTACACTAGCTCCCAGTCCTGGATCTCTTATGCCGAGCTATTGACAGAGGCCAGGATCCAGGAGGCCATCATCAGGGGAAACGAAATTCAACAAAGAATTCATCAAGGACCAGTAAGGACACAGCCAGGAGGACCCATTAGACACCCTTTGACATGCCAGCAACCAGATAGTGTCGCACCATATCCAACCAAGGAGCTCCGTACTTGTCACTATTGTGGTAAGATATGTCATATTCTAAGAGACCGTCATCGTCGATTGGGGTTGTGCATGATATGTGGATCAAGTCACCATCAAGCCCGAGAATGTCCTCAGCAGAACCGGAGGCCTATGGCATTAGAATCAAGAACACCGCATACACCCTCAAGTATAGGAGACCAAAGGGACCCACTACTGCTTCTACAGTCTGCACAAATGGAGGGGACTAGACCCCAGTTGAACAACCAAGGACAAGGCCAAGCACTCATTATGACAAGTATGGGAGAGCAGACACAGGAAACCGTAGATACAGGTACGACCTTTTAGTTATAATTGTCTTTGCATACTCATAAGCCCATTGTGACACAAGATCTTAGATGTACAAATAGATGTAGAATTATATATGTTAGTTAGCAGTTATGAGGATGTATGTATATTCTACCCAGATGGCATACACGCGATGCTAATGGATGACGTGAGTAGCAGTAGTAGTATCCTTTCCCTATCCTTATCTCGCCCTCTTGGGTGACTCATCTTCTCTTCTATACATCAATTCCTTATCTCATGCTTAACTCTTCCTATCATAGTTGTATCTTTTCGTGCCATTATTAATTGTTTGATTTATATCAACCTCACCCCTATTTTGTTAGTTAAAATATAAATGTGTTAGTAATGCTTGATAACTAAGGATGAGTTCTTAATATGTATATGCACTATAGCAATATCTATGTTCTTTATTAGTTTAACCCTTAAGTAGCATCATTTAGCATAATAGAAATTTGTTAGATTGTTTGAAATAGATCGTACCCCTAATAGTTAGTCAAGACCTTAAGTGTTTTCCTAAAAACTTAGACTATGCCTAGGAAAGAGTTGAAGGCACTTGTTACGAACTGATGACTATGATAAATCACTGGCGAGGTAGCGACAGTTACAGCCAGACGATTTTGGTAGATTAGTCGAATTACTTGCAGCCATACTGGCCAGGTGGCATGGCAGTATTAGACTACAATACTTGACGGTTACGGAGAAAAGTCATAGTTATGAGATTCCAGACAGGTATCCCAAGATTTTCGACCCAATAAATATAATTTCCTTACAACCTAGACAATGGCTTCAAGAGACCTTGGCTACTAGTAGAATTCTTATAAGTTGGGTAGTGTAAGATGAGTAAAAATAGAATGGTGTATAGGCAATAAATAAGAAAGTGTTAGAATGGCATACCACGACCTTTAGGAAGCACTGCTAGATACCAATGTAGTGCAATAGCTATAGTGATTATTATGAATATGGGTTTGTGTCAATTTCGAGGACAAAATTTTTATAAGTTGGGTAGAATGTAAAACCCCTAATCCTAGAAAACCGTAATTACCCTTTTTAGTTAATTATTAATTTAATTATAGTAATTATGTGTTAATTAGGAGAAATAGATTTTATTTAATTTTTATTTTGGGTATTTGTGAACTTAGGGGATTTATGGGGCCATTAGAAATTTTTCCGAATTTATTTCATGTAGGAGACCCTTTGGACAGTTGCTAGCTTAATAGTATGCATTAATATAATTCTAGATTTTTCTATGGATATATATATATATATATATATATATATATATATATATATATATATATATATATTTATTTATTTATTTATTTATTTATTTAAAAGAAAAAAAGAAAGGAAAAAAAAGAAAACAATTATATTCTCCTATTGGATCCTTAAAACACTACCCAAACCATCCTAAGACCCGCTACCCCAATGTCTCACCCCACCCGCTGGACTTATCAACAGCACCCGCGGGATTATGCAGCAGCACACCCGCACCCTTTGCAAAAAGCCAAGCAGCAAACGTAAGACCCCCCCGCTGGAAGTAGCAAACCCATCCCAACGACCCGCGAACACAAATCCCTCTCCCTCTCTTATATATAATTCATTTTCAACCAAACCATAACCTAAATCTTCTCCTCCTCTTCCCATATAAACCGAGAGAGAGCCTTCCCATCGCGACCAGAGCGCCGCCGCCGAGCCGGAGAACCGCCCAAACTGGTCCCGACGACCACGACCCCGCGCAACCCTGCGCACTGACAGTTTTAACAGCAACTTATCTCTCTTTCCACGCGGTTTTCCGTCACCTCGCTCAACCAAACTCGACCCCGTCTTCACCGATATGATCCTTAATTAACCCTCTTCAATAACTGTATGATAGTTGACCTCGAACAGCGCGTAACCCTAGGCGAAAACAGCGTCAAAGTTGGCAGAAAATAACAATTTCTGGGTATCGCAGAAAACTGTGGTGACCACCTATGTTCCCGGATTCGTATATCCCACCACAGGGATCCAAATCTGATTTTTCTTTTTGGTATGCGGAGAGCACTTGACCTAGTTTAATTTCTATTAATTAACATTAGATTATTAACTACTTTATGTAGAATTAAATTCATTAGAAAATCCAAAAAATACACTTTTTCCATATTTCCAAAAGTTGTGAAACGGAGCGCGCCCCGCCAAACGGGACCGCCCCACCGTGTACCAAGTGTACCAATCGGTGCACAGTGTACCCGGATATGTGAGAGTTCTCGAAAACTGATTCGAACGCGTGTGCGCTTTCAGAATCAGCTCGTATCCGCGACAAACCCCATGTCACAACTTTTGTGAAAGCTGTGCACATTTTGTGCACGCTCGTCAGATTATGACGAAACTTGCTCCACTGGACTCATGGTAACGTGTTGGTCCTGTGACCTAATTTTCATGCAATTCTGAGACAGTTGACCAAGTCGCCAATTGACGGGCTCTACGGTTGACTTTTTGGACGAATTGGTGTTAGGCCCATCGGAATCCACATTTGGACATACCATTGGGTTCGTATTGATATTTAAAGTTTATTTGACCTATAATTTGTCCTATTTAGAGACTGTTACCCTTGGCACATTTTTTGGTGCAAAGTGGGCCACACGTGGACCCCACTTTTACCCAAAATTACCGTTTTGCCCCTGTATCCAAATTGGACGAAAGGGAAGTGCTTTCTAGCTATTTTGCTTATTTTGCGAACGTTGGTGATATTTATTTCAGCATTCGGAGACGTTCATTCTGAGGCCGTAGCTTCTGACTCTTGGTGTTGACATCGGGACATTATATTTTGCAGCTTTCCTGGCAGGCAAGATACCTTGCCAAATTATTTACAGTACTTTGCATGCTTAGTATATTTCTGTATATTTATCGCATTTCTGTTTATTTATTGCATGTATAGTTTCTTTCAGTCATTACTATATATTAGATATGTTGACACACACTTGACACTTAGTATCATAGAGGACAATCAGTAGGCATATGGGCTTTAACCACTCTGGTAAACCGTAGTAACTAGCACGCACTATGGTGGTCGTGTCCGATGGTCGCTACCCTCGCGGTATATCGATTGATGGAGTCACGTAGGTCGCTACCCTCGCGGTATATCGATTGATGGAGTCACGTAGGTCGCTACCCCCGCGGTAGGTTGGCTGATGATGTTCTAGACGGGTGTGTGAGTTGTGAGGCTTAGATCGAGTAGCCTACCCTTGCCCATACGTCGAAAAGTTGTCCTCATTTGCATTCATATAGATTGTCTTGTATAGTGTACTTATATATTTTCAAACATTATGCATGTTCACTGTATTCAATTAGCTTGCTTCTATATATCTTGTTATGTCCCTCTGAGGACCTGGTCCCTTGCCAGGTATAGACGACAAGGAGTATCCGCAGGAGTACGGGCCTGGACTTGACGCATTACTTTCTGCCGAGGAGGTCTCTTACCTTCTGAGCATCATTGATTAGCTAGCAATGGATTCTTTTTAGCTGATACACTTCTGCCATCACCTTATTTTTATATTGGATATTTTATACTCCTCCCTCATTTTAGTTTTGGATATAGTCTTTGGTAGTGGATTTGTCTCTACCCGACTATTATTTTGGATATTTTAGACTCCTTATTCTAGTTTAGTACTTCTTTTCTATGACTTGTTCTGTGGATGAGATTAGTATATTTGTGACTTATGACACTTTATATATGCCACATGTGAGTTTATATTCATATTACAGCGTACGTGTGTATTATGGTATCCATATATTGGAGTTGCCATATACATACGGCTGGCATGCTTACGTGTTCCTAGTCCTATGTATTCTGGGACTGGGGCATGACAATATATATATATATATATATATATATATATATATATATATATATATATATATATATATATACAATACTCTAATAGTTATAACCAAGGTAAATTTAATTAGAAAACAAAGAATCAAACACGTGGAGTGCACCGCACCCGTATCACACTCAATCTATAATACACTTGCGATACGGCTCCACCACAACACTAAACGTATCCCGAAGGACACAAGCAAGTCTAGAATCATAATTAGAAGCAACACGAAGTGTTAGCTACTCATATATATGCTCGTATCAAAATATGACATGCTCGAAAAAAACTCCCAAATCAACCCGTATCCCCAAATTGTCGCGATACAGCCTACACGTATCTAATTGTGGACACGACACTAGTCTCACACAACCAAACACATGTCAATTTAGTCCAATTGATGTATTGACAAATATATGATGTGTCAATCTCGGAATTCTCCCAAAATTGACACAAAATACCATATAACTTCCTCCATAGGCCTCCTATGAACCTAATTCCACTTCCTATGGGTAGCCTTAGTACATGGGAGGGTTCCTAATTATTAAAATACATATTTAGAGTAAATAGAGAGAAAAAAACTGAATGGTACCTATTGGGAGATGGATTCCCAATGCAAGTCTCCAAATGAGTGTCAAGAGCCTTCAACTTGTGCTCCTTCCTCCTCCTTGTAGATCCTTGTCTCCTCCTTGTTCAAATAGCCTACAATGGTGAGTAGAGAAGGAATTGGAAAGAAATTTGGGTAGGGATTGGTGTAGGGATGAAGGAATTTAGAAAAGAAAAATTCTAGATCTAGAATTGTAATGAATGAATGAAGAGAGAGAGAGTCTCTCTCCTCCCCCTTGCTACGGCCGACCTAGCCCCTACTCCATGTCACCATGAAAAGTCAATAATACACCTTGGGACTTGTCATGAAGGAATTAATTAAGGAAGGAAGGTTTTAATCCAATTGGTTTAACTAATTAAGTCATCCTCCTAATAAATGGGCTAACTATTGTGCTTGTTTGTTGGGCTCAATCTAATTAGAATTAAATGTTGGTCCATGAGTCTAGTCTAATCTAGTTAGGTCCACTAATACAAGTCCAAAATTAAATCTAACATCTAATAATAATTAAATAATATAATAAATAAATATTAAGCAAGCACATAAATTAAATAATTATAAAATAACAAAAATACCCTTTCCTAGAAAATATGGTAGTGGCAAGTCTACCCCCTTAAAATAATTTCATCCTCGAAATTCAAATACGAAACTACCCCAGAAAATAAAACAGAACAGAATCAGGAAAGAACATACCTCAAGGTACAAACAAATATGGATAACGCTCTCGCATTTCATCCTTCCTCTCCCAGGTAGACTCACCCGGGGAGTGATACCTCTATGCAATACGTACCAAGGGAATGGTCTGGTTCCTCAGCACCATCTCTCTCCGATCCAGAATCTCAACTGGCTGGTCAGGATAGCTAAGAGTAGGGGCCATCTCTATCTCCGAGTTATCCAATATGTGACTAGAATCGTCCACGTACTATATCAACTGTGACACGTGAAACATGTTGTACACTCCCTCCAATGCAGGTGGCAAATCTAGTTTGTAAGTAAATACACTGACCCTCTCGAGAATATTGAAAAGTCCGATGAATCGTGGACTAGCTTCCTGCCTCCACCAAAATAAATCGTGCCTCATGTCGGAGAAATCCTCAGAAATACCAGACCACCAACCTAGAACAAAATACAACCTTAAGAACTTAATCTATAACAAACAACCAATATCAAGCACAAAATAAAAAATTTAAAACTATACCTCAAACTCCAAAGGTCTCCGGTGGCTATCGTCTCAATGTCGTTGTCTGTCCTGCGCCACTCGAAGCCTGTCTCTAATCAACTTAACCTTCTACGCTGCATCCACAACCATCTCTGGCCCTAGCAAAGCTCTCTTTCCAATATCATCCCATGACAAGGGAGTACGATATCTCTGACCGTACAGAGCCTCAAATGGTGACATCTCTATACTAGCCTGGTAGTTGTAGTTCTAAGCAAACTCTACCAAATAAAAGATGGTCCTCCCAAGATCTCCCAAAATCAAGTACACAGGTGCATACCATATCCTCAAGGGTCTGAATGGTCCTCTCTAACTGCCCATCTGTCTGAGAATGATATGCAGTACAGAACTTAAGTTGAGTGCCTAAACTCGGCTGCAAACTCCTCCAGAAATGAGAAGTGAAACGACTATTCCGATCTGAGACTAAGTTAACAGGAACCCCATGTATCCTGACAATCTGCCTCACATACATCTCTGGCAGCTTCTCCATAGACAAACCTATCTTGAAAGGCAAAAAGTGGGCCGACTTGGTCAACCTGTCAACGATGACCCAAATCGCGTCTTCTCCTCCTGGAGATCGTGGAAGTTCGGACACAAAATCTATAGTAATATGCTCCCACTTCTACTCTGGAATGGGTAATGGCTAAAGTAATCCACCTGGCCTCTGCCTCTCGGCTTTCACCTACTGGCACAGTAAGCATCTGGATACAAATTGTGCTACCTCCCGCTTCATGCCATCCCACCACACACTCTTTTGCATATCCTGATACATCTTGTTGGCACCTGGATGCATGAAATACTGAGAGCGATGTGCTTCCTGCAACACCTTCTCATGTAGCTCCCCACTAGGCACACATAATCTAGCACCATACCATAAAGAACCATCATCAGCAATGGTAAAATTATCCTCCAATCCTGCTCTCACCTGAGCTCTGATGCTCCTCAAAGATACATTCTCATACTGGGCTACCTTGATCCTGTCCATCAACTCTGAGTGTATCTGCAATCCCTACATCTGTATGGCAAAACCAAGGACTATCACCTCAATGCCCAAGCTCTCCAGATCCTCCAACAAATATCGATCCTGCGTCAAAAACATAGCTACCGGATACCTGCTTAAGGCATCGGCAACTACATTGGCTTTCCCCGGATGATACTGTAAAAATATGTCAAAATTATTTATCAGTACCAGCCACCGATGCTGCTGCATGTTCAACTCCTTCTGAGTGAAAACGTACTTCAAGCTCTTGTGGTCTGTGATGATCTCCATATGCTCTCCGTATAAATAGTGTTTCCATAATTTTAAGGCAAAGATGACTGCTGTCAACTCCAAATCGTGGGTAGGATAGTTTTTCTCATAAGGACGCAATTGCCTAGATGCATAGGCAATCACTTCCCATTCTGCTGAAGAACACAACCCAGTCATTTCCTCGATACATCACTATAAATAGTGAAACCTCTAGACCCTGATGGCAATGTCAAAATAGGAGCAGATGTCAACCTCGTCTTTAATTCCTCAAAATCAACCTGGCACTCCTCTGTCCAAACAAACTTTATGTCCTTCCTGGTGAGTCTAATCATCGGCTCGGCAATCCTAGAAAACTCTTGCACAAACTTTCTGTAGTAGCCTGCCAGACCCAAGAAACTTCTGATCTCTGCCACTGAACTTGGGGTCTTCCAAGATTCGACTACTGTGATCTTCTTCAGATCCATTAAAATTCTATCACCAGTCACAATATGTCCTAAGAACTCTACCTTGTCTAGAAAGAACTCATACTTAGACAGCTTCCCATACAGCTTCTCCTTCCTCAGCACATCTAACACAATCCGTAGATTCTCCTCGTGCTCCTCTTGTGTCTTCGAGTATATGAGAATGTCATCGATGAACACCACCACGAACTTATCAAGGTACTGGTGGAACACCTTGTTCATCAAATTTATAAATATCGCCGGGGTATTAGTCAACCCAAACGGCATCACCATGAACTCATACTGGCCATACCGAGTCCTAAAAGCAGTCTTCGGAATGTTCTCCGGCTTCACTTTCACCTGGTGGTCGCCTGATCTCAAGTCTATCTTGGAAAATACATTGGCACCACTCAACTGATCGAACAGGTCATTAATCCGTGGCAACGGGTATTTATTCTTGATAGTGTGATTATTTAATACCCTGTAATTGATGCACATATGCACTGATACATCCTTCTTTGGTATAAACAATATCGAGGCTCCCTACGGTGAAGAACTGGATCTGATAAACCCCTTATCCTATAATTCATCCACTTACTTCTTCAGCTTGACCAGCTCATTGTTGTTTACTCTATAGACATGCTGTGAAATTGGTTCCGCACTTGTCACCAAGTCTATAGAGAACTCAATATCTCGATCTGGCGGAAATCCTAGAAATTTTTCAGGAAACACATCCAAGAACTCTACTATCAAAGGTTGCGGCAACTCCTTGTCTTCCACCATAGTTCCACAGATAATGCATGTCACGCCCCAGTCCCAAATACCGAGGGACTAGCCACGTGGCAATGGCCAGCAGCACAACTCTAATGGGAAAATCCAATTTAATGGACCCGTTAGAGTGCACTTAAGCTGTAATAAATATAAATACAAGTCTACACCATCTATCATAGTATAATTCTAGTCTCGTCCACAGAAAGTAAACACAATTTAATATGATAGATCAGTCAAGATAATAGATAAAAAATAGTCCATCATCAAGTCTACATAAGTAGTATCTCGGGTACAATCAATCGCAATAAGAAAAGAGAATAACACCAATACATATGTCCATAAGTTCAAGTCCAAGTATGAAATAACACTAAACATAAATAATTGAGTAAGTAACTGAGTACTCAGGAGAAATCCTCTGGCACAACCTCGTCCTCTGGTGCCAATACTGCTCTAGCGTCAGCTCATGTCCCGTATACCTCGTGGTAATCCTCTTTTGCTGTACCTGGGGACATAATCCGGATCCAGGTCCTCAAGGGACATAGCAAGGTACAAGAAACACTCAAGCTAAATAAAATATAGTAAATAAAAACAGATCCGCAGGGCAAGCTATGTAACCAGCTAAGTGAAATACAAATGAGAGCATCACTAGTACTCAGGCTGAAACCACTACAGGCTCTGTGTCGGGGAGCCCAAAGCAGCAAGTAGTATCTCGTAGGTCCAGTAAATGTGCTAAACTCTGATACAGAGACTTAAGTATCTCCAGTAGTATAGTATATATATATAATCAGCCTTTAGCATGTGTGTCTCCCTTCACCCAATGTAACCTCACGTCTCATGTCCACAACGTATCATATCCATAACACGCAAGATCATGACCTCTAGCTAGTACAACGAGTCATAATAATATCTATATAATATTCAAGTCTCATATCATGAATCCTGTAAGCCTATACAGAATCACCATGAACAACTCAAGAAAGATTCTATCATATAAAATAGTGTCAAGTGTCCTACAGTCTGATGTACTTGGTATAGCAAGCACGTAAAAAATAGGATCGTAGAATCAACTCTCTAAATAACGTTACACGACTCCGCGTAAGGCGTCGACACTCGAATTTTGTTCAGACGCTAAGCAATGTCTCACGGTCCTAGGTTGAACAGGTACATTACTAAAGTATATATAGAAGAAACACAAGCAGATAATATAACAGAATCTACTGCTGGTTTGGCAAGGTATACTTGCCTGGACTCTGAACTCCGTCAACTGCTCCTGTAAAAGTGGAATCTCCAAGTATGCCTTCAAATGCTGTAACAAACATCACTAATATTTTCAGATTACATGAAATGGCTAGGATTGACTACCCATAAGTCCAATTTGGACACAGGGGCAAAATTAATAGTTTTGGTTCAAAGCGGTGTCCAATTGTGGCCCACTTTGCACTGTAAAATATGCCAGAGATAAAGTTCTTCAAATTTAATAAACTTAATATATACGAGTCCAGAACGATAATACGAACCTAACGGAACATCCAGAATTAGATTACGATGAGCCAGTCACGAAAACACCTGTCAAGTGGAACCATGGGGCCCGCAAAATGGTGTTTCATCAACGTTCTCAGAATTGAACCAAACTTGGGTCACAGGACCAACGTAACGCTGTGAATCCAATAGCGCAAGTTTTGTTACGAAACAACAAGCACACACGAAGTTATGACAAGTGTCAGAATAGGCCGATTACGGATACGCATTAATTTCTGTATGTACTCACATCCAAATCAAGTTCCACGAAATCTCACACATCCACATTGACGATATGTGCCTTTCGATAAAATTCTCACACGACGAAGTCACCTCGTCTGGCAGGAAGTACTCAGTATCAAAAAAAATTGGGTTTACGAAATCAAGTTTTTGACAGATTTTAGCATTAAATAAATTACAGAATAAATCGTATTTAGAGAAAGTGTTTAAAGGGATTAAAACTAGGTTATACTGTCCAGAAGTCTGTTTAAGTAGAATTTTAACATCGCATGCCATTTTGGAGAAAATGGGACTCAAACACGTATACCTGGAACAGTTTCTGTTCTTAAAACTAAGTTTGTTTTCTATTTTGTGTCTCAATTTTTGATCGACACAAGACACAATAAACTAAACTATTTAAACAGGTTTCATGGGGGTCATGTGGTCTTCACATAGAATATGATGGTTCACTGTTTGGTTAATTGTGTGGAAGAAACGAAGATGGAAAGAAGGGTACCTCGTGTGCTTTGCTGATTGCAATTTCGGGCCGGGTCTGTTCTGCGGCGGCGGCGGCGATCAGCGGTGGTTGACAGCGGTGAAGGTTCGTCTGGACACAGGGGAAGAAGTGTGAGGGTGGTCTATGGTCTGATAGTCGGTTTAAAATAGGAGAGAAGGGTTACGGGAGAGGAAACGAGGGGTCGGGGGGTTACTGAAGCGGGGGGGTTTCGGGTTTTGTTTGGGTTTGGGTTTGGGTTTAATTTTGAGTTTTGGGTTTATTATTATTATTTTATATTATATATATATATATATATATATATATATATAGCCATTTATAAATAGGTTTGTACCTCAAATAATTTCCAAAAAAATCTATAATACTTTAATAATAGTTGTACACCCAAAAATATTTTTTTTTGTAATATTTATAATTAATTAAATATACATAAATATCTATCCATGAATTATATATTATTCTAATTAGCTAAAATAATAAAAAATCTCTCTTAATCTCAATAATTACATAATACCAATAATAAAAATAATAAAATCTAAAATCTAAAAATCAGGGGGTTTATAATCTACCCAACTTAAAAGAATTGTGTCCTCACAATTAAGAATTAAACTACTAAGGAATTTATAAAGACATGGTAATCTATGGATAGTTCTTAGGTCATACTTGCATCTTCGAATAAGTGAGGATAACGTTGGAGTATGACATCCTCTCGCTCCCAAGTGGATTCGCCTGGGGAGTGATGTTTCCAAGCTACCCAGACCAGTCTGATCGTCCGACCCCTTAATATCTTCTCACTAATGTCAAGTATCCTAACTGGCTGCTCCTCATACCTCAAGCTCGGTCCCACTGAAATCTCAGAATGATCGACTATGTGACTTGGGTCAGTCACGTACCTCCTCAGCTATGAGACATGGAATATATCATGCACTCCCTCTAGAGATGGGGGTAATGTAAGATGGTACGCCACCTCACCAATACGCCCTAAAATATCAAACGGCCTAATGTAACTCGGGATCAACTTGCCTCTGCTCCCGAATCGAATGGTACCTCGAGTAGGTAAGATCCTCAAGAACACATGTTCGCCTTTCTTGAACTCCAAAGGTCGACAGTGTGTGTCAGCCCAATAATTTTGTCTGTTTAGAGCTGCACGAAGATGGCTCTGAATTTTCTTCACCTTCTCAATTGTCTGCATCACTAACTCCGGACCTAGTTTTTGATGCTCGCCAACGTCACTCTAACATATCGGTGACCTGCACTTCCTGCCATACAGCGCCTCAAAAGATGCCATCTGGATGCTCGCCTGGTAGCTGCTATTGTAAGAGAACTCTACCAAGTGCAAATGGTCTTCCCAAGACCCTCTGAAGTCTAACATACACAACCTCAGTATATCCTCTAGGATCTGAATCGTGTACTCCAATTGACCGTCTCTCTGTGGATAGTAAGCAGTGCTGAACTTGAGTCGGGTACCAAGACTCTCCTGCATGATTCGCTAAAAATGGGATGTGAATATTGAGTCACGATCAGACACAATACTAACTGGTACTCCATGTAACCTTACGATATGTCGTATATATATGTAGGCTAGAATCACTGTGGACTGTCCAACTCTGAACGACAAAAAATGTGCCGATTTGGTAAGTCAATCCACAATAACCCAAACTGCATCCTTCCCACTGGGGCTTCTTAAAAATCCTATAACAAAATCCATAGTGATATATTTCCACTTCCATTCGGGTATAGGAAGCGGTTGTAACATACCAGCAGTTCTCTGATGCTCGGCCTTAACTTGCTGACAGTCCAAACATTTGCCATAAATCGGGCAATCTCTCTCTTCATCCCATGTCACCAATAGTACTGCCTCAAATCTCGGTACACCTTCGTACCTCCCGGATGAATAGAGTACATGGAGCTATGTGCTTCAAACATCAACTCATGTCTCAACTCCTTATTCGGAACATATAGGCAATTTTAGCACCTTAACGTCCCGTCCTCATGGATTTAAAGTCTCGTCTGTATGCCGGCTTCTGTCTTCTCTTTAAGTCTCCAGAACCTAGCATCTGTAGGAAATGTTGCATCAATTCTCTCTACTAGTGATGACTTAACCTCAATATTCACCAACTGCCTATTTCGCCCTGGCAAAATAACCTCTATTCTGAGCTCATGTAGGTCCTCTAATAGTTGGGGCTGTGTCATCAAGAAATAAGTTATGGGCTTCCTGCTGAGTGCATCTGCTACGCCGTTTGCCATGCCCGGATGGTACAGTAAATCTATATCAAAATTGACTATCAACTTTAATCAACGCCTCTGCCTCATATTGAGCTCCTTTTGAGTATAGACATACTTCAGACTCTTATGATCAGTAAAATTTTTTACCCTTTCTTCGTAAAGATAGTGCCTCCAAATCTTTAACACAAATATTAGCGCAGCTAGCTCGAGATCGTGTGTCTGGTAGTTCTTCTCATGAACCTTCAGCTTCCTCGATGCATAAGCTATAACTTTACCATGTTGCATCAAAACACATCATAGTCCACTGCCTAATGTAGAAGCATGAAAACTATATTTAGAATTATACGCATAAAACCCCTAACATACATGAAGCCCGCATAAAACAGAGCTTCAGCGCTGTGTGGCGTAAAAAATGACTTCAGAGCTGCCCGCGTAAAGCAGCGCTTCAAGGCTGTTTTGGCGTAAAAGGTTGCTACACCTCCCACCGACGTAAAATATGTTTGTCTTTAGTGCAACGTAAAGTCATACAAGGAACTCTTCGTATTCCTCAAATGAATCTGTCAAACAAAACAGTGAACCTGACTCCTGACAAAAGTACTGCACGACGATCGAGAGGACGGCTGTAATGATGATTCTGCACAGAGGATCAGGCTGTCGTTTAGTGACATATCCTTGATATAAGTCATTTTTTACGCGTTCAAGAAATACGCTACCTATTCTACACAGGCAGATATGAGCTTTTACGCTCAAGATGAGACGAAATCAGACGCCACGTCAAAAGCTGTTCCTCATGCAGAGCTCGAGGCATATCTCGGCATTTAATGCACGAGATTGAGGCATATCTCTGTATTTAATGCACGAGATTTGGTTCTATCCTTTATAATTTTGTCATGACTGGGAGAGCTAAAACTAGGGCTAATACGCTCACATCACCTTCCTGGCATTTTACGCCAACTAGGCTATTTTCAACCATAGAAGCACGTCGTATGCTATCTCCTCGAAATACGCCAACCAGGCTATTTTCAACTATAGGAGCATGCCGTATGCTATCTCCTCGAAATAGGCCGACTCAGGCTATATTTGCAAAGGTACGTTATAAGGTTATTCGGCCCAGAATACGCTCAAGACCTCAGTCAAGAAGGATAATTAGCTATTTTTACGCTGGTTATCTATTATTCATGCAGCCTCAAGTTTTACGCGCTATTTGGCTTTTATGCCAACAAGACAGCTATTTGGCTTTTACGCCAACAAGACCGCTATTTGGCTTTTACGCTAATAAGACAGCTATTTGGATTTTACGCCAAATAAGACAGCTATTTGGCTTTTACGCCAACAAGACAGCTATTTGGCTTTACTCCAACAAGATAGCTATTTGGCTTTTACGCCAACAAGACAGTTATTTGGCTTTTATGCCAACCATCTTTACGCGAGGGGCAGTTACCTACGTGGCTTGCATGTCGTGATCTTCGATAAGCAGTTATACGCATTACCTCATAATGGGACACGCGTCATATACAGATTCAGGAGATTATTCAGACGTGCATAGCAGTTATTATAACCGCCGTGTAAAGAGTGCAACTCTCTTCACATTGGGCTTCTACGCCGACTGAACAATTACTGTGACTGAGCTCTATAAATAGAGACTCCAGTCACAGAAGGTCGGGGGATCAGAGGTGGAAAAGGAGAGAGAGAGAGATTAGAGAGAGAGAGAGCACAGACAGAGAGTAGTGATTGACGACTTTGGCAACGAGAATCCAATCCCTCCTGCAATATTTGAAGCTTCTTCTTCTTCTACAGCACTTCTTCATCATCGTATGGTCTAAGGGACAAAGTGATCGACCGCAGATCAGACTCCTATAGCAATTTTCCCCAGAATTATTTTTTTATTGTACTTAACATCCTCGTATAGGATTAATTGTACTCTTCTTTTTCTTGTTTGTAAACAAAGAAAGGGTTTCGTATAAACCTAGTTTTATTCTTTCGTTTATCATCAAACATAAGATGGCGACTCTGCTGGGGACGACTTTCTCCTCTGACGAGAAAGCAATTGCTCAACACGATGCTATATCCATTGGATCGATGAAGAAGACTTTGGTCGTCCAGTTAGACCAATCTGCTTATGAAGACATGCTTCGTGCAGGGGGTAGCTCTCACTCTCTGATCAACAAAGTTGCGTCTATATGCCTAGTGCGTAAAAATCTGTCTCCCGTTTGTGACGTGGCAGACAAAGCTTCTGGCAATGCCCTAGTACCAATCCAGAAGTCTAAAACGGGCTCTGTGCGTAAAACTTCGTCTCCCATCTGTGACATGGCAGCCAAAGCTTCTGGCAATGCCTCAGTGCCAATCCAGAAGTCTAGAACGCGCTCTGCGCATAAAACTTCATCTCCCGTCTGTGACATGGCAGACAAAGCTTCTGGCAATGCCCCAGTGCCAATCCAGAAGTCTAGAACACGCTCTGCGCGTAAAACTTCGTCTCCCGTCTGTGACATGGCAGACAAAATTTCTAGCAAGGCCTCAGCGCCCGCACAGAAATTTCAAACGCGCCCTGCGCATAAAAATATATCTCCCATCTATGATGAGGCAGATGGTCCCTTTGATCACATCAAGGGAAAACAAGTAGTGAGTTTCCCAACCTCTGGGCTTATACGCCCACAAGAGAAGAAAGTTCCCACTCTTCAGATTATGCGGACTTTTCCTGTTTTATGCGAACCTGGGCAAAAATCCAAATTATGCCAGGATAGGTCTATTCGCGTAAGGGAAACTCGTTTCACGGGAAGATGCGCTCCTCAAACAGATGATGGATCGTATGCTACTCACATAGCTGAACTGCTCTATTCATATGGCAGAGAAAGGGTTCTGGTTCCTAATCTCCACAGGCCTACTGATGTTAAAAGGCAGAATAAGCCTTCTTCTTCTTCTTTTGTTAATCCTCCTGATTTGCGTGATTTCTTGATCCAGAAATACAAAGACAGAGGTCAAAATCAAGATTTAGCGCCCTTAACTTCCAAGCATGGGGAGATCATGTGGGAAGTAGCGGCAACATCTAATGTCGTCATGATATATGAGCCACATGAAGAATCTGTCTTTATTGTTCCACCGACTCACAATGATCAGCATCAAATAATCTTCGGTCGAATACGGAATTGACCGATTGTACAAGAAGAATCCCACGAGTCTGAAGTTGGGAGAATACAAATCCACAGATATAGCCCATAGGCTTTAAAGATTATGAAAAATATGGATTATGATTTAAAGTTGAAGTAAGGCCTCAATTATGGAAAAGGCAGACGAATACCATTGCATGGTGATCCTTACTGTCAACGAACTCATTTTGGGTTAGGGTTTTGCTTATCTCTTGCAAACTCCAAACCTCTAGAGTCTGATCCTGTAATACCAAAGGCAGGTCCTTCTAAATCAACTTTTGTGGACAAAGACAAACAACAACAAAAAGAAGAACCAGACAACAGCATGTCTGGGGTTGGTCTCCCTCGACAAAACAGAGCACCATCCAAAGCTGGAGGTAGAATTCCCTCTGAGTCTGAAGATGATACAACTATGACCATCTTCCCTGAGGACCGTACGACTCAGGTATCAAAAACCCGAAAGCCAAAGGAGACTTTCTCCTTCAATGATGATGACATCATTGAAATCTTCAATATATTGATGAAGAAAAATAAGCTACGGCTACCCAACATCAGATACCCTAAAAGGAACAAGGTTGATGACCCAGAATATTGTCTCTTTTATCGGTACATTCATCACCCCACAAAGGCATGTTATGTACTGAAAAGGAGAATCCAGGAGTTGATCGATGCCAAAGTCATCATATTGCACTTATAAATGATAAGACGGTCACTACAAATTGATTTTACTCTAAACGTGACAATTTGCTCCCTCAAAAAGTACCGGATGATGAGTCCCTAA
Source organism: Iris macrosiphon (assembly GCA_036927795.1). Lineage (NCBI taxonomy): Eukaryota > Viridiplantae > Streptophyta > Magnoliopsida > Asparagales > Iridaceae > Iris > Iris macrosiphon. The sequence continues at coordinate 73,745,495 of JAYESA010000014.1, forward strand.
AGTCTTTCCAGCGGAACCTTCAGGTCTATCCCCATTCAGCAAATCACTCCACAGTGAATTTTTCAGACATGTGTTTACGTCCATATTTCCTCTGATCTGTTGTCCAAACACTTTTTCCCAGCTAAGTTTGCCATGTCCATATTACCTCTGAGCAAACATTCTTGCCCATCGACTTTATACCATCACGTCCATAATACCTCTGATGGTGTCAGACGTTCCAACTTATTATCCGTACCCAGTCTTAGGTACGTCATGGGTAATAAGTCTACCAAAATCTCCCCAGCGGAAAATTCTTGGACTTTAATGGTAAGTTCCTGAAAATGTACTATGTCTGAACTAGACTTGTGTCACGCCCCAGACCCGCCCGGGCCGCCGCTCCGCCCTGCCCCGCCCCGTGTGGCCGGGATTAATGAACCGGGCACAAATCACCGTGCCTCGACGCGCCGGACGCGAATCACCGCGCCCGTCCCGCGGGTGCGAGGGAGGAAGGGAGCCAAGCGAATGGCCCATTCGAGCTTTCAAGGGATGTAATGCCGCACGAGCGTGATCCACACCCGTGCAAGGCCATGGTTCATTGGCTGGCGGTAAGAGTTCTAAGCCACAGAGTCGCACAGATTGTCCGAGTGCAACGGAGTCATGAACGCATAGGTGATCGGTAACAGGTTCACTGAGTTGACAAATATAGCGGAAGCATTGAAACACAAGTTGAGGTAAAGCAACTCTTTTATTGATATGAACAAGTGTTACAGGCGGCGTATAGCCGAGATTACAAGTCGCTCAAGCCTCTCTCTCTAAAATAGTAAAAGCGTGCCAAGTGGCTACAACTGTGGAATGATTGTACAGGCGATGTTCAGGCGAGTTCGGGCTATGTTCCAACTACATGCAAGGCAGGTTCTATCATTCTCTTAAGAAAACATTGCAAGCAAAAACACAGGTTATTATTAAGGCGTGCATGAATCAGAGAACGAAGTTCTGCCCACTCACCTTGATACATAACACCGGCGCGGAGCGGGGCGTTACATACTTACCAACCAACAAAAATTTTCGCCCTCGAAACTTCAAGGATAAACTTCTCGATATCCCGAGTAGCGATAGTGCCGTCCCTCGTCGTACTCAATCGAAACAATCAAGCAATTCAAGTTCAGGAAACATTTTGCACTTTGAGAATATCTATGGACTTATTGTATGGAACGCTCTTTGCAATACCATATCGACTCAGAGTCATAGCAACGGTTTTGGGCCAGAGGATCGATTCCGCTCTGATACAATTCTGTCACGCCCCAGACCCGCCCGGGCCGCCGCTCCGCCCTGCCCCGCCCCGTGTGGCCGGGATTAACGAACCGGGCACGAATCACCATGCCTCGGCGCGCCAGACACGAATCACCGCACCTGTCCCGCGGGTACGAGGGAGGAAGGGAGCCAAGCGAATGGCCCGTTCGAGCTTTCGGGGGACGTGATGCCGCACGAGCGTGATCCACGCCCGTGCAAGGCCATAGTTCATTGGCTGGTGGCAAGAGTTCTAAGCCACAGAGTCGCACAGATTGTCCGAGTGCAGCGGAGTCATGAACGCATAGGCGATCGGTAACAGGTTCACTAAGTTGACAAATATAGCGGAAGCATTGAAACACAAGTTGAGGTAAAGCAACTCTTTTATTGATATGAACAAGTGTTACAGGCGGCGTATAGCCGAGATTACAAGTCGCTCAAGCCTCTCTCTCTGAAACAGTAAAAGCGTGCCAAGTGGCTACAACTGTGGAATGATTGTACAAGCGATGTTCAGGCGAGTTCGGGCTATGTTCCAACATTAACATGCAAGGCAGGTTCTATCATTCTCTTAAGAAAACATTGCAAGCAAAAACACAGGTTATTATTAAGGTGTGCAAGAATCAGAGAACGAAGTTCTGCCCACTCACCTTGATACATAACGCTGGCGCGGAGCGGTCTCCCAATTTCCCCAGCGGAATAATCTTTTGGTCTATCTTCATGTTTGGATAGACCACACTCAACGAATCACTCCTCAAAGAGTTTTTTAGACATTAATTCATGTTCATATTACCTCTGAACTGCTGTCATAATATTTCTCTCAGGCTGAGTTTGTCATGTTCATATTACCTCTGAACAAACCTTCCGAGTTTTGGCTATCAATTTTCATGTCCATATTACCTTTATATTCGGTTGTTATTTCAACTTAGCACCCGTACTTAACTCTAAGTACGCCAGTGGTGTTAGGTCCAAAAAAACTGCCACGTCCATATTACCTCTGGCAGGGCTTGTCATAAACTTATTACTTGCACTTTCGTACACAAGAAGTAATAGGTCCACCAAAACCTCTCTGTGGAATGCCTGCAATAGAAACAAGTCAGTTCATGTTCATATTACCTCTGAACTATCCTCATTTTTTCCAGCATAGAAAGAGTCAGTCCATATTCATCCCTACAGAGTCATATTTTACCGCGTCTATATTACCTCTATCAGGACTTGTCTTAAACCTATTACTTGCACTAAACGTGTGCAAAAAGTAATGGGTCCACAAAAAATCCCCCAACAGGACGTCCTTTCTAGCCACAAAACCTATCACGTCCATAAATCCTCTGATAGGGCTTGTTTCGAACTTATTATTTTGCACTCAACGTGCACAACAAATAATAGGTCCACCAAAGATTCCCCAGTGGGATGTCCTCAACAAAAATGGTATTATACTACGTCCATATTACCTCTGGTACGATGTCCAAAATTCGTACAAACAATCATAAAGAAATGGAGGACCCTCATATGATTGCAAATGGCGCTTACAGATTAGCCAAGCCTAATGAAAATTTGGTGATGGCTCCTATCAACGGCAAATTCCTGAAGAAGTACTATACTTGATCTCCTTTGCTTAACGGACTATGATGAAGATCTTATTCTGACGATACCACTCACAAAGGTTAGCTGGATCATATTCTATCAGATTCATATGACCTCTTAATGGATATGCTTAACTAATTTGTAAACCTATCATGTTCATATTACCTCTGATAGTGTTTGGTACACAAATTTAGTTGGATTATATTCTATCAGGTTTATATTACCTCTGAATAGATTTACATTCAGCAAAACCTTAACGAAAGTATGTCATATTCATGATACCTCTGATATTACTTTTATCTTAGCCTATCATTTATATTCTAAAAAATAATGGGTCCACAAAGTCAGAAAATGTATCTTTATTATCTCTGAGAAATTACAGGAGAAGCAAAAAAGTACACCATTAGGGAGGAGCAGTTAAATCCCTGTTCTGTCGCGCCAAACCAGCCATCCTCTCATTCCTGGAGTTTAAAATATTGTTGCGAGCCCGCTCCAGCCTTGCTTCGTCATTGCTCAAGAAAGATAGTTCGGACAGAGAATCAACAAAACTTGCGTGGATGACACTCGTATGTGCTAAGTTCTGCTGAGCTGTCTTCACTTGGCCCTCAAATACATCACGAACTACCAATGCCTTAAGAAGCCTCTCCCTTGTCTGAGCAAGTTCAGCTTCCAATTCTTGAACCCTTGCTTTATATCCCTCATTTTCTGCACAGCACTTGGCCAACTGAGGAATACTCTCCACCAATACTGCTTGCTCTTTATCCATCTCTTGCTGCTGTTCCTGGATGGATTTGTTCAAAGATTCAATCTGCTGAGCAAGTTCCATAGTTAGGGAGTCATACTCAGCTTGAACTAGGTCATCAATGCTGCCTCAGGATAATTGCAAATACTCGTTAATGGGTTATTCTAAACCATTAACTATTTGCTCTAGCGCATCAGCTCTTTTAGCGTCATTAAAATTTCTAATCGGCGCTATAGTAAGCTTGGAGGACGTCTTCAGAGCATCAAAGCCTAGGTTCTTCTCCAGCACCATTGATATTAATTCTTTCAAAGTGCGGCAGAATATGCTAGTATATTGTTCAACTAGCATAGAAAAGATTGAATGCACGCTGGGAGTGGTCGCAATATCGGTAAATCTTCTATCCGAAAGAACTGTAGAGGATGTTACCACAGTCATCGCTTCAACAGATGGCACGACAAAAGAAGAGACACCAACAATAGTTGGAGTTGCTAGCATGCTTGATGAGAGAGGCACGGACAAGATGGTGGTTTCATCCTCCTCTGATGTTATTTGAACTGCCACTGGCGGGATGACACCCGAGAATATTACGGATGAAAGATTGGCAGCTTCAAAGCATGCTTCTTCGACGTCGAACACCGCCATTTCATTAGCTGGATCCACAACAAAGTCAGAAGTTGTGTCAACTCCGCCCTCCCCAGAGATGTCTTCGCCTGAAAATAAGATAAGAGAAAGTTAATATCAATTTGATGTTAATTTTCCTGGAGAAAACATGAAGACAATATTTACCCATGGCCGATGGTATGTATGTTGTGTCTGCAGCCTGTATAGCTAAATCATTCCTTAATGATGCTAGACAAGCTGTCATACCTGGAGAAGAGGGTGCACCAACTAACACTTGAAGATAGTCATCCCAGTCGTCACCTAGATCCACTCGAGGTTCATCGGGTGGAATCTTGCCTGAGATACTTACAGACGAATGAGGGGCTACCCCCATTTGTCTGACCAAAGGTATATGGATCTTATTACGCTCGGCCTCGAAGGCGATCTAGAAGCACTACCAGTAACGGTGGTAGCGGCAGCAATCGCGGGCAAAGAATCTCCAGCACTGGCAGCTGGGACTCTGGAGGTTCCCTCTCTAAAAGGCGAAGGACCCCTGATCAACGAATCATCCCCAATAAGGGAAACAATGGGCTCACTCCTGGAAGAGGCCCCCCTGGTGGAAGTCTTTTTAGGACCTCCGGTAGTCATCTTCTTCTTGCGGGAGGAAGGCTCTTTTAGAGTGGAAGCCTTTCGTTTATTGGAGATTATGAGAGGCTCTGCTGGCGAAGCTATTATGCCTCTCGGTACAATCAGCAAATAGTCGTCTGTACCGGTAGTTTCATCACCTTCATCCGAGAAAACAGACGGTATCTCCTCCCTTCCAGTAGACCTAAGAAAGGGGGCATCCTGAAACTTCCATGTACATCGAAATCACGATGGAAGGTATTGATGGACCCATAAAACTGTGCGTACGAATGGAGAATGCGTAACTCCATGGAGAGAGAAGTCGCGGGCACAGCAAAGGTTGCCCCAGTACAACCTATTATAAAATACCACCATCCTCTAGCTCCATCAATAAGTCTACCTTTGAACTTGAAGCTGGTGATAGGATTCCCCACATGCAACTGGTCGTACACAAATTGCCTGGCAAACCGGCTGGGCAGATAAGGCTCCAAGTAGCAGTGGTCCTCACTTCTGTACAGCAGATAGGAAGGTCTAATGCAGACCAACCAGTAAAAGGCTTCAGGAGAAAGAATAGTCTTTCCCTGACCTGCATCCTGAAGTTTCATCCCCTGTTGATTGATATGTACGGGGGGGACGATGCAGAAGAACTTCCAACTATGGGCAAAATTTAGTGCTAGCCGATAGTCTATGACGCTAGTCACATTCCAAGAAGAATTCATGTAATTCAACAGGAAGTTATTGCCCGAACCACTGGCCGATTCGGGAGACATCACTTTGGTGTTGTGAAGGATTAACCATCCTATCATATATAGGAATGGTAATTCCACTCTGGGATATCCTTCACGCTTTGTATCATCTGCAAACAGCCCATCAGTAATAGCCCTTAGGCCAACTTGTATTCTGTACACCATGGCAGAAAGCAGGCCCAATCTTGCTCCAAACACCAAACGCACTGTGGGCCATATGGTGTTGCGATGAATACGATCCGCAGACGCAATGTCAGGCACTACCCATCGGTATAGCCAGACAGAGAGGAAGCCAGCCAGTTAAGCTTCCCTTGACAGAGGCTTGCGATAATGCCTCATATAACTGAAGGCTTTAGTGCCTGCAGGATAACCCCCTATCTCCTCATTGAGAACATAATCTAAAGCCCCTGCGTCTTCAATGAGATCATCGACCGTATTGGCACTAAGCATACTCAGAAGATTCAAAGGCTTATCTCTGCTATCTACAACCTTGTCCGGCTTAGCATTTCTGGCCTGATGGAAGAAGAGGTAGGATACCCATTTGTTGATATGGGCTAAATCAGAGGGCTCTTTGTAGAAGGTGGTGCAGGCAAGATAGTGGCTCATCAGCTCCTGGTACACTGCCACTGCCCGAGGGTTTGTATCCTTCAGCTCCTTGTTTGTGGGAACGTACTCTTCATAAGGAGTGTCTCCCATTGGCAGCTTTGAGATATCTGCCATCTCATGAAGGGCTAAGCCCAACTCACCTAGTGGAGTGGTAAAAGTCCCAGTAAGCGAGTTGTATTGCTCCATCAAAGTTAAGAACAAGTTGGGGTTGAGAGGCAGCCCAACACTAGTGGCACTCACAGCCTCAAATAAACCAATACTTTCCAGCTCCGTCTGGAAGTGCTTCAGGGCCCAAGCAGTTAAATTAGCCCATCGAAGATTCTGGGGGCTAAGCCATCCACTGGTGCGAGGGTTAACCTTGGGGTACACTCCTCCCTGCCCCATAAAGTCATTACAGAAAGTCAATATTTGAATCGGCTGGATCAGTGAAGTGTCTTCACTTGGGATGCTGCCCGACAGTAATCCCCTGAAAGGCATAACAGGGCCTGAAGGACTGCTCACAAAGGCTCCTCGGTTCAATCATTTCTTATAAAAGATCTTCCCCGGCTGGCCGTGAAGATCGGGAGTCAGAGTCCACATCATCTTCCTGGGATGAGTGGCATAGAAGAATGCTGAGATAGGGTAATCTCTAGACATCCTTGGCAGATACATGACCGTGCCCTCAGCAGAAAATACCCAATCTTCCTTCTTGGGCTTTGTTTGGGATTGTTTATCGATAACATCCCCAAATAAGAAACTTGGTTTCTTATATTCAGTGTCGACTATGTACGTAAGGGGTTCCCCACTGATCATACTCAGCAACATCATTTCCCCTTGGGCAGAGATCAGTGTTCCCCTTTTCGAAGGATACTCGCTCCCGGAGATAGGGAAAGTCACATGGGACAAATCCTCCAAATAGTTAGAATTCAGCATTCCAGCAGTAGAGCCCATCACTTCAGCCAGAGGAGGGATCTGTAAGTCCACTGCAAAAAGCGAGAAAATAAGTCAGTTTTAAGCTAGAAGCTACATTCTTGCAGTATACACCGAAACTTAACAGTTTGAGTTTTTATGCCAGACTATAAAAACTTGAGTCTTACGCAGGAGACTATTTCCAGTGCGTAAAACTCAAGGTTGGAAGTATACGCCAAAAACCTAACAGTCTGAGTTCTTATGCCAGACTGCCAAAATTTAAGTTTTACATTGAATTTTACATCCAGTGCGTAAAAACTCAAAATTTGCAATATACGCCAAATTCTGACAGTCTGAGCTTTTACGCCAGACTGCGAAAATATTGAGTTTTTACGCTGATACATTAGAAATGTGGGCGTATTATTGCGCACACACGTACAACATGTGCAAAAGGTTCTTTATTCATCCGAAGTCTTTACCTGTGATGCCCGTAGCGTAGCTCGACGGCGGAGCACTTCGTTCAGAACGGGGCTCGCTCAGCCTAATAGGAGTTGCTCGTGCTTGAGCAGAGGAGCGGGATGAGGAAGCGGCTTTCTTTTCCTTAGCAGTGGAGGCCTGTTTTGGTGCCATGGCGAAACTCAGAGTTCTCAGAAAAGAGACGAAGATGAAGAGTTCTCAGAGAGAAAGGGTTTTACAGAAACAAATAAAGGGTTTTTCTCAAGACCTTGGGCTATTTATAGAGTTCAGATAACTTTTCGAATCCCTAACCAAATTCGATTTTTAATAGTCAGTTATGATTTGGGACCACGTCAGCCTATCATTTGAAAAGGAAGACGGACAGTCATGCTGCGTAACGGATCCAGATTTTACGCGCAGAGCAAAAATCTACGGTTTTTTGCTCAGAAGCTTTTATGCTCATGAGCTACAAACCTATGATTTTACGCTCAGGAGCTTTTACGCTCAGAATCTACAAACCTATGATTTTACGCTCAGGAGCTTTTATGCTCAGAAGCTACAGATCTATGATCTTATGCTCAGAAGCTACAGATCTACAATTTTATGCTCAAAAGCTACAAATCTACGGTTTCACGCTCAGAAGCTACAAATCTACTGTCTCATGCTCAGAAGCTACAGATCTACGATCCTACGCTCAGAAAATACTTCTTTTTGGCTACAAAATATTCCAAGTGCCTGAAACACATAGATGTCAGCATTGAAAATGACTCCTCTTCTTGGGCCATTAGAAGTTCATTCGAAATCTAGCCAGAATCATTTATATCTAAGTCCAAGTATGGCCTATCCGGCGGACATTCCTTGCCCTATTTCAAGAAATTTTCTGGAAGCCATTCTTGAAGATGATATTCTGAACAGAAATTCTTCGTATCAGAGAAGTAACAGTACAGAATTCTATACAACTCCTCGTCCAAAAATAGCATGACAGTTAGATCTTCAAGACAACTTAATGCTAAAGAGCTTTTTACGCACCTTCCGTTACGCGTAAAAGTCGGGACGTGACCGGATAAACGTTTATCAGAGTCAGCGTAAAAAAATTTACTCAGACGTGTCGAAGCTACGCATTATCAGACTTTCTCACAACAAATATGGCAAATCAGCAATGCGTAAAAGAAGACAAGTTTATTAATCATGATTACATATAATAGAATCCATTTTACAAAGGATTTTTTATTAATATTCAAGATCATGATTACATATGATGGAAATCCGTTTTACAACGAATTTTTCATTAATATTCAAGATCACGATGGGAATCTATCGCGCCATGTTCTCATTTGATGGAGATCTTTTTCTTCATCTACGGCACTTCATCGGCTTCTTTGACCGATGAACAAGAAAATGGTTAATGACGGGAGGATACAGAACTGGGCCTGTATAAATTATTCAAGCCCACCTCTATACGCCATGGCGGCCACGCTTAGAATTGTCTTAGGATTTCAGACCCAACACAATACTGGAAGACACGACCTAGCTGCCCACCAGTGTCCAGCTCCATAATAGGGGAAAATACAACTAGCAAGTTGTGTGGTCCAATGAAACCCTTCCTCTCTCCTGGAAGAATCGCCATATAAAAATGTTAATTATCCCTAGCAAAGGAAGCTATGATATCCTTCCATGATCCATCGTTGCAGAGGATATTTGCTCGAAGATGCCTCTTTTTACGGCTTCTTACATGCTGGAAGAATATAATCTTCTTCTTCCTCGGTGCAACCCAATGAATCTCAGCGACCATCTTTGTGGTGAAGGAAGTATGGAAAAACATGTTCACTCGCTTATCTTTATATAGGCAGAAGAGAACGTACCAAATCCCAACAACTTCTTAAATATTGCCGAAAAATCAGCCTCGAAGAATGAGTCAAATTTGACCACTTCATGCTTCATTCAAAGTATTTCAAATTATAAGGAATTTAAAAACTTTGAAGGGGGTCTTATAGAAGCATAAAAAATATGCTGAGAAATTATACGCGTAAAACGCCCAACATACATGAAGCCCGCGTAAAATAGAGCTTCAGCGCTGTGTGGCGTAAAAAATAACTTTAGAGCTGCCCGCGTAAAGCAGCGCTTCAAGGCTGTTTTGGCGTAAAAGGTTGCTACACCTCCCACCGGCATAAAATACATTTGTCTTTAATGCAACGTAAAGTCATACGAGGAACTCTTCGTATTCCTCAAATGAATCTGTCAGACAGAACAGTGAACCTGACTCCTGACAAAAGTACTGCATGACGATCGAGAGGACAGCTGTAATGATGATTTTGCACAGAGGTCCAGGTTGTCGTTTAGTGACATATCCTTGATACAAGTCATTTTTTACGCGTTCAAGGAATACGCTGCCTATTCTACATAGGCAGAGACGAGCTTTAACGCTCAAGATGAGACAAAATCAGACGCCACGTCAAAAGCTGTTCCTCATGCAGAGCTCGAGGCATATCTCGGCATTTAATGCACGAGATTGAGGCATATCTCTGCATTTAATGCACGAGATTTGGTTCTATCCTTTATAATTTTGTCATGACTGGAAGAGCTAAAACTAGGGCTAATACGCTCACATCACCATCCTGGCATTTTACGCCAACCAGGCTATTTTCAACCATAGGAGCATGCCGTATGCTATCTCCTCGAAATACGCCAACCAGGCTATTTTCAACTATAGGAGCACGCCGTATGCTATCTCTTCGAAATACGCCGACTCAGGCTATATTTGCAAAGGTACATGGTAAGGTTATTCGGCCCAGAATACGCTCAAGACCTCAGTCAAGAAGGATAATTAGCTATTTTTATGCTGGTTATCTATTATAGATGTAGCCTCAAGTTTTACGCACTATTTGGCTTTTACGCCAACAAGACAGCTATTTGGCTTTTACGCCAACAAGAAAGCAATTTGGCTTTTACGCCAATAAGACAGCTATTTGGCTTTTATGCCAACAAGACAGCTATTTGGCTTTTACGCCAAACAAGACAGCTATTTGGCTTTTACGCTAACAAGACAGCTATTTGGCTTTTACGCCAACCATTGTTTAGGATAATAAACGAGAAAAGATTGATAATGTGGAAAATGAGGTCTTATACGAAAACCCGCCCTTCTTTTATGTTTACAAACAATAAGATTGTACAATTTAATCCTATACGAGGATGTCTGAGTATAATTTATTTAATCTGGGTAAATATTGCTATAGGCTTCTGATCTGCAATCGATCACTTTAGCCCTTGGACCACACGATGTTGAAGAAGTGTCATGGAAGACAGATAGCAGCTTCGAAGGTTGCTAAAGAGGGTGGATGCTCGATGCTAAAGTCGTCGATCCCTCCTCTTTGCCTGAGCTCCGGATTCTTCTCTCTCTCTCTCTCTCGACCTCTTTTCTCCAATTTTCTTTGACCTTCAATTTGTCGACCTCTTTCCTCTGTTGATAGAGGTCTCTATTTATAGAGTTTTTAGTGACAGTGACCACACAGTCGGCGTAGAAACCGAGTAGTGGAAAGTACAACACCATTTTATACGACGATTTAAAATAACCAATGCCTACGTATAGATGACCTTTTGAGTGAGCATGTGACGCGTGTCCAACTAAGGGACAGAACGCATATATCTGCTGCGAAGATCACGGCGTAGAAGCCACGTAGGTAGTTATCCCTTGTGTAGAAGAGGTTGGCGTAGAAGCCAATGACTGTCACCATGGCATAGAAGCCAAAATAGGCATAGAAGCCGAGTAGGCGTAGAAGCCAAGTAGGCATAGAAGCCGAGCAGGCGTAGAAGCCAAGTGGTCATAGAGGCCGAGTGGGCATAGAAGCCGAGCAGGCGTAGAAGCCAATGACTGTCACCATGGCATAGAAGCCAAAATAGGCATAGAAGCCGAGTAGGCGTAGAAGCCAAGTAGGCATAGAAGCCTAGCAGGCGTAGAAGCCAAGTGGTCATAGAGGCCGAGTGGGCATAGAAGCCGAGCAGGCGTAGAAGCCGAGATGATGTGGACGTTTTAGCCAAAATTATGGCTCTTGGAGATATAATCAAATCTCTTGCATTAAATACAGAGATCTGCCCCCATCCTGCCCATTAAATGCAAAGGCTCATCTTTAAGATTTGCCATCATTCTGCGCATTAAATGCAGATACGTGCCTCAAACTTTGTACGAAGAGAAACTAATGATGTGGCAGCTTGTTTGTCTTTCGCGGAGCATAAACAGCTCATATCTGCCTCTGTAAAACTAGGCAGCGTATCCCCTTGTCTGCGTATGAGCAGTTTACGCAAAAGGAATGCCACTAAACGACGGTTCGGTGATATTTAATCAAATCCCCGACATTAAATGTGGAGATCCTCTATTATCCTATGAATTAAATACAGAGGCGTATTTTGAAGGTCTGTTACTTGGCCTGCGCATGGTGCAGAGACATGCCTCGGGCATCTGTCAGTATTTGGTGCTTTAAATGCAGAGACATGCCTTGATAACTTGTCACCGCTCTGTGCATAAAATGCACAGACGTGCCTCGAATCCCGTACGAGGTGCAGCTTTTGACGTGGCAGGCAGTTTGTCTTCTGCGGAGCGTAAACAGCTCACATCTGCCTGTGTAAAACTAGGCAGCGTATCCCTTCGTATGTGTGAATGTGGTTTACGCAAAGGAAATGGCAGTAAATGACAGCCTGGTTAGCAGTGTCGCGTCATTATTTTTACCGTCGCTTGGGTAGCCGTACAGTACTTTTTGTCAGAAGTCCAGACGTCAGGTTTATTGCACGATCTGACAGGTTCGTTTTGAAGAATACGAAGCGTCCCTCGTACATTTCAATGCTGTATTGAAAGCGGATGAGCTTTACGCCATAAAGGCGATGAAGAACCCTGTTTATGCTGAAGTAGCCTGGATATACTGTTTTATGCGGATGGTTCTCGAGCTCATATTTTATGCTTGTGCTCAGCGAAAAAGCTCTGTTGCACGCTGATGGCTCCGTGGTCCTCTATTTACGCTGCTCTGCCTCAATACGCTGCGTATAGCTATCCAGCGTATTTTTCATGCTTCTACAAGACCCCCTTCAAAGTTTTTAAATTCCTCATAATTTGAAACGCTTTGAATAAAGCATGAACCATCCCTTGTAACTCGAAACGCTCTAAATGGAGCCTGAAACGGTCAAGCCTGACACGTTCTTTTATGGCTGACTTTATGGCGGAGTTATTGGGGATCGATGATCTCTTTCGCCTATAAAAAGTCTGAGGAGTTCTCCAGGGCGAGGAATGGCTGTCAAGAACTGAGTTGTCATCTTGAATTTGCAGACAAAATATTCAGACTAGATTCTGGATGAACTTCGAATCGACCATGAAGAAGAGTAATTTTTAATGTTGTACTCTGCATGCTTCGGGTACTTGGGGGATCTTGAGGTCAAGAAGGAGTATCTTCTGTGTGAACTCCTGTAATTGACTGCCTTGAGAATCGTTCAGATGTACTGTACTGGCCTGCGCATTTTTTAGATACGCGAAAAGTCGTGGAGCATGAAATCATAAGTTCGTTGCCTCTGAGCATAAAATGCCACCGAGCGTGAAATCATAGACTTGTAATTCCTAAGCGTGAAGTCGTAGGTTTGTAGCCTCTCGAGCATAAAATCTACCGAGCACAAAGGCATCCGGGCGTAAAACCATAGACTTGTAGCCATTGAACATAAAACCGTAGATCTGTAGCTGTCGAGCGTAGAAAGCTCCTTGGTGCAGAACTGTAGATTTCTAGCTTCTAAAAAGAAAATCATCCGAGCGTGAAGTCGTGGATCTATTACCTCTGAGCGAAAAAAAGCCACTAAGCATGAGATCGTAGATTCGTAGCTGCTGAGCGTGAAGTCATAGGTTTGTAGCCTCTCGAGCGTAAAAGCTACCGAGCACAAAGGCATCCGGGCGCAAAACCATAGACTCATAGCCTGTGAGCTTAAAATCGTAGATCCGTAGCTGTCGAGCATAGAAAGCTCCTTAGCGTAAAAACCGCGATCTTTCTTGCACGAAAAACTTTTCGAATTCGCTGACTGTCCGCCTTCTCTGAGTAAATAGGCTGACGTAGTACCCAATCATAACCAGATATTAATTAGGAGATTTGGTTCGGGATTCGAGGTCCATCCGAACTCTATATATACCCCAAGTTTCTGAGAGAGAAACTTTTCATCCGTCTTCTGCGAAAGAAACTGTTCGAGTTCTTCTTCGTTTCTTCTCCGAGATTTCAAAGCTTCCAGTAATGGCCTCGAAATAATCCTCCTCCACTAAGGGAAAGAAGGTTGATTCTTCTTCTCGTTCTTCTACTCAAGAGAGAGCATCTTCGGTCGGGCAAGGCGAACTTCGTTCTGAGCGAAGTATCCCGCCGACGAGCAGTGCGCCCGGCCTTAAAGGTAGAGCTTTTAGGACGAAGAAGAACAACTGAATATCCTTCGCACACGTTGTACGTGACCGCGCTAGGTCGTCTTCTGTGCTGATAGCCTCTTTGAGGAAGATGATGCACAGAGATGTTTCATATTTTACGTCTATATTTCTAATGTGTCAGCACAAAAGCTCCATATTTTCGTAGTCTGGCGTAAACGCTTTGACTGTCGGAAGTTGGCATATAAAATTTGAGTGTTACGCTTCTGGATGAAGATTCTGGGGTAATACCTCGACTTTATCAGTTTGGCATAAAGCACAGACTGTGTACTGCCAGTCTTGAATTTTATGTTTTAGGAAACGGATTCCAGCGTAATGGTCAAGTTTTTACGGTCTTGGCGTAGAGCACAGACCGTTGATTTTTCTTTTGCGTATGCTGCAAGATTTGTAATGTCTAGTTTATAGGAACTGACGTGTTTTTCTTGCACTCTTGCAGTTAACTTGCATGTGTCTCCGATAGCCGATGTGATGGGTTCTGCCGCCGGGATGCTGTACTCCGACTATCTGGAGGATCTGTCACACATGACATTTCCTATCTCCGGGCTCCAGTATCCCGAGGGAAGGGAAATTCTGATATCGGCTCAGGGCGAGCGAACGCTACTGAATTTGATCAACGGGGAGCCCCTGACGTACATAGACGGGGACCAATACATAAAGCCGGCTTTTCTCTTCGGGGACATGATCGACAAGCAGTCCCAGACGAAGCCCAAGAGGGAGCTCTGGATTTTCCCTGCTGGGAACTTGGTTTTGTATCTGCCCAAGATGCCAAGAGACTATCCCATCTCGGCTTTCTTCCATGCCACACATCCCAGGAGGATATCGTGGATGCTGACTCTTGATCTTCACGGCAGGCCGGGGAAGATCTTTCATCTGAAAGGAGCTGACCAGGGGTCGTTTGTCAGCCGCCCTTTCGGTAATGTTACGGTATTCAGGGGACTATACCCGGGCAGTGTCCCGAGCGAAGACAGCTTAGTGATCCAGCCGGTCCAGTTATTGACCTTTTGTAATTATTTTATGGGGCACGGGGGAGTATACCCTAAGGTGAACCCTCGGTGCGGCGGGTAGATCGCCCTTACAAACCTTCGATGGGCTCGCTTAGTTGATTGGGCCGTGAAGCATTTTTAGACCGAGTTGGAGAGCATTGGTCTGTTTGCAGCTGTGAGTGCTACCAGTGTTGGGTTACCTCCTAACCCTAACCTATTTCTGGCACTGATGGAGCGATATATTTCGCTTACCGGGACTTTCGCCACTCCACTGGGGGAGTTGGGATTGGCCCTTCATGAGATGGCAGAGATCTCAAGACTGCCGATGGGGGATACTCCGTATGAAGAGTATGTTCCTACGAACCGGGAGCTGGGGGATTCAGATCCTCGGGTAGTGGAAGTGTATCAGGAGCTGATGTGCCACTACCTCGCTTGTACCGCTTTTTATGGTGAGCCCTCAGATTTGGCTCACATCAATAAATGGACGTCCTACCTCTTCTTTCACCGGTCCCGGAATGCTAAGCCGAAGAAGATATTGGAGGGCAAGGATCTGCCTATGAATCCTCTGAGCGCGCTTAACGCTCAGGTAGTCGACGATCTCATGGTAGACGCTGGGGCTCCGGACTTGATCCTCGACGAAAGGATAGGACAGTATCCTGTAGGCATTAAAGCCTATAGTTATTTGATGCGCTGCCGCAGGCCTCTGTCCAGGGAAGCTCAACTAGTTGGCTTCCTCACCATATGGCTGCACCGAGTGGTGGTACCTGACGTCGCATCTGCGGACCGCATTCACCGTAATATGCTATGGCCTGCAGTGCGTCTGGTGTTTGGGGCAAGACTGGGCTTGCTTCCTGCCATGGTGTGCCGCATTCAAGCTGGCCTGAGGGCCATGACTGATGGGCTGCTCGTCGATGAGACTCAGCATGATAGTTTTCCCAGGATAGAATTACCATACCTGTATCTGATGGGATGGTTAATTCTTCATAACCCCAGGGTTATGTCTCCCGGCTCTGGTAGTAGTTCGGGGACTAGTTTCTTGTTGAACTACCAGAGATCTTTCTGGAATGTGGCCACGGTTCTAGACTGTCGGCGGGTGCTGAGCTTCAGTCACAGCTGGAAGCTCTTCTGCACTGTCCCCTCCATACATCGCAATCAATCGGGGATCAGGCTTGAGGATTTAGGCAGGGAAAAGACCAACCTTTCCCCTGATGCTTTCAATTGGTTGGTCTGCATTAGACCTTCCCATTTACTGTACAGGAGTGAAGATCATTGCTTCTTGGAGCCCTACCTGCCTAGTCGGTTCGCCAGGCAGTTTGGGTACGATCAGTTGCACGTGGGTAACGCCGTTACCAGCTTCCGGTCCAGGGGTGGACTCATTAATGGAGCGAGAGGATGGTGATATTTCCTCATGGGCTGTACTGGAGCAATTTTTACCGTGCCGGTCATTACACTCTCCACGGAGCTGCACATCCTGCACTCGTATGCCCAGTTCTATGTGGCAACGAATACCTTCCATCGCGATTTTGATATGTATGGAAGCTTTAGGGTGCCTTCTTCCAAGTCTGGGGGAAGAGTGGAAGTCCCCTCGGTCTCTTCCGACGAGGGTGAGGAGTTCGTCAATCCAAACGAGCCTCTGTTGACGGTATCGAGGGGTGAAGTACCTCTGCCTGCAGGGCCTTTGGTAATCTCCGGGAAGCGAAGGGCTCCTACTCCGAAGGAAACTTTCCCTTGTAAGAGGAAGAAGAAGATGGTTAATCGTCCTCTCCGGATTCCCGGTATTGAGGCTCCTGGAAGTGAGCTTGCATCTCCCCATGTTGGGGATGATTCTTTGATTGGAGGTTCCTCGCCTTTTAGAGAGGGACCCTCTACAGTTCCGGCTGGTGGTGCCGGAGAATCTCTGCTGGAGGCTGCCGTCGCTGCTACTGCTTCAGTTAGTGGAACAAGGTCACCTCCAGGGCTGAGTATATCTTTACGTGGATCAGCATCGGGAGAGACTCCTGCCGTGCCTGTAAGCGCACCTGGCGAGATTCCTGCCGATGAGCCTCGGTTGGAATTTGACGAAGATCTGGAAGACTATTTGCCAACGTCGATTAGCAGACCCCTTTCCCCAGGTATGACAGCTTGCTTTGCATCATTAAGAAATAATTTAGCTGTACAGGCCGCAGATGCGACATATATTCCGTCGGCCATGGGTAAATGTCGTCTTCACGCCTCTTTTTAGAAAAGTTGACATCATTTTGATACTAACTTCCTTTCGTCCTCTTTTCAGGGGAAGACCTCTTCGGGGAGGGCAGTGTAGATGCGCCCTTCAGCTTTGTGTCAGGTCCTGGCGGCGACACGGAGGTGGCTGATTTTGAGGAGGAAACATCTTCGGGTGCCGGCTTGCCTGTCGACGAGATTCCGAGATCTCAAGAGGAGGACGAGCCTGTTATTGCGATAATGCCTCTTGTGAGTATGCTGGTATCGTCGTCCGGTATTGGTGCTTCTTCTTTCGTCGCACCACCTGTTGAGGCAACGGCCATGGCAACATCGTCTGCGGTTGTTCTCGGAGGGGGATTCGCCAATATCGAGGCTACCCCTAGCGTCCAACCGAATCTAGCTGTGCTGATCCAACAGTACACTGATATCTTCTACACCACTTTGAAGATGTTAATATCAAGGGTGTTGGCAAAGAATCTGAGCTTTGCGTCGCTGAAGAGGTCCTCCCAGTCTGCTATAATGCCGATCCGAGAATTCGACGACACTGGGCTAGCTGAAACGCTGGAGGAGATAGTTAATAGTTTGGAGCAATCCATTAACGAATACTTGCAGCTAGCTCATGACAATATTGAAGATCTGGTCCTGGCTAGATACGACTCCATGACTGCACGGCTTGCCAAACAGATGGCAGGCATAAATAAATCCATCCAGACACATCAGCAGGAGATGGATGAAGGAAAAGTCGTCCTGGAGGAGACCATTGCTCTTCGAACAAAGTACCAGGCCGAGCACGAAGAGAACGTAGCGAGGGTCCTCAGGCTGGAAAAGAAACTCGCTCAGGCAAAAGAGTGGGCTTCTCAGTCGTCGAAAGATCTAGTTGTGGTGGATAGCCGATTAGGCGCAGCACGACAGAACTTGGCGCATGCGGATGTCGCCCGTGCTGGTTTTCTTCGGGCTAGAGCCGAACTGTACCTCCTGAGTAATGATGAGGCACGGCTGGAGCGGGCTCGCCATGATGTCTTGGATTCCAGGACTGAGAGGATGGCCGCACTGGCACAGCAGCTTCGTGACCTGACTGCTCCCCCAAAATGATATACTTTTGCTTTTGCTTTTCAATGTACTTCCGCTCCTTTTTGGGAATAATTAAGAGGCTTTCATCTGACTTTTGTGGACCTATCATTTCGAAATGTAAATGACATGTTTGGGTGAAAGTGATATCAGAGGTAATATGGACGTGATATACTCTTGGTAAGTTTTAGTAAGATATATCTATTCAGAGGTTATATGGACATGATAGAATACGATCCAACTAGTTTCGTTTTGGAAGTAGTTTTGTCAGAATGAGGTTTTCGCCATATTTTACTTGAGCAGAAGAGGTTAAGCATAGTACCTTTTCAAGAGCCATTAACAGGTCTCCATTAGGCTGTGCTAACCTGTAAACGCCGTTTGAGAACGTCATCTCGATCACATAAGGGCCTTCCCATTTGGGCTGGAATTTGCCCTTACTTCTGTGAGTAAGAATCATCGGCCTTCTCACGGCTAAAACTAGCTTGCCGACTTTGAACACCCTTTCCTTCACTTTTTGATTAAAAGCCCTAGAAATGCGTGCTTGGTAGAGCGCGATGCGCTGTTGAGCTTGGAGGCATTTCTCGTCTAATCCTTCTAGCTCTTGAAGCCTTAACAGGTCATTCTTCTCTTGAGTCAGCTCATTAGCCACGGCTATCCTGAGTGACGGAATTTGGATCTCGATGGGGAGAACTGCTTCGCTCTCGTAAACTAATGAGAATGGTGTGCAACCTGTTGGTGTCCGTACCGTTGTGCGGTACACCCAGAGACATCCTTCCAGCTTCTCATTCCAATCACTTTTGTTCGAAGAGACAAACTTCTTCAAGATCTTGATAATGGTTTTGTTGAAGGCTTCCACCAAACCATTAGCAGCAGGATAATATGCCGTAGAGACAAAATTTTGTATCCGATTTTTATCATAAAATCGATGAAACGCTTGGCTGATGAATTGAGGCCCATTGTCATGGATTATCCTTTGGGGTATCCCGAAGCGGTAAATGACATGATGCTTGATGAAGCTGATCACATTAGATGCCTTTACCTCAGCAAGAGGGATCGCCTCTGCCCATTTGGAGAAGTAATCCGTGATGGCCAGTATGAACCGGTGACCTCCGGAAGAAGACGGGTGAATAGGACCAATGATATCCGTACCCCATGCTTCGAAAGGCCAGGACACAACCGTAGGATGTAGATATTCAGGAGGTCGATGGATAAAGTCTGCATGGACCTGACAGGCTCTGCATTGTCTTGCATACTTTATTGCATCTGTGATCATAGTAGGCCAGTAGTAGCCCATTCTCCTGACGCGATCCTGTAGCTTAGGACCGGGTTGATGCGCTCCGCATACGTCGTCGTGGGCTTCACGGACAATCCGTTGTGCTTCATCACCAGAGAGATATCGTAATAATAGTCCGTCATAAGACCGACGATATAGACATTGTGACGATGCGTCGAAATAGAAGCGTAATGATCTTCTTTTGACGGATACTGCTTCTTTAGGATCTTCTGGCAAGATTATGTATGCTACAAAATCTATAAAGGGACTTCTCCAGTCTCTCCTGGGAGGATCTGTGTCTACCGGATAGCTGCGTTCTATGTGAAAGTTATTTTTCATACAGAATAAATCTCTGTTAAGAAGGATTACCAAATTTTGCCTTCTTATAGGGGTAGCTAAATCTGCGGCTAGACTGGCTAGGGCATCAGCTTTCAGATTCTGAGATCGAGGCACATGCTCTAGGAAGAATCCTTTGAATATCATGGCTATCTCGACCGTTGCTCGGTGATAGGGGATGAGGTCTGGATTCCGGACTTCATATATTCCTCTGACTTGATTGACGATCAGCAGAGAATCACCGAAAGCTTCCAGAGATTCGACGCCCAATTCTTTAGCGACTTGGAGACTGATTAGTAGAGCGTTGTACTCTGCCACATTATTGGAACAGGGCTCGCTAAGAGAATATGCTCGGTAGATGACGAGGTTATCAGAAGTAACCAGGACAATTCCTACTCCCGAAACCACGTTTCCCCTGGGGCCAGTTCTGGAGGCACCATCGAAGAACAGTTGCCATGCATCACTTTTCATTGCGGAATTACACTTTGCAACTTCGTCGGGAATGTCCTCGTACAGCTTAGAGGCCTCCGAGATCAGATGAGCAGCTAGAAAGTCAGCCAATGCTTGGCCTTTGACAGACTTTTGGGGGACGTACACCATGTCATACGGTGTCAATAACATCGCCAATGTCGCGAGTCGGGAATTAAGAACGCTTGGTTTGTTCATCAGTACCCGAAGAGGATATCCTGGAGATGATGTGAATGGTTTGGCCTGTGACATAGTATCGCATTTTCTGAATCGCGAACATCAGAGCCAAGCATTCTTTCTCCATTAGATTGTACCGGTGTTCGGCTCCGACCATCATCCTGCTGAGGTAGTAGATAGCCTGCTCGTGACCCATCTCGTTCTTTTGTGCGAGAAGAGCTCCTAGAGAATGATCCATCGCTCGAACATACAGTACGAATGGTCTTCCTATGACAGGAGGTACCAGAACTGGCGGACTGGTGAGGTAGCGCTTGATATCACCGAACGCTTGTTGACAGGCTTCGTCCCATACGAAGGATACACCTTTCTTTATGAGACGAGAAAAGGGCTGATATCTCCCCGAGAGGTTGGATATGAATCTCTGGATATAATCCAGACGCCCTTGAAATTCCCTGAGTTCCCTCAGATTGCAGGGCGGTCGCATTTCTAAGATAGCCTTGACTTTATCAGGGTCCACTTGAATGCCTTTGGCGGTAATGACAAATTCCAGAAATTTACCACTAGATACCCCCAGAAAGGACTTTGTAGGATTCATTTTGAGTTGATGTTGGCGCATCAATTCAAATATTGTCTTCAAGTCTCGGATGTGATTATCCTTGAGACAGCTTTTGACAGCTATATCGTCCACGTAACACTCCACGGTCTTGCATAAATGCTCATAGAATATGTTACTCATAGCCCGTTGGTACATAGCCCCGATATTCTTCAATCCGAAGGGCATAACCGTATAGCAATATACCCCCAGTGGTGTCCGGAAGGCAGTGTGCTTCTCGTCTTCAGGATGCATCTTGATTTGATTGTATCCTGAAAATCCGTCCATGAAAGACATACGTTCAAAACCGCATGTATTGTCAATCATGACGTCTGTGATGGGAAGAGGAAACTCATCCTTGGGGCAGGCTGCGTTCAGATCTCGGTAATCGATGCAGACACGTACTTTCCCATTTTTCTTTATGACCGGGACAATATTGGTGACCCAGTCGGGATGTTGTTCTTCACGGATGAAGCCGCAGGCTATCAACTTTTTGACTTCAGCTTTAATGGCGTCCATCATATCCGGGCGGAACCGGCGTTGGTGTTGCTTCACAGGCTTTGAACCGAGCAATATGTTGAGTCTATGAGTAGCTACCTTTGGATCAAGGCCTGGCATGTCCTCATAATTCCACGCAAAGACGTCGATATATTCTTTTATCAGCTGGATAACTTCTTCCCTTTCTGCTTCGGAAAGATTGTTACTGATAAATATCGGCTTCAGCGAAAGTTCATCCCCAACGTCAATCTGGATAACTTTGTCTTCGGTGGGAGGTTCTCTCCGCTCGAAGCGGAACTCCCATTGTGTATCCATTTGCTGAGCCCAAGCGTCATTCTCAAACGGTTCGAATTCTTGTTCGTCTGATTCGAAGGAATCCGTCACTACCATATTTACTGATAATGTTTGCTGGAGAGCATGAGATGAGTCGGAGGGCGCTGAGCCATTTTGAGAGGGGGAAAAGGTATCCTCGTTTGACTCAGGAGTTGCGCGGGAGGTGGTATACCCTAACCCGAAACGAGTTTGCTGATAGTAGGGATCGCCGTGCAGCGGCATTCGTCTGCCTTTCCCGTAGTTGAGACCCGGTTCCAGCTTCAAGTTATAACCCATATTTTGCATGATCTTCAGAGATTGCAGGCTGTATCTGTGATGCGACATATATTCCGTCGGCCATGGGTAAATGTCGTCTTCACGCCTCTTTTTATAAAAGTTGACATCATTTCGATACTAACTTCCTTTCGTCCTCTTTTCAGGGGAAGACCTCTTCGGGGAGGGCAGTGTAGATGCGCCCTTCAGCTTTGTGTCAGGTCCTGGCGGCGACACGGAGGTGGCTGATTTTGAGGAGGAAACATCTTCGGGTGCCGGCTTGCCTGTCGACGAGATTCCGAGATCTCAAGAGGAGGACGAGCCTGTTATTGCGACAATGCCTCTTGTGAGTATGCTGGTATCGTCGTCCGGTATTGGCGCTTCTTCTTTCGTCGCACCACCTGTTGAGGCGACGGCCGTGGCAACATCGTCTGCGGTTGTTCTCGGATGGGGATTCGCCAATATCGAGGCTACCCCCAGCGTCCAACCGGATCTAGCTGTGCTGATCCAACAGTACACTGATATCTTCTACACCACTTTGAAGATGTTAATATTAAGGGTTTTGGCGAAGAATCTGAGGTTTGCGTCGCTGAAGAGGTCCTCCCAGTCCGCGATAATGCCGATCCGAGAATTCGACGACACTGGGCTAGCTGAAACGCTGGAGGAGATAGTTAATGGTTTGGAGCAACCCATTAACGAATACTTGCAGCTAGCTCATGACAATGTTGAAGATCTGGTCCAGGCTAGATATGACTCCATGACTGCACGGCTTGCCAAACAGATGGCAGGCATAAATAAATCTATCCAGACACATCAGCAGGAGATGGATGAAGGAAAAGTCGTCCTGGAGGAGACCATTGCTCTTCGAACGAAGTGCCAGGCCGAGCATGAAGAGAACGTAGCGAGGGTCCTCAAGCTGGAAATGAAACTCGCTCAGGCAAAAGAGTGGGCTTCTCAGTCGTCGGAAGCTCTAGTTGTGGTGGATAGCCGATTGGGCGCAGCACGACAGAACTTGGCGCATGCAGATGTTGCCCGTGCTGGTTTTCTTCGGGCTAGAGCCGAACTGTCCCTCCTGAGTAATGATGAGGCACGGCTGGAGCGGGCTCGCCATGATGTCTTGGATTCCAGTACTGAGAGGATGGCCGCACTGGCGCAGCAGCTTCGTGACCTGACTGCTCCCCCAAAATGATATACTTTTGCTTTTGCTTTTCAATGTACTTCCGCTCCTTTTTGGGAATAATAAAGAGGCTTTCATCTGACTTTTGTGGACCCATCATTTCGGAATATAAATGACAGGTTTGGGGGAAAGTGATATCAGAGGTAATATGGACGTGATATACTCTTGGTAAGTTTTAGCAGGATATATCTATTCAGAGGTTATATGGACATGATAGAATACGATCCAACTAGTTTCATTTTGGAAGTAGTTTTGTCAGAATGAGGTGTTCGCCATATTCTACTTGAGCAGAAGAGGTTATGCATAGTACCTTTTCAGGAACTTGCCATTGATAGGAGCCATTAACAGGTCTCTATTAGGCTGGGCTAACCTGTAAGCGCCGTTTGAGAACGTCATCTTGATCACATAAGGGCCTTCCCATTTGGGCTGGAATTTGCCCTTACTTCTGTGAGTAAGAATCATCGGCCTTCTCATGGCTAAAACTAGCTCGCCGACTTTGAACACCCTTTCCTTCACTTTTTGATTAAAAGCCCTGGAAATGCGTGCTTGGTAGAGCGCGATACGCTGTTGAGCTTGGAGGCATTTCTCGTCTAATCCTTCTAGCTCTTGAAGCCTTAACAGGTCATTCTTCTCTTGAGTCAGCTCATTAGCCACGGCTATCCTGAGTGACGAAATTTGGATCTCGATGGGGAGAACTGCTTCGCTCTCGTAAACTAATGAGAATGGTGTGCAACCTATTGGTGTCCGTACCGTTGTGCGGTACACCCAGAGATATCCTTCCAGCTTCTCATTCCAATCCCTTTTGTTCGAAGAGACAAACTTCTTCAAGAGCTTGATAATGGTTTTGTTGAAGGCTTCCACCAAACCATTAGCAGCAGGATAATATGTCGTAGAGACGATATTTTGTATCCAATTTTTATCGCAAAATCGATGAAATGCTTGGCTGATGAATTGAGGCCCATTGTCATGGATTATCCTTCGGGGTATCCCGAAGCAGTAAATGACGTGATGCTTGATGAAGTTGATCACATTAGATGCCTTTACCTCAGCAAGAGGGATCGCCTCTGCCCATTTGGAGAAGTAATCCGTGATGGCCAGTATGAACCGGTGACCTCCGGAAGACGGGTGAATAGGACCAATGATATACATACCCCATGCTTCGAAAGGCCAGGACGCAACCGTAGGATGTAGATATTCAGGAGGTCGATGGATAAAGTCTGCATGGACCGGACAGGCTCTGCATTGTCTTGCATACTTTATCGCATCTGTGATCATAGTAGGCCAGTAGTAGCCCATTCTCCTGACGTGATCTTGTAGCTTAGGACCGGGTTGATGCGCTCCGCATACGTCGTCGTGGGCTTCACGGACAATCTGCTGTGCTTCATCACCAGAGAGACATCGTAATAATAGTCCGTCATAAGACCGGCGATATAGACATTGTGACGATACGTCGAAATAGAAGCGTAATGATCGTCTTTTGACGGATACTGCTTCTTTAGGATCTTCTGGCAAGATTCTGTATGCTACGAAATCTATAAAGGGACTTCTCTAGTCTCTCCTGGGAGGATCTGTGTCTACCGGGTAGCTGCGTTCTATGTGAAAGTTATTTTTCATACAGAATAAATCTCTGTTAAGAAGGATTACCGAATTTTGCCTTCTTATAGGGGTAGCTAAATCTGCGGCTAGACTGGCTAGGGCATCAGCTTCCAGATTCTGAGATCGAGGCACATGCTCTAGGAAGAATCCTTTGAATGTCATGGCTATCTCGACCATTGCTCGGTGATAGGGGATAAGGTCTGGATTCCGGACTTCATATATTCCTCTGACTTGATTGACGATCAGCAGAGAATCACTGAAAGCTTCTAGAGATTCGACGTCCAATTCTTTAGCGACTTGGAGACCGATTAGTAGAGCGTTGTACTCTGCCACATTGTTGGAACAGGGCTCGCTAAGAGAATATGCTCGATAGATGACGAGCTTATCAGAAGTAACCAGGACAATTCCTACTTTCGAAACCACGTTTCCCCTGGGGCCAGTTCTGGAGGCACCATCGAAGAAAGTTGCCATGCATCACTTTCCATTACGGAATTACACTCTGCAACTTCGTCGAGAATGTCCTCGTACAGCTTAGAGGCCTCCGAGATCAGATGAGCAGCTAGGAAGTCAGCCAATGCTTGGCCTTTGACGGACTTTTGGGGGACGGACCATGTCATACGGTGTCAATAACATCGCCAATGTCGCGAGTCGGGAATTAAGAACGCTTGGTTTGTTCATCAGTACCCGAAGAGGATTGATCCTGGAGATGATGTGAATGGTTTGGCCTGTGACATAGTGTCGCATTTTCTGAATCGCGAACATCAGAGCCAAGCATTCTTTCTCCATTAGATTGTACCGGTGTTCGGCTCCGACCATCATCCTGCTGAGGTAGTAGATAGCCTGCTCGTGACCCATCTCGTTCTTTTGTGCGAGAAGAGCTCCTAGAGAATGATCCATCGCTCGAACATACAGTACGAATGGTCTTCCTATGACAGGAGGTACCAGAACTGGCGGACTGGTGAGGTAGCGCTTGATATCACCGAACGCTTGTTGACAGGCTTCGTCCCATACGAAGGATACACCTTTCTTCATGAGACGAGAAAAGGGCTGATATCTCCCCGAGAGGTTGGATATGAATCTCCGGATATAAGCCAGACGCCCTTGAAATCCCCTGAGTTCCCTCAGATTGCGGGGCGGTCGCATTTCTAAGATGGCCTTGACTTTATCAGGGTCCACTTGAATGCCTTTGGCGGTAATGACAAATCGCAGAAATTTGCCACTAGATACCCCCAGAAAGGACTTTGTAGGATTCATTTTGAGTTGATGTTGGCGCATCAATTCCAATATTGTCTTCAAGTCTCGGATGTGATTATCCTTGAGGCGGCTTTTGAGAGCTACATCGTCCACGTAACACTCCATGGTCTTGCATAAATGCTCATGGAATATGTTACTCATAGCCCGTTGGTACGTAGCCCTGGCATTCTTCAATCCGAAGGGCATGACTGTATAGCAATATACCCCCAGTGGTGTCCGGAAGGCAGTGTGCTTCTCGTCTTCAGGATGCATCTTGATTTGATTGTATCTTGAAAATCCGTCCATGAAAGATATACGTTCAAAACCACATGCATTGTCAATCATGACGTCTGTGATGGGAAGAGGAAACTCATCCTTGGGGCAGGCTGCGTTCAGATCTCGGTAATCGATGCAGACACGTACTTTCCCATTTTTCTTTATGACCGGGATAACATTGGTGACCCAGTCGGGATGTTGTTCTTTACGGATGAAGCCGCAGGCTATCAACTTCTTGACTTCAGCTTCAATGGCGTCCATCATATCCGGACGGAACCGGCATTGGTGCTGCTTCACAGGCTTTGAACCGTGCAATATGTTGAGTCTATTAGTAGCTATCTTTGGATCAAGGCCTGGCATGTCCTCATAATTCTATGCAAAGACGTCGATATATTCTTTTATCAGCTGGATAACTTCTTCCCTTTCTGCTTTGGAAAGATTGTTACTGATAAATATCGGCTTCAGCGAAAGTTCATCCCCAATGTCAATCTGGATAACTTTGTCTTCGGTGGGAGGTTCTCTCCGCTCGAAGCGGAACTCCCATTGTGTATCCATTTGCTGAGCCCAAGCGTCATTCTCAAATGGTTCAAATTCTTGTTCGTCTGATTAGAAAGAATCCGTTACTACCATATTTACTGATAATGTTCGCTGGAGAGCATGAGATGAGTCGGAGGGCGCTGAGCCATTTTGAGAGGGGGAAAAGGTATCCTCGTTTGACTCAGGAGTTGCGCGGGAGGTGGTATACCCTAACCCGAAACGAGTTTGCTGATAGTAGGGATCGCCTTGCAGCGGCATTCGTCTTCCTTTTCCGTAGTTGAGACCCGGTTCCAGCTTCAAGTTATAACCCATATTTTGCATGATCTCCAGAGCTTGCGGGCTGTATCTGTGAACCTGTATTTTATCGGCATCATCGTCGGAAGAATCCTCTCACACAGTCGGTTTGTTGCGCATGCAGCCAAAGACTATTGGATGCTGACTTCTGCAAGTAGGCGAGACAATGAAGATAGAATCCTCATACGGTCCATATGTCGTGGTGATATTGGATGATGACGCCGTTTCCCATATATACGGATGATAGGAATCTATAGCTTCCAAGAATTTTTGCGCTATAGGTTCTATTTTGTCGTAGGGGGAGGATTCCTGATTTCGAATTTGGGCATCAATATACTGGAAAAGAGGATGTTTATTATCATCTAAAACTCTGTTCCCGGTTGCATTTACATCATTCGGCTGCCTGTTGTGCCGGAGGTTGATGACCAAGGGTGGAGGCTTCTGGTTCAGAGTGATCACTAGAGGATCACCCCCTTTTCTTGACCTGGTCTCATTCAGGTGGATAGCCGTAGGCTCCATGGCTTTTGGACGAGTAGTCCGTCCTTTCACCTTGATTGATAGAGTTTGCTTGGCAGAGGGTTCCTCTGGCTCCCGGTGGGACTCCTTCTCTGCTTCGGCTGACACCTCTTCCGTGGAGTCTTGAGAGTACAACACGGCATCAGAGTAGTAGGATTCTACTCCTTTGAACGTGTTCAGGCCAGCAATCACTGTTTGCACTGTTCCTTTGGCGTCTACATATTTGAAGCATTGGTGTAGAGTTGAAGGAACGATGTTGTGGTCGTGGATCCAAGGTCTATCCAGCAGAATGATGTAGGATACCTCTGAATCGATGACGTAACATGTAGCCACCGATCTGAGGTTGCCAATCTGGATCCTCAGGCAAATTTTCCCCAACGGCTTACTTTTTCCGGCGTTGAAACCCACGATTGTAGTGGTGGTGTACGCCAATTCGCTGGTAGGAATCCTCAGTGGTCTGAGCAGACTATGAGGGATGATGCTGATTGACGATCCCGGATCTATATGAATCCGGTCGACCTCCATGGAACCGATGTACCCGGTGTGGTAGAGGGGTCTGTCATGTCTGTTATGTTTTAACAGCATATCGTCTTGAGTGAAAGTGATGTTTGGGATCACCTCCATCACACTGTGGCATTGAGGACACGCCACGGGTTCTTCGGTAGGGGACTTGAGCTGGGTCAAGTATGCATCTGCCTGCATCAATGCTTCACTCAGGGCTTGACAAGTGTCCTGAGAGAGCCTGAGTAGCTCGAAGATGGACAGCCTGGCTGGTGTATTAGCCAGTTGGGCCAGGATGTCGAAGTTGTATGGCTTCTCTAAACCTTTGTTTTGAATGTTTTTCACAGGTTTATCGAAGCACACTTCCTTTTGCTTCCCTTTGTCCGCCGAAGTTGGTCTTGAAGGACCGGCCTCTGGTACAACGGATTCTGGTTCTGAAGGCTTGGCAGCTGAAGCGTCTGCAGATACATCTTCTTGGCTGGCTCCATAGTCCTGGAGGTAGGCTTTCCCAGAGCGAGTTCCAGTAGCCAAGACCTCGTCTTCTGATGCCGCGTGTACCATAATCATGTGACACAGTTTATGCTTTGAGTTCTTTTTAGACCTAGCCTTAGCAGCTTGAGTTTCTTTCTCGATCTCTGGCACCAGATCTGGATGAACCCACATAGTCTCGCCCCGCTGGGTAGTTAGTGGTAGCAGGTCATAATTTTAACCTCTAGCTGGAGGGAGATTAACGATGTTCATCGTCGTCCGGGAAATAGGCGTAACACCGTCCGGGATTTCTTAGGGAGGCAGATTGCCAAATTACAGGGAGATCATGTTAGCCGTGACCGTCTTCTCGCTGTTACGCAGAGTGATGGCCTTAGCATCGATCAGCTCCTGGATCTTTCTTTTCAGTATATAGCATACCTTTGTGGGGTGGTGTATGTACCTATGGAAGATGCACTACTTGGGATTGTTGGTACTGCCGGCCTCATTGGGCCGTCTCACCTCAGGAAGGGTAATTTTGTCGCTTTTGACGAGACATTCGAATATACTTGGAATATCGTCGTCGTCGAAAGAGTACACTTCAATGGGCCTGGAAGTCCCAGGCTTCGTCTGCGTGGTGGCCACCATCTTTTGCCTGGACGTGTTGATTGCCAGGGCTTCTTTACCCTTGGAACCCCGAGGATGGTCGATGTTGGAGGATGACCTCCTGCCTTTATCGGAGGCCGAGATCATGATGCCATTATCGCGCGCCTTCTGACTATTATCCTCCGCGGCTACCACTGAGATGATGAACGAGGGCCAATTACGGAACTGATATGGTCCTGTGAATACCGAGATCACGGGGAGAAGGTTCTTCCTGCAGATGTCCACCAATGCCGAGTCTGGGACTCCTGGAGGCATTTGCAGAGTGGCTTGCCGAAAACGTTCGATGAAAGTGCGAACACTTTCCTTTTCCTTCTGCCTGACTTCGATGAGAGAGGACATAGACATGTCCATCCCTCCCTCGTAGAATCTTGTGAAGAACAAAGCCTTGAAGTCTTCAAAGGAAGTAATGCATTTGTCCGCCAGACTTTGGTACCACTGGTAAGCTACTCCTGAGAGACAGCCTTTGAACACCCGAGTGAGGAGGGCGTCGTTCCCTTGTAACAACACTGTCATCATGCTGAAGTAGTTCATGTACTGACTTGGTGATGTTTTTTCCTCGAACAAAGCCATAGTCTGCGGTTTGTATCTAGGAGGGAAAGGGACCTCTTCCCAGATAACTGGGTAAGGTTGGTTGATTCCCAATTTTCTGAGCTGATCTTTATGCTTCAGGGCATCAAATTGGGCTTTCAACTCCCATACTGCCTGCATCGGATCTTCAGCCGGTAGCGGGACCACGGAGTGATGAGGAATCGATGGCATCACGACTCCGACGGGAGGTAATACATTCTCCGAGTGAGGAAGCGAAGAAACTGCTGACTCCTGATCTAGAGCAGGCTCTTGGATCGTGTTGGATGGTGGTAAGTCCACCCCCACGCATATCTGAGTTGGAGGGGCCGATGCTGGAGCCATGGCAGCTGCGTGTTGAGCTAGCATCATCTGGTATATGTTCTCCATCATGGATTGCATTTCTTTCAGAGATGTCTCCAGTGTAGTAATGCGCTGCTCAGTGTTCCCGGATGGGGAAGCTTCCTCGTGTTCATCTCCAATGGCATATACTCCCATCTCCCTGGGTGTCATTGAAAGATTAGTATAGGTCTTTGTAGAAGTTGACTCTATACTTTCGGCATCTGATTCGGGAGACTAGCGACTCCCAGCATCGAAATCAGAAGAGTACGGAGCCGGTTGTTGCGACCTTGAACGGGTGTTTTGGAACACCCCAGCTTCGGTGTTCGTAAGGAGCATGTTGAATCTCCTTCGGCTCGGAGTTCTAGAGGGATGACGTCTTGAGTCCGACCCTCTTCTAGGTATGTGAAGCCATGTTTACAGATGTATACGTGGGCACTTCTTCCTAGAAAGATGGAGAGTAGATCAACCGGTCGAAAACCGACCGTTTTGCTTCGAAACAGCAATAATTAATTACAATCTTATGACTATTACAGGAGTGCTCGTTAGGAGGCGTAATAGACATGCTGGAAGATCTCCTCTTCTTGCGTCTCTAGATCAGATAATTGCGCAGGTCAGGAGGAGTTACAGAAGAAAAAGATGATGGCTTGTTCCTTTGCTGGCGTAAAGGTCGAGAAGCTGAGTAGTCCGCCGCTTGCTTTCCCTTACGTAGTTTGCAGTGATCATCTGCTTTTCTATGAAAGATAGATGGATTTTTATGATTCCTGATTTGGCGCTGAGGCATCATCAGAAATTTTGTCTATTCCGCCAGGGACGGGAGACTGAAATTTACGTGCAGAGCGCGGAGTATACTTCTGGGTTAGCGCTGAGACATTGTCAGAAGTTTTGTCGGTCCTGCCAAAGACAGGTGACTGAATTTTACACGCAAGGCACGGATTATACTTCTGGGTTAGCGCTGAGGCTTTGCCAGAAGTTTTGTCGGTCCTGCCAGAGACAGGTGACTGAATTTTATGTGCAAGGCGCGGAGGGAGCGAAGCTACAACCTCATTGGTCGGAGAGATCGGAGAGTCCGGAAAGATCGAAGAGTCCACAGGAATGGTAGAGGATGTCTTGGGCATCCAGACCTTGCGCAGCTTCCTGTTGCTTTGGACGAAGAGGGAGTGAGAGCTACCCCCTGTTCGAAGCATGTCTTCGTAGGCAGACTGGTCGAACTGGATGACCAGTATCTTCTTTACGGATCCCACGGATACCGCATCGTATTGAGCAATAGCTTCCTCATCAGAAGAGAAAGACGTCCCCAGCAGAGTCGCCATCTTGTTTAGGATAATAAACGGGAAAAGATTGATAATGTGGAAAATGAGGTCTTATACGAAAATCCGCCCTTCTTTTATGTTTACAAACAACAAGATTGTACAATTTAATCCTATACGAGGATGTTGAGTACAATTTATTTAATCTGGATAAATATTACAATAGGTGTCTGATCTGCAGTCGATCACTTTAGCCCTTGGACCATACGATGTTGAAGAAGTGTCGTGGAAGACAGATAGCAGCTTTGAAGGTTGCTAAAGAGGGTGGATGCTCGATGCCAAAGTCGTCGATCCCTCCTCTTTGCCTGAGCTCCGGATTCTCCCCTCTCTCTCTCTCTCTCTCTCTCTCTCGACCTCTTTTCGCCAATTTTTTTTGACCTTCAATTTGTCGACCTCTTTTCTCTGTTGATAGAGGTCTCTATTTATAGAGTTTTTAGTGACAGTGACCACACAGTCGACGTAGAAACCGAGTAGTGGAAAGTACAGCACCCTTTTACATGACGGTTTAAAATAACCAATGCCTGCGTATAGATGACCTTTTGAGTGAGCATGTGACGCGCATCCAACTAAGGGACAGAACGCGTATATCTGCTGTGAAGATCATGGCATAGAAGCCACGTAGGTAGTTATCCCTTGTGTAGAAGAGGTTGGCGTAGAAGCCAATGACTGTCACCATGGCATAGAATCCAAAATAGGCATAGAAGCCGAGTAGACGTAGAAGCCAAGTAGGTATAGAAGCCGAGCAGGCGTAGAAGCCAAGTGGTCATAGAGGCTGAGTGGGCATAGAAGCCGAGCAGGCGTAGAAGCCAATGACTGTCACCATGGCATAGAAGCCAAAATAGGCATAGAAGCCGAGTAGGCGTAGAAGCCAAGTAAGCATAGAAGCCGAGCAGGCGTAGAAGCCAAGTGGTCATAGAGGCTGAGTGGGCATAGAAGCCGAGCAGGAGTAGAAGCCGAGATAATATTGACGTTTTAGCCGGAATTACGGCTCTTGGAGATATAATCAAATCTCTTGCATTAAATGCAGAGATCTGCCCCCATCCTGCATATTAAATGCAGAGGCTCGTCTTTAAGATTTGCCATCATTCTGCGCATTAAATGCAGATACGGGCCTCAAACTTTTTACGAAGAGAAACTGATGACGTGGCAGCCTGTTTGTCTTCCGCGGAGCGTAAACAGCTCACATCTGCCTGTGTAAAACTAGGCAGCGTATCCCCTTGTCTGCGTATGAGCAGTTTACGCAAAGGAAATGCCACTAAACGACGTTTCGGTGACATTTAATCAAATCCCCAGCATTAAATGTGGAGATCCGCCATTATCCTGTGCATTAAATGCAGAGGCGTATTTTGAAGGTCTGTCACTTGGCCTGCGCATGGTGCAGAGACGTGCCTCGGGAACCTGTCAGTATTCGGCGCTTTAAATACAGAGACGTGCCTTGAGAACCTGTCAGTATTCGGCGCTTTAAATACAGTGGTCATAGAGGCTGAGACGGGCATCTGTCAGTATTCGGCGCTTTAAATACAGAGACGTGCCTTGAGAACCTGTTACCGCTCTGTGCATAAAATGCAGAGACGTGCCTTGAATCCCGTATGAGGTGCAGCTTTTGACGTGACAGGCGATTTGTCTTCTGCGGAGCGTAAACAGCTCATATCTGCCTGTGTAAAACTAGGCAGCGTATCCCTTCGTATGTGTGAATGTGGTTTACGCAGAGGAAATGGCAGCAAATGACAGCCTGGGTAGCAGTACCGTATCAACATTTTAGTCGTCGCTTGGGTAGCTGTGCAGTACTTTTCGTCAGAAGTCCAGACGTCAGGTTTATTGCACGATCTGACAGGTTCGTTTTGAAGAATACGAAGCGTCCCTCGTACACTTCAATGTTGTATTGAAAGCGGATGAGCTTTACGCCATAAAGGCGATGAAGAACCCTGTTTATGCTGAAGTAGCCTGGATATACTGCTTTACGCGGATGGTCCTCGAGCTCATATTTCACGCTTGTGCTCAGCGGAAAAGCTCTATTGCACGCTAATTGCTCCGTGGTCCTCTGTTTACGCTGCTCTGCCTCAATACGCTGCTTATAGCTATCCAGCGTATTTTTTATGCTTCTACAACCATCTTTACGCGAGGGACAGTTACCTACATGGCTTGCATGCTGTGATCTTCGATAAGCAGTTATACGTGTTACCTCATAATGGGACACACGTCATATGCAGATTCAGGAGATCATTCAGACGTGGGTAGCAGTTATTATAACCGCCGCGTAAAGAATGCAACTCTCTTCACAGTTTGCCTTCTATGCCGAATGAACAGTTACTGTGACTGAGCTCTATAAATAGAGACCTCCAGTCACAGAAGGTCGGGGGATCAGAGTTGGAAAAGGAGAGATCAAGAGATTAGAGAGAGAGCACAGACAGAGAGTAGTGATTGACGACTTTGGAAATGAGAATCCAATCCCTCCTGCAATATTTGAAGCTTCTTCTTCTTCTACAGCACTTCTTCATCATCGTGTGGTCCAAGGGACAAAGTGATCGACCGCAGATCAGACTCCTATAGCAATTTTTCCCCAGAATTATTTTTTTATTGTACTTAACATCCTCGTATAGGATTAATTGTACTCTTCTATTTCTTGTTTGTAAACAAAGAAAGGGTTTCGTATAAACCTAGTTTCATTCTTTTGTTTATCATCAAACACACCTAACACATCACTATAAACTATGAATCCTTCCGATCCTCAAGGAAGAATCAAGACCGGCGTTGTCGTCAATCGTCTCTTCAACTCCTTAAAGGCCATCTGACAATCTTCTCTCCATGCAAACTCTTGGTCCTACGCGTCAACCGCGTCATAGGCTCTGCAATCCTTGAGAAGTTCTCCATGAACTTTCAATAATATCCAGCAGGTCCGAGAAAACTTCTCACTTCTGCAACGATATAGGTGTGGGCCAAGTTTTTAT
The DNA here is from genome assembly GCA_036927795.1 of Iris macrosiphon. NCBI lineage: Eukaryota > Viridiplantae > Streptophyta > Magnoliopsida > Asparagales > Iridaceae > Iris > Iris macrosiphon. The sequence continues at coordinate 73,780,035 of JAYESA010000014.1, forward strand.
TGCAGCAACCTTCTTTGGATCAACTGAAAGTCCTTCTTCCAAGATGATATATCCTAAGAAAGGCACCATATCCAGACAAAACTCATATTTGCTGAGTTTGGCGTACAGCCTCTCCTGTCTCAGCGTCTCCAGCATGATTCTGAGATGCTCCTCGTGTTCTTCGTGGCTCTTGGAGTATATCAAGATGTCATCAATAAACACAACCACAAACTTGTCCAAGTACTGATGGAACACTCTATTATCAGACTCATGAACATAACTGGTGCATTGGTTAAACCAAATAGCATAACTAAGAACTCATAATGTCCGTACTTGGTCATGAAGGTTGTCTTTGGTATATCCTCTTTTCGTACTCTAATCTGATGATAATCGGATCTGAGATCGATCTTTGAGAATACACGAGCATCACTCAACTGATTGAACAGATCATCAATGAGCGGCAAGGGATACCGGTTCTTGATGGTTACAGAGTTCAGTGCCCTGTAGTCAATACACAGGTGTACCGTCCTATCCTTCTTTGGCATAAATAGTATGGTGCTCCCCATGGTGAAACACTGGGCCGAATAAAACCCTTCCCCAGAAGATCATCAACTTACTTCTTCAATTCCACCAATTCCTTAGGTGCTAGCCAGTACAATGGTGAAGTGATAGGCTCCGCTTATGGAGTCAAGTCTATTGTGAATTTTATTTTTCGATCAGGTGGTAAGACTGGAAAATTATCAAAAAATAAATCCACAAACTTTGATACAACCTTTGGGTACTCTGGCTCCTCTTCTGCATAAAGTGCCTTAAGTGTAGGCTAAATACCTTGCACTTTGGCTCCCCGAAGAAACTCAAACTCTGAATGTCTGGGAGGTCTAAATATAACATATCCACCCCGGCAATCTAGAGTCGCATGGTACTGACTCATCCAGTCCATACCAAGTACAATATCGTAATCCGGCATGAAAAAGATCAAAAATTAAGCTCACATCTCTCTTCCACAGACTACAACCGAACAAGATGTACAAATGTCACTAACTGGGATAATTCTGCCTTCCGTAAGAATTCTCATAGTCTTCGAAAGGGGTGCGGTAGCTACTCTATATGTGGCTATGAAGCTAGTAGCTATGAATGAATCCGATGCTCCAAAATCGAATAAAGCTACAACAGATAATGAAGCTACTAATATAGTACCTGTGATGACCTCTCCTATAGTAACTTCCTTTTCAATAGTCATGGCAAATGCCTGTCCTCGCCCCTGAGCTGGTCCTCTCTGTTGCCGAGCCTGCTGGAATAGTGCTGCATGTGGTGCCAAAGATGGCCTCGGTTGATACTCTCCTGGAGATGGTGGTCTGAATCCTCCAACTCCTATCTGTGGTGCTTCCAATACTGGATAATCTGGCCTAGGTGGCTGCTGGGCGGGTCTCGGTGCTGGTAAAGCTTGTCGGTTTACCATCGGTGCTCCCTCTTGACGCTCAGGGCAATCCCTGGCTGAATATTGGCTGGATCCGCAAACCAAGCATAGTCCCAACTTGCGTTTACACTCGCTCGAGTAATGACCTCGCTTGCCACAATATTGACATGTAGGCAGTGTCTACGGAGTTGCTCTAGGTGGCTGGTGCATGTAAGATCTCTTTGCAGCTCCTCCTTGTGGTGCTTTAACTGGTGCTGATATGAACGGTCATTTCTGGCTGGACTCTCTCCTAGTGACGTGCTCCATGCGTCAGGCTGCGACAAGGACATCCATGAATAAAGTAGGTACAACGAAGCCGATTAATCTCTGTAGCTCAAAGCTAAGTTTGTCAAAGAACTTCTTCGCCTTCTCCTCTTTTGTCAGAATCAGAGTAGGGGCAAAGCGACTCAAACGGATAAACTCTGCATTGTACTCTTCTATCGTCATATTGCCTTGAGTGAGGCGGTTAAACTTATCCCTAAGTTCAGCTCTGGCAATGGCTGAAATATACATCTCCTGGAAGAGTCTAAAGAAATCCTCCCAAGTGACTCGGTCTGAACCTAGCTGACTCTCCTCGGATAGCCACCAATGATGTGCATTGCCTGTCAACTGCATCATGACAGCAATCATCCAACGTTCTCTAGAAATCTCAGCTGCTCCAATTAAAGTTGAGTGTTTGTGAGCCACTCATGAACTTCAGTGGGCTCCTCCTTGCCTGAAAAGATACATGGCTTCAACTGACAAAAATCTGAGACGGATCCCGTCGATGGTTGCCTGGCTGGTGGGGTCGAATGCTCTAGTATTGTCACTAAGCTGTTTCTCAAGTTCTCCGCCTGGCGTTGCTGGGCCTCTTAATAAACCTACTATTGTGCTTGCATCATTGCTTAGAATATTTGGAATATCTTCTATCCGTACATAGGTTGTCCTGGTGGAAAAATGGGCATCGGTGGAGTAAACTGCAGCGGTGGTAGAATATCATCTTGTCGAAACCTCGAGGCGTGCTGATTTGCTTGATTGCTTTGTTGAGTGGAGGGACCTCCACTTAGTGGCGTCATAGCACCTTGTGGTATTTTTGCAGGAGTCTCATCGATGGCTGGTGGATCCATTTCTCTGCACATAAAGTAAACTGTAAAAGTTGCACAGAGGAATCAAGGCAGAATATAACTCAAGAAATTATTTTGAAGTCGATATAGAGGTCAAGAACAGGTCAACAAGTAGATGAAATCCTATAATTTATTCTGTCCTAATTTGCAGGCTTGCTCGGTCCCTTAGTTGAAACCAAAGAAATATATTCATAGACCTACATGGGCCACCACAAAAACTATTGTCATGTCCCAGTCCCAAAATACCCAGGGACTAGCCACGTGGCAATGGCCAGCAGCATAACTCCAATGGGCAAACCAAATTTAATGGACCCATTAAAGTACACTTAAGCTGTAATAAATATAAATACAAGTCTGCACCATCTATCATAGTATAATTCTAGTCTCATCTATAGAAAGTAAACACAATTCAATATGATAGACCAGTCAAGATAATAGATAAAAAAAATAGTCCATCATCAAGTCCACATAGTAGTGTCTCGGGGAACAACCCTTCACAATAAGAAAAGAGAATAACACCAATACATATATCCATAAGTTCAAGTCCAAGTATGAAATAACACTAAGCATAAATAACTGAGTAAGTAACTGAGTACTCAGGAGAAATCCTCTGGCACAACCTCGTCCTCTGGTGCCAATATTGCTCCAGCGTCAGCTCTTATCCCGTATACCTCGGGGTAATCCTCCTCTACTGTACCTGGGGACATAATCTGGATACAGGTCCTCAAGGGACATATCAAGGTACAAGAAACACTCAAGCCAAATAAAATACAGTAAATAAAAATAGATCCTCAGGGCAAGCTATGTAACCAGCTAAGTAAAATGCAAATGAGAGCATTACTAGTACTCATGCTGAAACCACTACAGGCTCTGTGTCGGGGAGCCCATAGCATCAAGTAGTATCTCGTAGGGCCAGTAAATGTGCCAAGCTCTGATACAGAGACTAAAGCACCACTAGTAGTATAGTATATATATAATCAGCATGTAGCATGCGTATCTCTCCCCATCCAATGTAACCTTATATCTCATGTCCATAACGTATCATGTCCATAACACGCAAGATCATGACCTCTAGCTATTACAACGAGTCATAATAATATACATATAATATGCAAGTCTCATATCACGAATCATGTAAGCCTATACAGAATTACCATGAATAACTCAAGAAAGATTCTGTCATATGAGATAGTGTCAAGTGTCCTACAGTCTGACGTACTTGGTATAGTAAGCACGTAAAAAAAATAGGATCGTAGAATCAACTCTCTATATGACGTTACACGACTCCGCTTACGGCATCGACACCCAAATCTTGTTCGGACGCTAAGCAACATATCAAGGTCCCAGGTTGAACAGGTACATCACTAAAGTATATATATAGAAGAAATACAAGCAGATAATATAACAGAATCTACTACAAGTTTAGCAAGGTACACTTACCTGGGCTCTGAACTCTGTTAACTGCTTCTGTAAAAGTAGAATCTCCAAGTATGCCTCCGGATGCAAAAACAAACATCACTAATATTTTTAGATTACATAAAATAGCAAGGATTGACTACCCATAAGTCCAATTTGGACACAGGGGCAGAGTTGACAGTTTTGGTTCAGAGCGGTGTCCAATTATGGCCTATTTTGCACCATAAAATATGCCAGAGATAAAGTTCTTTAAATTTAACAAACTTAGTGTCTACGAGTCCAGAATAATGATATGAACCCAACGGAAGATCAGAAACTAGATTTTGATGAGCCGGTCATAAAATCACCCGTCAAGTGGAACCGTAGACCCACAAAACGGTATTTTGTCAACGTTCTAAGAATTAAACCAAATTTGGATCACAGGACCAGCGTAACGCTGCGAATCTAATAGTGTAAGTTTTGTTGCAAAACGATAAGCACACACAAAGTTATGACAAGTGTCAAAATAGGCCGATACGGTATTTTTTTACGGATACGCGTTGACTTCGGTGTGCACGCACATCCAATTCAAGTTCTGCAAAATCCTACATGTTCGCGTTGACGATACACGCCTTTTATTGAAATCCCTACACGATGAAATCGCCTCGTTTGGCGGGACGCACTCCGTATCGAGAAATTTTGGGTTTACGAAATCAAGTTTATGACATATTTCAGCATTAAATAAATCACAGAATAAATCAAATTTAGAGAAAGGGTTTAAAGGTATTAAAACTAGGTTATACTGTCCAGAAGTCTGTTCAAGTAGAATTTTAACATCTCATGCCATTTTGGAGATAATGGGACTCAAACACGTGTACCTGGAACAGTTTGTATTCTTAAAACTAAGTTATTTTTTTCCTATTTTGTGTCTCGATTATCGATCGACACAGGAACGATAAACTAAACTATTTAAACAGGTTTTATGGGGGTCATATGGTCTTCACATAGGATTCGACGGTTCGCTGTTTGGTTAACTGTGTAGGAAGAAACGAAGATGGGAAGAAGGGTACCTCGTGTGCTCAGCTGATTGCGATTTTGGGGCGGGTCTGTTCTGCGGCGGAGCGCGGCGGCGATCAGCGGCGGTCAACGGCGGTGGAGGTTCGTCTGGAGGCAGGGGAAGAAGTGTGAGGGTGGTCTATGGTCTGATAGTCGGTTTAAAATGGGAGAGAAGGGTTACGGGAGAGGAAACGTGGGGTCGGGGGGTTACTAAAGCTTGGCGGTTTTGGGTTTTGTTTGGGTTTGGGTTTGGATTCGGGTTTTGGTTTATTATTATTATTATTATTATTATTATTATTATTATTATTATTATTATTATTATTATTATTATTATTATTATTATTATTATATTATCCCATATATATATATATATATATATATATGTGTGTGTGTGTGTGTGTGTGTGTGTGTGTGTGTGTGTAGCCATGTATAAATAGGTTTATACTCAAATAGTTTCCAAAAAAAATCTATAATACTTTAATAATAGTTGTACACCCAAAAATATATTTTTTGTGTAATATTTATACTTAATTAAATATACATAAATATCTATCCATGAATTATATATTATTCTAATTAGCTAAATTAATAAAAATTCTCCCTTAATCTAAATAATTACATAATACCAATAATAAAAATAATAAAATCTAAAATCTAAAAATCAGGGGGTTTGCAATTCCTTCTCTCTGCTCTACAGCTCCTCTAGCAAACTCAAACTCTGGCTCTCCTGGCGGGCTAAACAAAACTCTACCTCCTCTGCAATATATACTAGCATGGTGCCTACTCAACCAATCCATCCCGAGTACAATATCGTAGCTCGAAAGTGGCATTAGAAGTAGACACGCACTCAGCTCCCGGCCTCCCAGAGTAACTCTTCGATCCTTTCAAATATCACTAACCAGGATAATGCCTCCCCGGTCATGATCTTGCAAGTCCTAAGCAAAGACTCGGCTACCAAATGATGCTTCAAAGCAAAAGAAACAGATATAAAACTATGGGAAGCACCACTATCAAATAAAGCTATAGATGGAATAGAATCAAGAAGAACAGAATCTACGATGACATCTCCGGTGGGCTCGGCCTCCTCGACCGTCATAGCAAACGCTCGTCCCTGAGGTGCACCTCCCTGATGCTAGTGCTGGGCATAACACTGCTGCCGGGTCAGAAGTGGCGGTCCACTCCGTTGTACTGCAAGTGGCCTCACATGTGTTTTCGGAGCTGGAGCTGCTCCCTGAACTACACGATGGGGGTTGGAAGGACAATCCCTCAGCTGATGCCCCTCGGCACCATAATACAGACAAACTCCCAACCTCTTCTTCCAAACTTCTCAAACGTGGTCGGGGTTCTTACAGTAGTGGTAAGAAGCTTGTTGTGACTGTCTCTGCTGCTGTTGTGGTGCCTGGTAAAATGGTGCCCTAGCTGGAGTCTGGTGCTGTTTTGGCTGCTTAAAAGGCCTATACTGGAAATGAGGACGCTTAGCAGTCACTGCACTGCTACTAGCCCCCAGAAAAGAATCGTGGTCTCTCTTGGGTTTCAAGCCTAACTCCTGCTCAACCTTGCGTGCCTCCGCAACTATCTCTGAATACGTCTCATAGAAAGACGGAATGAGGATCTCCACTTTCCAGTTCAGACCCTCGCGGAAGCAGATAGCCCGAACCTCTAGCTCCCTCACCAAATACTCTGTAAATTGGCTCAGCCTACCAAACTCTGCGGTGTAGTCCTCCATGGACATGCTCCCCTGAGTGAGGCCCTCAAACTGCCTCCCCAAGTCCAATCTGTCCGTCGGAGCAAAGAACTTCCTCTTGAAGAGGTCCTTGAATACTTCCCAAGACTGCCCCGCATCAGCAAGAAGTGGCTCATTCCTGAACCAAGAGCGGGCGATGTCGAACAGCTGAAGTCCTACTGCCTCAACCTTCAGATCATCAGCAAGACAAGACACCCTCATGAGACGCTCAATATCCTCAAGCCAATCATCCGCGTAGATGATGTCCTCAGTCCCCTTGAAGACCCGAGGTTCCAGCTTCTTGAAGTCCTGAATATTACCCGGCCGAAGCTGGGCAACCTGCGGAGCAACCTGCTGCTGGATCGGAGCTCCTCTCTCTACTACAGCAAGGGCAAGCTGATAAGCACTCTCAATACCCTATCATAACACATCGGTCTACCTCTGGTGAGCCTCTGCCTGGGCACTATGAGCCTCCAACATCTCGCAAAATAATACAAACACCTGAGTCGCATATGTCGACATGGAAGATGGAGGTGGAAGTCCCTCAGAAACAGTCGGAACAGTCCTCTGAGCTGAAGGTAGACTCCCGAACGCAGCTGATACGCCTATCACCGGAGAAGTGACTGGTGCAGGCCCTCGGAAAGTCGTAGATGTCTCAGAAACTGCTCCCCTCTGCTGTGATCGAGTCTTAGGCGGCATCCTGAGGCAAAGTGAAAGAAAAGAATCAATATGGCACATGATATAATGCATTCAAAGAAGGACAGTTAAAGGTCAAATATCAATATCAAGGAATAATAGTTAAAATGAATAATATAATTTTTTTCTCTATGTGATTGAGTATCCTCAGCCAATAGCCTATATTATATATCCTAAAACAGGCTCATAATAGCACTCAAATCAGAACACCACTACGAATCTCATTAATTACGACCTCGAAGACCTGCATGGGCCACCACTAAAAATGTGTCATAACCCACACCCGGTGTAGGGGAACGAGTAGTGAACAACGTCCAGCCTACGTCGTAGCATCGGCGGTAGAACGTTGTTTGGGTAAACTATCTATCTAAAAATCAAGATATAATAATGCCACCAGTAAAATATGAATACTCAATCGCAGATCTATAAGATGGAACAAATACACGAATATGATATAAAGAACTGAAGAGTCAAATACAACTCACAAGACAAAATAATATCCAATGAGTCATATAAAGAAATACTAATAACAAAAGCTGGAGACAACTCCAGTACAAATAAATCTATCTACTGAGCTATAGGTACTGGGTCATCTGTCTCAACCTGAATAAGACCCTCCTGAGCCAAGGTCTCTGGCTCTAAGCCAACTACGTCTTGAGGCCCGTAGTGAGTAGGATATCACTCCTCAGTATCATTGGGGAAAAATATATCCAGTCAGAAAAGCAATAAAGTACATCTCTAACAGCAGTTCCAATGAATGATATAAACTATGTAACGATAAATAAGCGAATATACAAGATGCAATATACAGGTATAAGTGATATGCATAATAGGAATACTGGAATTAAATATAAGAAATGAGCATCATGGAAATGATCAAGAATACTACTACTAAGTGAGTGAGTACCAGCTTCAACACGTGATCGGCTTAGAAACTTGCACAAGGATTAGGGCCTGGTTAATCATGCGTGCGATGCATGATCAACGCTCACAATGACATGCACAAGGAGGGTATGATCACATATCTACACTAACACTCCCCGTCCTGACTGGTATAGTGGATCCAACCATGGTACGTTATGACACGAGATTCACTGGGTAGGTAGCTAGTCTTCCCAAGAATCAATGTATGTACATGTATAAGAAGAACAAGGAACAAGGCTTGCACAAGATACATCATAAATACCTAGGAATAATAACTCATGACGAAATCCAGATATACCAATCTGTGTAACCATCGTATCAAGAAATCAAGGATATCTACACTATATACAAGAAACATAGGGGATATTATAAATGAGAAACAATCAGAGAATGTACATGCCTGTCACGCCCTAGTCCCAAAATACCGAGGGACTAGCTGTCACGCCCCAGTCCCAAAATACATAGGACTAGGACACATAAGCATGCCAACCGCATGGATATAGCAACTCCAATATATGGAAACCATAACCCATACGTACGCTGTAATATGAATATCAAATCCACAAGTGATATAAAATCTATCATAAGTCACAGGGTATAATCTAAATCTCATCCACAGAAAATCAATATAAATAAATAACCACAGCTATATAACTAGATCTCAATAAGAAGTATCTAAAGATGATAGTCGGATGGAAACAAATCCACTACCAACTCGAATATAAAAGTAACATAATATAGGTACAGCACCAAATAAACACTAGGCCCGAAGAGTAAACCTCCTTAACGATCAGTAGCAAGTCCGGATCTGCGCTCCAGTGAATACTCATGAACATCTACACCTGAAAAGGGACCAGGTCCTCAGAGGGACGTAACAAGATACATAGAAGCAAGCCAATTTGAATACAATAAACATGCATAATGTTTGAAAATATATAAGTAGGTTGTACAAGACAATCTATATGAATGCAAATAAGGATAACTTTTTGACGTATGGGCAAGGGTCTACTCGATCTAAGCCTCATAACTCACACACCCGTCTAGAACATCATCAGCCGACATACCTCGGGGGTAGCGACCCTCGTGACTCCATCAATCGACATACCTCGGGGGTAGCGACCATCAGACACGACCACCATAGTGCGTGCTAGTTACTACGATTTATCAGAGTGGTTAAAGCTCATACGCCTACTGATTGTCCTCTATGATACTAAGTGTCAAGTGTGTGTCAACATATCTAATATATAGTAATGACTGAAAGAAACTACATATGTAATGAATAAACAGAAATGCAGTAAATATACAGAAATATACTAAGCATGCAAAATACTGTAAGCAATTTGGCAAGGTATCTTGCCTGGTAAGAAAGCTGCAAAGTGTAACGTCCAGAAGTCCACACACAGGATCAGAAGCTATGGCCTCAGAACAAATGTCTCTGGATGCTGAAATAGATATCACCAACGTTCCCAGAATAAGCAAAATAGCTAGAAAGCACTTCCCTTTCGTCCAATTTGGACACAGAGGCAAAACGATAGTTTCGGGTCAAAGTGGGATCCACGTGTGGCCCACTTTGCACCGAAAAGCGTGCCAAGGGTGAAGGTCTCTAAATAGGACAAATTATAGGTTAAACCAATTCTAAACATCAATATGAACTCAACGGTACATCCAATTTTGGATTACAGTGAGTCGTACACAAATTCGCCCAAAAAGTCAACTATGGGGCCCGCCAATTGGCGACTTGGTCAACTGTCTCAGAATTACGTAAAAATTGGGTCACAGGACCAGCGCGATACCACGAGTCCAGCGGCGCAAGTTTTGTCGCAATCTGACGAGCGTGCACAAAATACACAGGGCTTTCACAAAAGTTACGACACGGGGATTGTCTGCAGATACGGGCTGATTCCGACATGCACACGCGTCCGAATCAGTTTCTATGAAATCTCACGTATCCGGGTACACTGCGTGCACCTTTTGGTACACTTAGTACACGGCGGGGCGATCCCGTTTGGCGGGGCGCACTCAGTTTCACAATTTTTAGAAATCTAGAAAAAATAGGTTTTTGGGGTTTTCCAACGAATTTAATTCTACATACAGCAGTTAACAAATTAATATAATTAACAGAAATTAAACTAGGTCAAGTGGTCTCCGTATACCAAAAAGAAAAATCAAATTTGGATCTCTGTGGTGGGAGATACGAATCCGGGAACATAGGTGGTTACTGCAGTTTTTTGCGATACCCAAAAGTTATATTTTTCCGTCAACTTGGAAGTTGTTTTCGCCTAAGGTTACGCACTGTTCGAGGTCAACTATCATATAGATATTGAAGAGGGTTAAGTGGTGAACGTACCAGTGAAGACGGGGTCGAGTTTGGTTCAGCGAGGTGACGGAAAACAGGGCTTGAACTCAGGTACTTCGCTGATTGAAACTGTAATGCGCGGGGTTGCGCGAGGTCGCGGTCGTCGGGATCCGGTTCTGGGCGGGTGAGGCTTGGTTCTCCGGCGGTGGTCTCTGGTCGAGGGCGGCGCTCTCTCGGCCTAGATGGAAAGAGGATGACTTAGGGTTAGGGTTTTTGTGAAAGAGGGATGTTATATATATATATATATATATATATATATATATATATATATATATATATATATAACATCCCTCTTATATATATATATATATATATATATATATATATATATATAAGAACGTGAGGGGGGGAGTCCGCTCGCGGTTGCACAAAGGGACGGATGCTGTTGCTGTTTGGTTTCTAATTCCAGCGGGTGTGGGTTGCCTAGGTTATTGGGTTCGGGTATTAGGGATTAGGATCCATTGGTTATTTTCTATTTGTTTTTTTTCATTTGTTTTTCTTTCTTCTTCTTTCTTTTTCTAATTTCCATTCTCTTTTATTTTCTATTTAACTATATATATATATATATATATATATATATATATATATATATATATATATATATATATATATATATATATACATAGAACAATTCTAGAATTTATGTTAGCGCATATAATTAAGCTGGCATCTGTCCAAAGGGTCTCCTACATGAAATAAATTAGAAAAATTTATACTAGCTCCATAAATCCCCTAAATTCACAAACACCTAAAATAAAAATTAAATAAAATCTATTTCTCCTAATTAGCTCATAATTTCTACAATTAAATTAATAATTAACTAAAAAGGGTAAATATGATTTTTAGGATTAGGGGTTTTACATTCTACCCAACTTATAAAAATTTCATCCTCAAAATTAAAATTAAACCACGGTAGAAAGTCAAGGATGGTATAAGATAGAGATTTGCAGCTTTTCCTGTCCATTCCTCCATCCTAACCTCTATGATTTTCCAATTGTCATGGGGACGTTCGGAGGACTATAATTTGCATTATTTTAAATGCAAGGCTAGATTTAAATAAGGGGCGATATTGTACGACCAAAATGTAGTACAAGGAAGCTTAATTATGAGTTGCACAATGGTCAGAGTGGAAGATGGGCATGTCTAGGATAAGGGTATAGAATTTGTAGGAAGGCAGTGGCTAGTGTAGTGCTCCAATTATCGAAGCACGGTAAGGTATGCTAAGTGATATAATTATTGCAAAATTAAATAAAAAATATCGTGTTCTATCTCTAACTGGACTCAATCTAGCCTTAGTCTCACTATCTCCGCCAAGTAGGTCTAATTTTGGGTGAAAGTTTTACAATCTATCCAACTTAAAATTTATCCATCTATCACCTAAGGCTATACATCTAGGAAAACTATTCCTTAATTATTTAATCATGTTATTCAATCCTCAAAGTTTTAACACCAAACATATCACCTATGATATGCCCTTAATCAATTATAGAAGAGAGTCACTAAGTCATGTGATTAGCCTTATGGGGTATATCTAGTACTATCAGTGTGTCAACTTATACCAGTACGAGGTTTCGTCTTTCCGAAATAAGGGAAGACGGAGAGCAATAATAAAGATTTCCAGGTGAAGATGATAGAATGCAAGTACGAGGTTCAAAAAGATTAAAGAATTCGAAAAAAGAGTTATCAGGGCAGTTATGGATTGAAATCCTATTTTGGTAATTTTTTATTTACATGCTCGTATCAGTACAGTTATGTAACCGATACGATATGTCAGACATGTCTAGGGGAAAGTATATTCGTCTATTACCATATATCTCAATCCACGTAAAGTAGTTATGCGAAGAGCGAACCAAGCGCACTAAGGTTAGCTAGACCTTAATACACCGATTCTAACTAGGCAATTATATCATTGTGTGCACCCAATAATACATATGTCATGAGCAAGATCGATAAAAGAATAAGCTTGCAAAAACTAGGCTATAATAGCAGCATAAATCAAGGTATTACAGAAAATATAAGTACACTAGATTATGATGAGAGAAGTTACAAAATAATCCAAGTTCTCAAAGAAGATAAGACTCTTACAATCTCTACAGTTGTTATACTAACTCCTTTTCTAAGTCGATAGTCGACCAAATAGGGGTATGGCTTCTAAGTTCTACAGTCTGATGAAACATTATCTTTTTATGCTAGCATACAGTTAATGTCATTCAGTTACACTTAAATAATAGGTCAAAAGACTATGTGATACTATGTTGTGAGGTATACTACTCAACTTATAACAATAACTAACTATGTAATTGCCTTGAAGGAATTCTTCAGAATAACCTGGTCCTTGTAAATAAAGTATAAACTATTGTTAGGAAAAGATCTTGGTACTTATTAGGGTATCCTCTTACATTACATAGGTCATGGTCGTCCTAAGTCTTAGTCTTAGTACAAGTGTCAATAGTAGGAATGGAACAGTTACTGGACTCAAGGGAAAGAATATAACTAGTATCGAGGTGGGGGTACATGTTACGCAATTTAAAACTAAGGGATAATCACCAGGTCACAATCTATAAGAATAACTTAAACCATCAAGTTCTAACTACTAAGCACACAATTTTAAAATTTAACATTAACAACTATAATCCTAGCAACTATATGTCCTTAACACAGAATAAAATCACCTGGCTTACAATCAGAAGTGTCATATGGCACAAGTTGAAAGATGAAGAGTAGAAGAATAAAATTTAGTCGTCGCGCAATTAGCGAGCGCTAAGGTTTCACAGGAACTAGCCATGAAATAAAATAGAGAGGCTATTGATAATGTCATGGTTTCCTAAGGGAGGATGCTATGCTAACCTTTGTGTTTGAGGTATGATCAAGAAAATATTCTATGCATTGCTCTTGGCTTTCTAAGGTACTGTCTGCTAATCTCAAGACAAGAATCTAAATTTATAGTTCTCCAATACTATCTAACTATGAAGGTTAGGTTCAGTCCTAATATTCAATTTTGGTTTTCTATTGGTTCCTCAATACTAGGGTCAAACATTATGGTAAAACTTCTAACTAACTCTAGTAGTGCCTATACTACTCTCAAGTCCTCATAATACATCAAGGGGTAATGGTAAAACAATCTATAGATAAGGAATTCTAGGGTTCACTAGATATTCTAAACTTAATGGTGTATCAACACTCTACTTGTACTCTTAATAGGAAGGTTACCCTACTTATCATCTAACAATAGGGACTTCTATATTCTAGGAGGGGGATATACTCAAGGAATTAGGGAAGCACCTGAATCAAGCAGGATGCAACTATTCAAATAGAACGGATTAGAAGAACACGAGTCATAGTCAATAGTGGATGAGATCCTATATTCTAATCCTATTTGCAGGCTTGCTCGGTACAGTAACGTAACCGAGACAATATGCTCTCGACCTGCATAGGCCACCACAAAAAATGTCACGCTCCAGTCCCAAAATACATAGGACTAGGACACGTAAGCATGCCAGCCGCATGGATATGGCAACTCCAATATATGGAAACTATAACCCATACGTACGCTGTAATATGAATATCAAATCCACAAGTGGTATAAAATCTATCACAAGTCACAGGGTATAATCTAAATCTCATCCACAGAAAATCAATATAAATAAATAACCACAGCTATATAACTAGATCTCAATAAGAAGTATCTAAAGATGACAGTCAGATGGAAACAAATCCACTACCAACTCGAATATAAAAGTAACACATTATAGGTACAGTACCAAATAAACACTAGGCCCGAAGAGTAAACCTCCTCAACGATCAGTAGCAAGTCCGGATCTGCGCTCCTGTAAATACTCATAAACATCTACACCTGGAAAGGGACCAGGTCCTCAGAGGGACGTAACAAGATACATAGAAGCAAGCCAATTTGAACACAGTAAACATACATAATGTTTGAAAATATATAAGTACGTTGTATAAGACAATCTATATGAATGCAAATGAGGACAACTTTTCGACGTATGGGCAAGGGTCTACTCGATCTAAGCCTCACAACTCACACACCCGTCTAGAACATCATCAACCGACATACCTCGGGGGTAGCGACCATCGGACACGACCACCATAGTGCGTGCTAGTTACTATGGTTTACCAGAGTGGTTAAAGCCCATACGCCTACTGATTGTCCTCTATGATACTAAGTGTCAAGTGTGTGTCAACATATCTAATATATAGTAATGACTGAAAGAAACTACACATGCAATGAATAAACAGAAATACAATAAATATACAGAAATATACTAAGTATGCAAAATACTGTAAGCAATTTGGCAAGGTATCTTGCCTGGTAAAAAAGCTGCAAAGTGTAACCTCCATAAGTCCACACACAGGATCAGAAGCTATAGCCTCAGAACAAATATCTCTGGATGCTGAAATAAACATCACCAACGTTCCCAGAATAAGCAAAATAGCTAGAAAGTACTTCCCTTTCGTCCAATTTGGACACAGGGGCAAAACGATAGTTTCGGGTCAAAGTAGGGTCCACGTGTGGCCTACTTTGCACCAAAAAGTGTGCCAAGGGTGAAGGTCTCTAAATGGGATAAATTATAGGTCAAACCAATTTTAAACGTCAATACGAACTCAACGGTACGTCCAATTTTGGATTCTGGTGAGTCGTACACAAATTTGTCCAAAAAGTCAACCATAGGGCCCGCCAATTGGCGACTTGGTCAACTATCTCAGAATTGGGGTGAAAATTGGGTCACAGGACCAGCGCGATACCACGAGTCCAGTGGCGCAAGTTTCGCCACAATCTGACGAGCGTGCACAAAATGCGCAGGGCTTTCGCAAAAGTTGTGACACGGGAATTGTCCGCGGATACGGGCTGATTCCGACGCGCACACGCGTCCGAATCAGTTTTCGTAAAATCTCACATGTCCGGGTATACTGCGCACACCTTTTGGTATACTTGGTACATGGCGGGGCAGTCCCATTTGGCGGGACGCACTCCGTTTCACAATTTTAGAAATCTGAAAAAAATAGGTTTTTGGGGTTTTCCAACGAATTTATTTCTACATACAGCAGTTAACAAATTAATATAATTAAAAGAAATTAAACTAGGTCAAGTGGTCTCCGCATACCAAAAAGAAAAATCGAATTCGGATCTCTGTGGTGGGAGATACGAATTCGGGAACATAGGTGGTCACCGCAGTTTTCTGCGATACCCAAAAGTTGTCTTTTTCGTCAACTTGGACGCTGTTTTCGCCTAGGGTTATGCGTTGTTAGAGGTCAACTATCATACAGATATTAAAGAGGGTTAAGTGGTGAATGTACCGGTAAAGACGGGGTCAAGTTTGGTTCAGCGAGGTGACGAAAAACAGGGCTTGAACTCAGGTACTTCGCTGATTGAAACTGTAATGCGTGGAGTTGCGCGAGGCCGCGGTCGTCGGGATCCGTTTCTGGACGGCTGAGGCTTGGTTCTCCGGCGGTGGTCTCTGGTCGAGGGCGGCGCTCTCTCGGTCTAGATGGGAAGAGGATGACTTAGGGTTAGGGTTTTTGTGAAAGAGGGATGTTATATATATATATATATATATATATATATATATATATATATATATATATATATATATATATATAAGAATGTGAGGTAGGGGAGTCTGCTCGCGGGTGCACAAAGGGACGGATGCTGCTGCTGTTTGGTTTCTAATTCCAGCGGGTGCGGGTTGCCTAGGTTATTGGGTTCGGGTATTAGGGATTAGGATCCATTGGTTATTTTCTTTTTTCTTTTTTTATTTGTTTTTTTTCTTCTTCTTTCTTTTTCTAATTTCCATTCTCTTTTATTTTCTATTTAACTATATATATATATATATATATATATATATATATATATATATATATATATATATATATATATATATACATACATACATACATACATACATATATATACATAGAAAAATTCTAGAATTTATGTTAGAGCATACAATTAAGCTGACATCTGTCCAAAGGGTCTCCTACATGAAATAAATTAGGAAAATTTTATACTAGCTCCATAAATCCCCTAAATTCACAAACACCTAAAATAAAAATTAAATAAAATCTATTTCTCCTAATTATATCATAATTTCTACAATTAAATTAATAATTAACAAAAAAAGGTAAATACGGTTTTTAGGATTAGGGGTTTTACACTAGCCACGTGGCAATGGCCAGCAATACAACTCCAATGGACAAACCTAATTTAATGGACTCGTTAGAGTGTACTTAAGCTGTAAAATAAATATAATGGTCTACGATATATGTCACAGTCTAATTCAAATCTCATCCACAGAAGATAATCATAATTCAAAATGTTAGACTAATCAAAAGAGAAATATAATCCAACAACAAGTCTCAATAAAAAGTGCCTCGGGGAACAACCCGATAATAAGTTTAATACAGTAATCCAACAGACAGTAAATAGAGTATCTAGAAACAGATATAACTGAGTATATAACAAAATACTCAGCAGAAATCCTTTGGCACCACCTCATTTTCTGGTGCTAGTACTGCTCCAGCGTCAGCTCCTGTCCCGTATACCTCGGGGTAATCTCCTCTGCTATACCTGTGGACATAATCCGGATCCAGGTCCTCAGGGGACATAACAAGGTACAAGAATAACTCAAGCCAAATAAAATACAGTATATAAAAATATCAACAGGACAAACTATGTAACCAGCTATGTGATATACAAATGAGAGCATCACTAGTACTCGGATTTAGACCACTACAAGCTCTGTGTTGGGGAGCCTATAGCAGTAATATCACGTAATGGACTAAGCTCTGGATCAGAGACTAAAGTACCGCAATAATAAATATATATGTATGTAATCAGCCTGTAGCCTGTGTGTCTCTCCCAACCCAATGTAATCACATGTCTCATGTCTACGATATCTCATGTAAATAACACGCAAGATCATGACCTCTAGCTAGTACAATGAGTCATAATGATATCTATGTATATGCAAGTCTTATGACATGAATCTTGTAAGCCTATACAGAATTACCATAAATAACTCAGGAAAGATTCTTTCACATGAATATGTCAAGTGTCTTATGGTATGACATACTTGGTAAATCAAGCATGAAAAATATAGGATCGAGATATCAACTCTCTAAGTGATGTTACACGACTCCGCGTACGGCGTCGACACCCGAATCTTGTTCGGACACTAAGCAACGTCTCACGGTCCTAGGTTGAGCAGGTACATCACAAAAATAAATCAAGCAAATAATATTAAAGTAATTACTGAAAGTTTTGGCAAGGTACACTTGCTTGGGTTTTAAACTCCTTCAGTTGCTCCGGTAACAACGAAATCTCCAAGTATGTCTCCGGATGCTGAAATAAATATTACCATCACTCTCAGAATATATGAAATAGCTAGGATTGACTACCCATAAGTCCAATTTGGATACAGGAGCAAAATTGACAGTTTTTGGTCAAAACGGGGCCACATGTGTGGCCCACTTCGCACCAAAATATATGCCAGAGACAAAGTTCTCTAAATTCGTCAAACTTAGTGTCTACAAGTCCAGAACGATGATACGAACCCAATAGAATATCCAAAGCTAGATTCCGATAAGCCGATCACAAAATTGTCCGTCAAGTGGAGCCGAGGGCCCACGAAACAGAATTTCTTCAACGTTCTCAGAATCGAACCAAACTTAGGTCACAAGACCAGCATAACGCTACGAATCCGATGGCGTAAGTTTTGTTGTGAAACGACAAGCATACACGAAATTATAACGAGTGTCAGAACAAGCCGATACGAAGTTTTTCGGCAGATACGCGTTGATTTCGGTGTGTACGCACATCCAAATCAACTTTTGCAAAATTTCACACGTCCGTATTGACGATACACGCCTTTCGATACAATTCGCACACGACAAAGTAGCCTCGTTTAGTGGGACGCACCAGTTTTAGAAAATTTTGGGTTTTAAAAACCAAGTTTTTGGTCAACTTTAACCGCGAATAAAACTCAGCATATACTAAATTAAATAAACTAATTATTGGGATTAAAACTTGTTTATGTTGTCTAATTTACTATTTAAGTGACTTTTAAAAATATTAACTAAGTTGGGAGAAAAACGGCCATGAATATAAGGCTTGGGGACAGTTTCCTGAACCATAAATTGGATTATTATTTCCTATTTTATGTCACAATTTACGACCGACACAGGACACGATACCCCAAACTAATTGTACAGGGTTCGAGAGGGTCATATTGTGAATACAATGCAACAGGCCGTTCGAGAATTGATACAACGTAAAAGAAGAAAACTCACTGTAAACAGAGGGGGTCGGCCGCGGTGTGCTGCGCGTGGACGGTGGCGGTGATGCTCGATCATCGACGGCTGGTTGCTGCGGCCAATGCCTGTCACCCGTGCGCCCAGTCGCAGCTGCTCGGGGAGTTGCTGTAGTAGCTAAAGTCGTCATCAAGGCCGGAGTCATCGAGGTCGGAGTCAGAGAGGGTGATGGCGGTGGTCTGATGATGGTAGTGGGGGTTCGGTCACTGGGGGTTTTAGAGGGCAAGTCACGGTGGTTACGGGGAGGTGGATGGAGGGGTCACCGGCGGTTGAGGGGAGGCGAATCGGAGGGGTCGGCTGGCGGCTACTGTGCGGTCGAGGAAGAGGGAAAGATTTTAGTTTATTGTAGATTAGGTTTGCGGGTCGGGTATCTGGTCGGGTTGTTGGTTCGGGTAGGATTCAGATCCATTAGGGTTGGGTTGGTTCGGTTAGGTTCGGTTTGGTTCAGTTTGGTTTGGTTTGATTTGGTTTGGTTTGGTTCGGGTTGGTTTATTTAAAAAAATAATATATTTTAGCTATTTAAAAATAGTTTTTAAGCCCAATAAATTCTAAAAATACACAATATCCTATTATTAATTATACACTCAAAAATATAATTTTTGCAAAATTTTAATAATTAATTTAATTCACAAAAATATTAATCACTAAAGAATATTAATTATAATTAATTAAAAATTACAAAAAATCCCAAAAATTCATATTTAAAATTCCAAAAATCTGGGAGTTTATAATCTATCCACCATAAAAGAATGCGTCATCGCAATTAAGAAAATAAAACATAACTGGTCATAAGAGATGACGCGATTGCAAGACATGTTTGTTGAAGCACGACACAAAGGATAAGGAACCATAAACAAGGAGAAATGGAAAGGAAGGGTGAGGGTTTTGTTCAAGCAGAACACGTAGGGAAGGAATAAAAAATTTTCCCTAGGCCATGAGAGGTAAGTAACTCAAGAGTAAAGGAGCCTGGTTAGAACGAAAATCAACTACAACTTATAAAAACTTGGGTACCAGTGACATATTACTAATCTAGACTAACAAGTTCATGCTAGCATAATACTAGCCTTAGGCTAGGGAATGGAACTAACAGGCACGTGCTAAAGTATTACTAGGAATAGATAGCTATGATAAAACTTAAATCTTACTCATATTCGCTACTCCTCGAGTCCGTGCCTCCTCCACTGTCATCGCAAAAGCCTGTCCACGTCCTTGTGGTGGTGCCTCTACTATTGCTGGGCCTGCTGGAAGAGTGTTGTCTGCGATGCCATGGGTGGCCTCAGCTGATATTCTTTCGGTGCTGGTAAAGCTTGTCGGTTAACCATCGATGCTCGTCGGTGAACCATCGGTGTTTCTCCTCGATGCTCCGTACAAATTCTGGCTGAATATTGGATGGATCCGCAAACCAAGCACAATCCCAATCTGCGTCGGCATTCCTTAGCGAGATAGCCTACCTTGCCACAATAATGACAAGTAGGGAGTCCTAGTGCTGGTGCTGATAGGGCTGGTCGATGAATCATCAGTGCTCTCTCTCGACGCTTAAGGTAATCCCTTACTGAATGCTGACTGGATCCTCAAGCTAAACATAATCCCCATTTACGTCTGTATTCCTTCTCAATATGGCCTACCTTGCCACAGTAGTGACAAGTAGGAAGGACTAGTACTAGTGGTGTAAATGCTCTCAGTGGTGGATTCATCTGTGGTCGCTTTGCAGATCCTTCCGGCTGTGCTCGGTCTGGTGCTAATACATGCGACCACTTCTGGCTGGACTCTCTCCTGGTGACGCGCTCCATGGGCCGGGCTGCAGCAAGGACATCCGTGTAAAAATTAGTTGCAATGGAGCTGATTAATTTCTGTAGCTTAAAGCTAAGTCCGTCAAAGAACTTCTCTGCCCGACTTTGCTGGGCCTCTTGATGAACCTATTGTTGGGCTTGCATCATTGCGTATAACATTTGGAATCGTCCATCCATAGGCTATCCTGGTGGAAAAATGACCATTGGTGGAGTAAACTGCGGCAGTGGTAGAATGTCATCTTGCCGAAATCTTGAGGCAAGCTGATCTGCTCGATTACTTTGTTGAGTGGATGGATCTCCACTTAATAGTGTCACCCCATCATCGTTGGTGACCACAATACCTTATGGTGTTCTCGCGAAAGTCTCATCGCTGGCTCGTGGATCCATTACTCTGCATTTAAAGTAAACTATGAGAGGCACACAGAGGAATCAAGGCAGGATGCAAGTCAATAATTTATTTTAAAGTCGATATAGAGGTCAAGAACAGATCAAAAAGTGGATGAGATCCTATAACTTATCCTAATCGCAGGCTTGCTCGGTCCCTTAGTTAAAACCAAAGCAATATAGTCGTAGACCTGCATGGGCCACCACAAAAACTATGTCACGCCCCATGTCACGCCCCAGTCCCAAAAATACGTAGGACTAGGACACGTAAGCATGCCAGCCGCATGGATATAGCAACTCCAATATATGGAAACCATAACCCATACGTACGCTGTAATATGAATATCAAATCCACAAGTGGTATAACATATGTCATAAGTCACAGGGTATAATCTAAATCTCATCCACCAAAATCAAATATAATTAAATAACCAATATCTATGGAACTAGATCTTAATAAGATGTATCTAAGGATAATAGTTGGATGGAAACAAATCCACTACCAACTCGAATATAAGAGCAACTACAATATGAGTACAACACAATAAACACTATATAAGAATACCAGCTATCAATCACGGCTCGAAGAGAAGACATCCTCGAAACATAAGTAGCCATCCGGATCTGCGCTCCTGCGAATACTCAAGAACAGATACACCTGGCAGGGGACCAGGTCCTCAGAGGGACATAACAAGATACTTAAACACATGCCAATAAAGTACTGAAATAAATATCCAAAGGGGTCGCCTAACCGTCTAAGTGAATGCAGTTAAGAACAACTTTTCCCACAAGTGAGCTATCTGGCTGAAAACCTGGGATTTGGCATGGTTCTCTATTGGAGATCCAGGGGCCTAAAAAGGCACGGCATCTTTCGAATACCGGAGGCCCGCCTGATAATAATATAATATATAGTGGTCATCACCACCCGTATCTCCAGCGGAGAATCCGGGCGCACAATAGAAAAAGTGTAAAGGAGCTCAAATGCGGTACTTGTTGTTCTCACCACCCCATGCTCTAAGCATGTCACATCCATGACACGATAACACCTCTAATAACTGCCAAGTCTACTAGCATGCAAAGTTTATAACAGCAGTTATTCCTAACGCACGGCCCATACGTACAGGAGGCCAGACCTGTCACGCAAGTCCGTGATCTACATGAGACTCACAACTCATGTAACAACTGTGTCACGGCCAATGAACCTAATGATGCTACATGCTAATGGGGTAGTCTCATAAACAGGTCAATGCAAATACATAAATAAAAACATATCGCGACGTCACCGTCGCATTTTATATAACAGTTAAAATAAATAAACTAAAGACAGGAAATAAAGATGTATGCAACATATGGAATATAAATAACAGTACAATGCCAAGGTATACTTGCCTGGCAAGACAGCTGCGATGTACCAATAACCTGTTCCAAAAGTCGCGCAGAATAAATCCAACATCCTACGTACATATAATATAATGCAAATAAATCATTAGTCATTACACTAGTACACACACAATAATATTTATACTGGACTCGGGGTACACTAGTGGTGGCACTAGTCATCTAACAAGGTCAATTATGCATTGAATTACGCGGGTGTCGAATCTTTAAGTACTGTACACAATAAGTCAGTCAACTAACACGGTCTCGTCAGTACGTCGGTATACACAAGGCAGACACCAACATTGTTCTTAGGGTCAACAGGGTCAAGGGCAAATACGGGAGAGTCCACGGTGTCCTAGGGTCGTACAGTCTGAATATTTAGTCATAATTATCAATTAGCACTTACTTACATATATATTCATATTTATATAATAATATAACTAGTAATTTATTTACATAATTATTGGAATACATATAGTAATTACGTACATAAATATATATACCAAACTGAATAATATTTGCGTACATGTAAATGTACGAACGCGCGTTGGGTTCTCCGACTCAGGGTCTGATATAAACTAACCATGGTGGCTAAATACTAACGTCCTACTGGAACACTTCAGAGAATGTACTCGCCTGGGGTCCTGCTGCTGGTATGAATCAGAGTCCAAGTCACAGTCCAAATAGCCTATGTATTATAAATTTATTACGTCAAAAGATAATTTATTTTAATTTATTTAATTATGGAATAATTACTTTAAAATCCTATTTTAATCTTATTATTCTGATTTTTATGTTAATTCCTAAATTTTGTCCAAAGAAACTGAATTTTATCAACTCGAGACTCATGGCACGCAAATCGAGGCAATCTGTTGACCAAAAAGTCAACCAACACAAACTCAACTTTCATGCATGATTTCCTGTAGATTTCAGCATCAAAAATATTTTGGAATTTACGGCTCGTCCGAATTCAAATTCGTTTGGGAATTATGGCACATACAAATTTTGTATTGTGCACCGATGGTTAAATTCTAACCTAGAAGTTCTACAGGATTAACAGTATATAAATACTTCGAATTAAATTCTGGTAAAAACATATGTCAATTATCTAGACATTGTCTTTCCGAAACTTCAAACGGTTCATAATTCTGATTCCTGGTTCTCCCGGAATCGCGAAAACATCAAAACATATCTATTTTCGGACATGCTGTGCTCTACGAATTTTTCAGAATTTAATACTCATAATTTCTTAAAAAAATTTATATAATCAGAAAGCTAACCTCAATATCGTTCTAACACAAAAAATTAGGCCTCATTTGGAGTCCGGAGCTATACGCAATGGCTTCTGGAAGATGAAGGAACCCTAGATGGCAATTCTACAAAATCTCCCTCTCTAAAAATAATGGGATAATTAGGGTTATTATATTATATATATATAGGGATGTACCTGCGGCTGAAAGGATATTTATAGGCTAACACGTGTCAGAATCTGATTGGATGGGTTTTGTTATATTATTTATTTTTTATTTGCCTTTATCAAAACATTATTTAAGTTATTTTAAATCTAAATAACTCAAAATAAATATTAAAAATAATCATAAAAATCTGAAAAAATTAAAAAAAAAATATTTTGAATTTAATAACTCTAGAAAAATATTTGAGATAATTTTATATTCATAGATTTCCTACTATAATTAGTAGAAGCTCTAAACATTAGTTTTACCCATATAACTAAAAATAAATACTAAAATTATTCCAAAAATTCTGAAATAATTCTAGAAAATATATAATAATATTATAAACCCTAGAAAATAATATGGGTCCATTCTATATTCCTGGGATTGCACAATAAATTCTACAAGTCCTAAAAATTAGTTATTAGCCTAAATAACTCCCAATAAATACTAAAATATTCAGAAAATTCTCAAAAAATTCTAGAAAATATATTTGACTATTTAGAACCTAAAATAAAATTTTGGGATATTTTTAATTAAGTTTGAACATAAAATAAATTCTTCAAAGTCCTAGAAAATTAGTGTTACTAGTTTTTAATTAAATAAAAATTATGGAAAAATCCCAATATCTAAAATAGCCTAAAAATAATTCTAAATAAATATTTACATAAGTAAATATATTAAAAGAATTTATTTTCTAATTAACTAAGAGAATACTCTAAATAAATTCAACATCTATAATAAATATAATAATATAAATATACACAAAATATCTATTTTGGGTGAGGGAGTTTACAATCTACCCAACTTAAAACAATTTCGTCCTCGAAATTAAAATAAGGCATAATTTGTTAAATCCTTCGCATTCGTACATAAGGTACGTTAATCGCGATCTCTTCCAAAAATTTAAATAACAAAATCTATTCAAATCTATCGCGATCACTTCAAAATTAAGATAACCACTGTTTAAATCAAAATTCAACCTGTCGTAATCTCTTCTCGATTTTTAAATAATCAACATCCAAATCTAACTCAAGTCTATATGACATCCCACATCAAAATTTATATCACAATTTCCAACTATCATAATCTCCTCTAGACTTTGCACAATAAATAATTCTAATAAAATCTTATTCCTATTTCCACCTTAAGAATTTTGTACTCTTCAAATATTTAAACTCCATTTACATCCTCAATATTTCAAATAGGTGACCCAACAATCAAAATTGAACTTTTAATTCAAATCATCAAATTGTAAAATTTAAATCTAATTCACCAATTGTTCAAGTCTAAAATTCTATATTTATCCTCTAAATTTAAATCGATGATTCATCCTTCAATATTCAAAATTTAAATCATGTGCTCAAAGTATAAATATTTGGTCCACAATATCAAGATTTTAAAATTCGTTAAATCCTCATTATCTTAATCCTTCTTTTAAAATTTCTCAAAATTAAAATGACTTGAATCTCCCAATCTAATCTTACTTGATCACAATCTAAAAGAAATTCCTCTCAAGTTGACAATGCACTGTTACCCAACTTAGAATTTACCCATCTATCACAGAAGGCTATATACTTTAAGAAAAATATTCCTTAATTTATTTACTCATGGCATTCAATCCTCAAAACTTCAACTCCGATTATATCATATATGATATGTCCTTAATTATAAAAGAATAATCCTCAAGTATATGATCGGCCTACGGGGTATATCTAGTACTCTCTGTGTATTAAACTTATACCAAGCACGAGATTTCGTCTTTCCAGAATAAGGAAAGACGGAGACCAATAATAAAGAGTTCAAGGGTGAGGTAATAGAATAGAAGTATCGGGATCAAGGAGTTTAAGGAATTCAAATGGGAATTGTCAAAGCAGTTGTGGATTGAAATCCTATTTTTGTAATTCTTTGTTCGCATGCTCGTATTAGTACAGTTATGTAACCGATACGATCCGCTCAGACATATCTAGGGGCAAGTACAGGTGTTTACTAGTCAACTATATATCTTAATCCACGTAAAATAGTTATGTGAACGACGAATCGAGTGCACTATGGTTGATCAGACCGTAGTACACTGATTCTGAAATATATTAGTGTGCGCGCCCAATAATACATATGTAGTGAACAAGCTTGATAAAGAATAAGCTTGCAAAACAAGGCTATAATAGCAGCATAAGTCAAGATAGTACAACAACTATAACTACGCTGGATTATGATGAAAGAAGGTGCAAATTAATTCAAGTTCACAAAATAAAAACAACATAAGCAACAATAATAAAAAAAGACTCTGCAATCTCTACAGTTATCATACAACCTCCTTGTCTAAGTCGCTAGTCGACCAAATAGGGGCAAGGACCTCTAAATTCTATCGCTTGAATAAACACTGTCGTCTTATGCTAGCATACAATTAATGTCATTCAGTTACACTACCTCGATGGGTCAAGTGGACTATGTGATACTAGGTTGTGAGGCATACTACCCAACTTAAAAGAATTAAACTAATACGGTAACAGTCTTAAGAGGGTTATACAAAATAATCTTGCACATGTAAATAAAACAGAAACTCTTTATTAGGGTATATGAGGAAAGATTTTGGTACTTATTAGGGTCTCCTATTGCATTATATAGGTAAGGGTCACCTTAAGTCTTAATCATAGTGCTCATAGAACATATGTCAATAGCGAGAATAGAAGAGTTACTAGCCGTTAGGGGAAAGGGATCTAACCTGTATCGAGGTGAGGGTACAAATTATGTGGTCTACAACTAGGGGTAATCATCATAATCTAATTGAACAACTCAACTATCAAGTTCTAACTATAAGGTACACAATTCAAAATTCAAGATTACAACTATGACTATAGCAAACTATATATCCTATTGTAGAGTATAATCACTTGGTCTATGATCAGAGGTGGCAGGTGGCACGAGTTAAAAGATGAAGGAGAGAAAACATGATTAGTCGTCGCACAAATAACGAGCGCTAGGGTTTCAGAGGAACAAATCCATGAAATTAAATGGAGAACTCTAGTTAGCATCATGGCTTTCCAAGGGAAAGGGGTATGCTAGTCTCTGTGTTTGAGGTATGATTAAGAAAATATTCTATGCATTGCTCTTGGCTTTCTAAGGTACCGTCTGCTTATCTCAAGACAAGAATCAAAATTTATGGTTCTCCAATACTCATCTAACGGCGTGGGTTAGGTTCAGTCCTAATATTCACTTTGGTTTTCTATTGGTTTCTCAATGCTAGGGGCAACCATAATGGTAAACTTCTAACTAACTCTAGTAGTGTCTATACTACTCTCAAGTCCTCATAACACATCAGGGGGTAATGGTAAACCAATTCTAGAGATAAGGAATTCTAGGGTTCACTAGACATCCTAAACTTAGTGGTGTGTCAGCACTCTAGTTGTACACTTAATAGGAAGGTTAGCCTACTTATCATCTAACAACAGGAACTTCTATATTCTAGGAGAGACTATACTAAAGGAACTATTATGAGAGTACAGGAATCAAGCAGAATGCAATTATTCAAATAGAACAGATTAGAAGAAAGATGAGTTATAGTCAATTGTGGATGAGATCCAATACTCGAGTCCTAGGTGCAGGCTTGTTCGGTACAGTAACGTAACCGAGACAATATGCTCTCGACCTGCATGGGCCACCACAAAAATATGTCACGCCCAGTCCCAAAATACGTAGGACTAGGACACGTAAGCATGCCAGCCGCATGGATATGGCAACTCCAATATATGGAAACCATAACCTATACGTACGCTGTAATATGAATATCAAATCCACAAGTGGTATAACATATGTCACAAGTCACAGGGTATAATCTAAATCTCATCCACCAAAATCAAATATAATTAAATAACCAATATCTATGGAACTAGATCTTAATAAGAAGTATCTAAGGATGATAGTTGGATAAAAACAAATCCACTACCAACTCGAATATAAGAGCAACTACAATATGAGTACAACACAATAAACACTATATAAGAATACCAGCTATCAATCACGGCTCGAAGAGAAGACATCCTCGAAACATAAGTAGCCATCCGGATCTGCGCTCCTGCGAATACTCAAGAACAGATACACCTGGCAGGGGACCAGGTCCTCAGAGGGACATAACAAGATACTTAAACACATGCCAATAAAGTACTGAAATAAATATCCAAAGGGGTCGCCTAACCGTCTAAGTGAATGCAGTTAAGAACAACTTTTCCTACAAGTGAGCTATCTGGTTGAAAACCTGGAATTTGGCATGGTTCTTTATTGGAGATCCAGGGGCCTAAAAAGCCACGGCATCTTTCGAATACCGGAGGCCCGCCTGATAATAATATAATATATAGTGGTCATCACCACCCGTATCTCCAGCGGAGAATCCGGGCGCACAATAGAAAAAGTATAAAGGAGCTCAAATGTGGTACTTGTTGTTCTCCCCACCCCATGCTCTAAGCATGTCACATCCATGACACGATAACACCTCTAATAACTGCCAAGTCTACTAGCATGCAAAGTTTATAACAACAGTTATTCCTAACGCACGGCCCATACGTACAGGAGGCCAGACCTGTCACGCAAGTCCGTGATCTACATAAGACTCACAACTCGTGTAACAACTGTGTCACGGCCAATGAACCTAATGATGCTACATGCTAATGGGGT
This sequence comes from Iris macrosiphon, assembly GCA_036927795.1. Taxonomy (NCBI): domain Eukaryota; kingdom Viridiplantae; phylum Streptophyta; class Magnoliopsida; order Asparagales; family Iridaceae; genus Iris; species Iris macrosiphon. The sequence goes on from JAYESA010000014.1 coordinate 73,808,730, forward strand.
AGTCTCATAAACAGGTCAATGCAAATACATAAATAAAAATATATCGCGACGTCACCATCGAGCGCATTTTATATAACAGTTAAAATAAATGAACTAAAGACAGGAAATAAAGATGCATGCAACATATGGAATATAAATAACAGTACAATGGCAAGGTATACTTGCCTGGCAAGACAGCTGCGATGTACCAATAACCTGTTCCAAAAGTCGCACAGAATAAATCCAACATCCTACGTACATATAATATAATGCAAATAAATCATTAGTCATTACACTAGTACACACAATAATATTTATACTGGACTCGGGGTACACTAGTGGTGGCACTAGTCATCTAACACGATCATTTATGCATTGAATTACGCGGGTGTCGGGTCTTTAAGTACTGTACACAATAAGTCAGTCAACTAATACGGTCTCGTCAGTACGTCGGTATACACAAGGCAGACACCAACATTATTCTTAGGGTCAACAGGGTCAAGGGCAAATACGGGAGAGTCCACGGTGTCCTAGGGTCGTACAGTCTGAATATTTAGTCATAATTATCAATTAGCACTTACTTACATATATATTCAAATTTATATAATAATATAACTAGTAATTTATTTACATAATTATTGGAATATATATAGTAATTACGTACATAAATATATATACCAAACTGAATAATATTTGCGTACATGTAAATGTACGAACGCTAGTTGGGTTCTCCGACTCAGGGTCTGATATAAACTAACCGTGGTGGCTAAATACTAACGTCCTACTGGAACACTATCAGAGAATATACTCGCCTGGGGTCCTGCTGCTGGTATGAATCAGAGTCCAAGTCACAGTCCAAATAGCCTATGTATTACAAATTTATCACGTCAAAAGATAATTTATTTTAATTTATTTAATTATGGAATAATTACTCTAAAATCCTATTTTAATCTTATTATTCTGATTTTTATGTTAATTCCTAAATTTTGTCCAAAGAAACTAAATTTTATCAACTCGAGACTCATGGCACGCAAATCGAGACGATCTGTTGACCGAAAAGTCAACCGATACAAACTCAACTTTCATGCATGATTTCCTGTAGATTTCAGTATCAAAAACATGCTGGAATTTATGGCTCATCCGAATTCAAATTCGTTTGGGAATTATGGCACATACAAATTTTGTATTGTGCATCGAGGGTTAAATTCTAACCTAGAAGTTCTACAGGATTAACAGTATATAAATACTTCGAATTAAATTCTGGAAAAAACATATGTCAATTATCTAGATATTAGCTTTCCGAAACTTCAAACGGTTCATGATTCTGATTCCTGGTTCTCCCGGAATCGCAAAAACATCGAAACACATCTATTTTCGAACATGCTGTGCTCTACGAATTTTTCAGAATTTAATACTCATAATTTCGTAAAAAATTTATATAATCAGAAATCTAAGTTCTAACACAAAAAACTAGGCCTCATTTGGAGTCCGGAGCTATACGCAATGGCTTCTGGAAGATGAAGGAACCCTAGATGGCAATTCTATAAAATCTCCCTCTCTAAAAATAATGGGATAATTAGGGTTATTATATTATATATATATAGGGATGTACCTGCGGCTGAAAGGATATTTATAGGCTAACACGTGTCAGAATCTGATTGGATAGTTTTTGTTATATTATTTGTTTTTTATTTGCCTTTATCAAAACATTATTTAAGTCATTTTAAATCTAAATAACTCAAAATAAATATTAAAAATAATCATAAAAATCTGGAAAATTACAAAAAATATATTTTGTATTTAATAACTCTAGAAAAATATTTGAGATAATTTTATATTCATAGATTTCCTACTATAATTAGGAGAAGCTCTAAACATTAGTTTTACCCATATAACTAAAAATAAATACTAAAATTATTCTAAAAATTCTGAAATAATTCTAGAAAATATATAATAATATTATAAACCCTAGAAAATAACGTAGGTCCATTCTATATTCCTGGGATTGCACAATAAATTCTACAAGTCCTAAAAATTAGTTATTAGCCTAAATAACTCCCAATAAATACTAAAATATTCAGAAAATTCTCAAAAAATTCTAGAAAATATATTTGACTATTTAGAACCTAAAATAAAATTTTGGGATATTTTTAATTAAGTTTGAACATAAAATAAATTCTTCAAAGTCCTAGAAAATTAGTGTTACTAGTTTTTAATTAACTAAAAATTATGGAAAAATTCCAATATCTAAAATAGCCTAAAAATAATTCTAAATAAATATTTATATAAGTAAATATATTAAAAGAATTTATTTTCTAATTAACTAAGAGAATACTCTAAATAAATTCAACATCTATAGTAAATATAATAATATAAATATACACAAAATACCTATTTTGGGTGAGGGAGTTTACACCCCAGTCCCAGAATACCGAGGGACTAGCCACGTAGCAATGGCCAGCAGCACAACTCCAATGGGCAAACCTAATTTAATGGACCCATTAGAGTGTACTTAAGGTATAAAACAAATACAGTGGTCTACAATATATGTCACAGTCTAATTCTAATCTCATCAACAGAAGATAAACACAATTAAAAATGTCAGACTAATCAAAAGAGAAATATAATCCAATAACAAGTCTCAATAAAAAGTGTCTCGGGGAACAACCCGATAATAAGTTTAATACAGTAATCCAAGAGACAGAAAATAGAGTATCTAGAAACACTGAGTATATAAGAAAATACTTAAGAGAAATCCTTTGGCACCACCTCGTCCTCTGGTGCTAGTACTGCTCCAGCGTCAGCTCCTGTCCCGTATACCTCGGGGTAAATCTCCTCTGCTATACCTGGGGACATAATCCGGATCCAGGTCCTCAAGGGACATAGCAAGGTATAAGAATAACTCAAGCCAAATAAAATGTAGTATATAAAAATATCAACAGGGCAAACTATATAACTAGCTATGTGATATGCAAATGAGAGCATCACTAGTACTCAGGCTGAGACCACTACAAGCTCTGTGTCGGGGAGCCTATAGCAGTAATATCACGTAATGGACCAAGCTCTGGATCAGAGACTAAAGCACCACAATAATAAATATATATGTATGTAATCAGCCTGTAGCCTGTGTGTCTCTCCCCATCCAATATAATCACACGTCTCATGTCTACGACATCTCATGTCCATAACACGCAAGATCATGACCTCTAGCTATTACAACGAGTCATAATGATATCTATGTATATGCAAGTCTTATGACATGAATCCTGTAAGCCTATACAGAATCACCTTGAATAACTCAGAAAAGATTCTGTCATATAAATAGTGTAAAGTGTCCTATGGTATGACGTACTTGGTAAATCAAGCACGAAAAATATATGATCGAGATATCAACTCTCTAAGTGACGTTACACGATTCCGCGTACGGCGTCGACACCCGAATCTTGTTCGGACGCTAAGCAATGTCTCACGGTCCTAGGTTGAGCAGGTACATCACAAAAATAAATCAAGCAAATAATATTAAGCAATTACTGCAAGTTTTGGCAAGGTACACTTGCTTGGGTTTTGAACTCCTTCAGTTGCTCCGATAACAGCAAAATCTCTAGGTACACCTCCGGATGCTGAAATAAACATTACCATCACTCTCAGAATATATGAAATAGCTAGGATTGACTACCCATAAGTCCAATTTGGACACAGGGACAAAATTAACAATTTCTGGTCAAAGCGGGGTCCACATGTGGCCCACTTCTCACCGAAAAATATGCCAGAGACAAAGTTCTCCAATTTGTCAAACTTAGTGTCTACAAGTCCAGAACGATGATACGAACCTAACAGAATATCCAGAACTGGATTTTGATGAGCCGATCACAAAATCGTCCATCAAGTGGAATAGTGGGGCCCACAAAACGAGGTTTCATCAACGCTCTCAGAATCGAACCAAACATGGGTCACAGGACCAGCGTAACACTACGAATCTGATGGCACAAGTTTTGTAATGACAAGCATACACGAAATTGTGACGAGTGTCAGAACAGGCAGATACGAGATTTTTTTGGCGGATACGCATTGATTCCGGTGTGCACGCACATCCAAATCAACTTCCGTAAAATCTCACATGTCCCATTGACGATACACGCCTTTTGATATAATTCGCACACGACGAAGTTGCCTCGATTAGCGGGACGCATCCAGTTTTGAGACATTTTGGGGTTTTAAAAACCAAATTTTGTGTCAACTTTAACCACGAATAAAACTCGACATATATTAAATTAAAATAAACTAATTATTGGGATTAAAACTTGTTTATGTTGTCTAATTTACTGTTTATGTGAATTTTAAAAATATTAACTAAGTTGGGCAAAAAACGACCATGAACATGGGGCTTGGGGATAGTTTCCTGAACCATAAATTGGGTTATTATTTCCTGTTTTGCATCACGATTTGCGACCGACACAGGACAAGATACCCCAAACTAATTGTACAGGATTCGAGTGGGTCATACTGTGAACAATGCAACAGGCCGTTCGAGAATCGATATAACGTAAAAGAAGAAAACTCACTGTAAACAGAGGGGGTCGGCCACGGTGTGCTGCACGTGGACGGTGGCGGCAGTGCTCGATCGTCGGCGGCGGTGCCTGTTCGTCGAAGGCGGGTTGCTGCGGCCGCTGCCTGTCATCCGTGCGTCCAGTCGCGGCTGCTTGGGGAGTTCATATAGGAGCCAAAGTTGTCGTCAAGGCCGAAGTCGTCATCGCCGGAGTCGTCGAGGCCGGAGTCGAAGAGGGTGATAGCGGTGGTCTGATGATGGTGGGGGGGTTCGGTCACTGGGGGTTTTTATAGGGCAAGTCACAGCGGTTACAGGGAGGTGGACGGAAGGGTCGCCGGCAGTTGAGGGGAGGCGAATCGGAGGGGTCGGCTGGCGGCTACTGTGTGGTCGGGGAAGAGGAAAAGATTTTAGTTTATTGTAGATTAGGTTAGCGGGTCGGGTATCGGGTCGGGTTGTGTGTTCGGGTAGGATTCAGATCCATTAGGGTTAGGTTGGTTCGGTTGGGTTCGATTTGGTTCAGTTTGGTTTGGTTTGGTTCGGATTGGTTTATTTAAAAATAATATATTTTAGCTATTTAAAAATTGTTTTTGAGCCCAATAAATTTCAAAAAATTATACAATATCCTATTATTAATTATACACTCAAAAATATATTTTTTGTAATATTTTAATAATTAATTTAGTTCACAAAAATATTAATCACTAAAGAACATTAATTATAATTAATTAAAAATTACAGAAAAATCCTAAAAATTTATATTTAAAATTCTAAAAATTTTGTTGTTTACAATCGACTCACCTTAAAAGAATTACATTCTCGCAATTAAGAAAATAAAATATAACCTGTAAGAAGAGAGGACGCAGTTGTAAGACATATTTTTTGAAGCACGACACAAAGGATAAGGAACCATGAACAAGGAAAAATCGAGAGGAAGGGTGAGGGTTTTGTTCAAGCAGAACACTTAGTGAAGGAATAAAAAAAAAATTCTAGGCCATGAGAGGTAAGTAACTCAAGAGTAAAGGAGCCTGGTTAGAACGAAGATCAACTACAGCTTATGAAAACTTGGGTACCAGTGATATATTACTAATCTAGACTAACAAGTTCATGCTAACATAATACTAGCCTTAGGCTAGGGAATGGAACTAACAGGCACGTGCTAAAGTATTACTAGGAATAGATAGCTATGATAAAACTTAAATCTTACTCATGTTCGCTACTCTTCGAGTCCGTGCCTCCTCCACTGTCATCGCAAAAGCCTGTCCACGTCCTTGTGGTGGTGCCCTCTGTTGTTGTTGGGCCTGCTGGAAGAGTGTCGTTTGTGATGCCAGGGTGGCCTCAACTGATATTCTTCCAGTGCTGGTAAAGCTTGTCGGTTAACCATCGGTGCTCGTCGGTGAACCATCGGTGTTTCTCCTCGATGCTCCGTACAATTTATAGCTGAATATTTGCTGGATCTGCAAACCAAGCATAATCTGAATCTGCGTCGGCATTCCTTGGCGAGATGGCCTACCTTGCCACAATAATGACAAGTAGGGAGTCCTAGTGCTGGTGCTGGTAGGGCTGGTCGATGAATCATCAGTGCTCTCTCTCGACGCTCAGGGCAATCCCTTACAGCATGGGGACTAGATCCGCAAGCTAAATATAATCTCCATTTGCGTCTGCATTCCTTCTCAATATGGCCAACCTTGCCACAGTAGTGACAAGTAGGAAGGACTAGTGCTAGTGGTGTAAATGCTCTGTGTGGTAGATTCATCTGTGGTCGCTTTGTAGATCCTTACTGCTGTGCTCAGTCTGGTGCTAAAGCATGCAGCCGCTTTTGGCTGGACTCTCTCCTGGTGACACGTTCTATGGGTCGGGCTGCAGCAAGGACGTCCATGTAAGAAGTAGTTGCAACGGAGCTGATTAATTTCTGTAGCTCAGAGCTAAGTCCGTCAAAGAACTTCTTCGCCCGACTTTGCTGGGCCTCTTGATGAACCTGTTGTTGGACTTGCATCATTGTGTAGAACATTTGGAACATCTGCTGTCCATTGTAATATACACTCAAAAATATAATTTTTGTAATATTTTAATAATTAATTTAATTCACAAAAATATTAATCACTAAAGAACATTAATTATAATTGTAAACCCCCTTAAATTACTATTTTAGGTAGACTAGATATGGTTAAAAAATTGGTTTAGCATCAGGGTGTTTGAGGTTTAGAAATTAGGCTACGTTGACTGGTTCTTTAATTTAAACCCTAGGTGCACCCTACCGTTGCTACAATATTTGGAGCCCAACGATAGCCCTTAATTTCCAACAAATTATTGTACTCTTGACTTGACAAGCCAACCTAGATGCTGGATGTTTCTGTCACTCATAAACACACTCCCTTGTGCTCTAATTTAATTGAATAACTTTCCAGTCCTGAAATCAATTCTTTAATCATATGTCGTGTACCTATGTCGTTGCCATCAATTTAGGGACCAAACTCAACCCATTTCGCCGAACCAATTAAAGGGGCCAAGACTGACACCAAGCCTACACCGTTCATGACCTTTGTGTCACTCCTAATTGAGACCCTATGTGCCCCCATTTAATTTAAGAGCACATGATACTTTATTTAATTAAATTGGGGACACCAACTTAAACTAATCCCAACCTAACCCCAATTTAACCCAATGTCCCTTTTATGAAGCCCATGCAAAACACACAATATCCCCTCACCCTATAAAACACCAAACACCACTTCCTACACTAAATCCCCACCACTTTTTTTTATGTGCAAATACCCAAAAGTTAAGGGGCTTATTAGCAAATAGGGTGCTAGGTGTCACCATCCTATTGGTTAAAACCAATGAAGAAACCCCCTAACCTCACATGACCGATCATGTCCCTCCCTCTCTTCTCATTTGCTTTGTACAATTTTTCATAATGAATCAAGACCCTTGATTCAAAATGCTACTTCATCACCACCACACATCCCCCTATATTAACACCTCCTCACACCATTCCTAAAGTAGCCGGCCCTAATCCTTAGAGAAACCTAGGAAACCCCCCCCCCCTCTCTCCCTCCTCCCTCTTCCCTTGCATTCAGCCAAATCTTTCCACTTCTTCTTCTCTTCACTTCTTCTTCTTCTTTATTTCTTTTCTCTTTCTTCTCCGGCCATCACCCGCTGCGATCTCTGACCGAGCTCCACCACCACCCTCACTGTACCAACTCTGGCCGAGCTCCACTACTGCCTTCACTCGCAGCAGCACCACCACCCACTGCCATCTCCGGTCCGCACAACGTCGCCACCACCAACGCGACTGCACAGCAGCCCCGGCCACCTTCACATCCACCTTCACCGCACCTCTACCAACACCCTCACCGCAGCTTCATCGCCGGCTTCACCGCACCTTCACCACCAAGTCCACCTCGCACCACCACTACCACCACCTCCACGGCCATCTTCACCACCCACAGCACCTCCCTCACAACTCCGGCCACCCGCAACAGCTTCACCCCCACCACGACCACCACCTCCACGGCCAGCACCACCACGATAACACCCACGCACCACCACCTCCACGGCCAGCACCACTTCGACAACCACCTCCAGCACCACCACCTCTATGACCAGTTTCAGCACCACCACGACAACCACCTCCAGCACTACCACCTCCACGACCAGCTTCACCACCCCCACGACCACCACCTCAAGCAACATCTCCTTCACATAGCCGAGCAACACCTCCTTCACACAGTCGACCACCCCCACCACCTCGGTCGACACGTGCGCCACCCCTGCGGTCGACGCCATCCCTGACCGAAGCCGCAGCATCATCGCTGCCACCACCCGCAGCCACCGGGGTAACTCCTCAGCCTTCTCTTTTTTTAGTGTAGTTATGTTGCTTGTGCTAGAGAGACCCTAGTTAGGGTTAGGGTTCATAAATACTTTACATGCATATTTTATGGTAAATAGTGGGTTAGGTATATATGTGAAATGGTGTTATAATATTATAATGACGGTTATTTATTAAGAGCTTGATAATTTATAACTAATTTATTTGAGGATGAATAAATTGAATGTACATAATAACGTCTGTGAATACAAGGATGGTATTATTGAGGATGAGCATAGCTTGAACGACTGAAATCACCATGATAAATATTAGAGGATTGGAGACTTTGTTTGATGACGTTATACTGATTGTTGATCGTATTTAATGCAATGTTCCTTTAGTCAACTTGGGTCAACCCTCTAGTTAGTGTCTATGTGAGCTATATGTAACTAAGACAGAAGCCTATGCTAGACGTGTGTCACCTCTTATTTTAGAATAGTATCGTGATAGATTATTGATTAATTCTATATATTGTCTCTAGGTACTTCGGGATCCGCGGACTTGGACGTTGTACCGGAGCCCCACCTTCAGCATCCGGATCTAGGCAAGTGTACCTTGCCATCCTGTATCTCAGTTTCCAGATTTTTATTTATTTATTCTATGCATTGTGCGCACTTTGGATCAGAATTGTTACTTAGTGTCTAGGTCATAACCGGGTGCAGACGTTCGTTGGTAACGTCTGGTAACAATTGATAGATGTTCGCGATACCTTGATGTACCTACTTGGTTATATCGGAACCCTATGACACATTCAGACACTGTCATCGTGCCAGACTTCCTGTATCCTGATACTGTCAGCATGACCAAAATTTGGGATAAATTTAGGGTCGTGATTATTGATAGTTACTTCAGTATTACGAGACTGTTAGATAGAGGTTCAGGTTCAGCGAACACTCATTGACCGCTTTGGGGAGGAAAAGACAGTTACTAGACGTTTGGGCTACTCTACACGCGCTATATATATGTATATATTCCTATTTATGTAGTATTCTTGTATCCGGAGTCGTAGTATCACCCGTGTGACTCTGTGCTCGGAGCTACGGTACGTCCCGTGTGTCTCTGTGCTCGGAACTACGGTTTTATATTTGGACAGCCCACGCGTCGAACATTGTTTTCAAAGTTGTATCTCACTTAGGTGGTTATGCTAGATTACACCGACGTTGTACTTGTTTCTTTCTGTTATACTATGGCATACTATTTTTATACCTTGTTACGTCCCTCTGAGGACCTGGTTCCCTTCCAGGCTTAGGCGAGGAGGACTACCCGGAGGAGTACGGACCGGGTGTATATCCAGGAGCAGAACCTGTTGCAGAGGACGAGATCCTTCCTGAGGACTTCATTTGATCTCTGGTAGTGACTTCACCCTGGGCCGGTATTACTATCTAGCATTCAGATACTGTTCCTAGTTATTTTACTGCTTTCCTTCATTTCAGTATTTATATTAGCGGGTTTGTTCCCGTGTGACTCTACTCGTATTTGTATTATGATATTTTTTTGTCTTAATTCCCTTAGTTATGATTTTCTCTATGTGCTCTATATTTCAGTTGTCTGTGGATAAGATTTAGTTTTACTGTCTCTGTATTATATGTTGGGTTTTATCATTGTACTTTACAGCTTAGGTGCACTCCGTCGGGTCCATTAGATTGGGATGCCTGTCGAAGTATACCTGCTAGCCATTGCCACGTGGCTCAGTTTCTTATAATTGGAACTGGGGCGTGACAATTATTAATTAAAAATTATAGAAAAATTCAAAATTTTTGTATTTAAAATTCTAAAAATTTGGGTGTTTACATTGCCTGAAATCCGGTGAACAGTATCAAAAATGTCCGAAATGGTACCTCGAAGACCTAAATATGGAATATTACATCAATACAAGATTTTGGAATAAAAATAAGTTAAACTAGCTAAATTCTATGTCTTAAAGCCATTTCTAAGTCAAAATAGTCAAACTAGGTTAACTCTAGGTCAAACTAGTCAAACTTGGTCAAATTAGCTATTTCTATATTGTATGAGTCCATCTCTAAGATATTTGGTCCATACACTATGTAACTAGGCTATACTAGCTATGTTAGGATACTAGGATACCAACATTATACCGTATCATAAGATACGTAAATTATTATATATGAAAATACAATAATATATATGTACAAGATGAAAATATATGGTATCCCTAGCTAAACTAATGCTAAATGGATACCTTGGCTTTGAGCCAAATATGACACAACCTACACACCCATCTTGATACACAAACCCAATACCTTAAGGATGAACCAAATTACCTAACAATTACCTTGGTATCACAAGGTAATCTAATATCTAATAGTGTCACAACCCGCACCCGGTTTAGGGGCACGAGTGCGTGGGTACGTCCAGCCTACGCCGCAGCATCGGCGGTAGAACGCTGTCAAGGTCTTGATACTATCTAACTAATGTCACGCAAGCATCCAATCTCCATTAGGAGGTACGGATGACACAAATAAGATGAACACATACTCAATCACAGGATTACAGCACGATAAGATTTCGAAACAGAAATTAAAATTAAACACCACAAGTCAACAAGTAATAACTTAACTCAACAATATCCAAGAATCATCAAAAGGCCGGAGACAAATCCGGTACCAAATAGTCTACTTAAGAACTAACAATAATAATAATTCCGGCTAGACCTTCCAGAATCACAACTACTACCAAGTCTGCAGCTACTCACCATATGGTCCATAAATTATCGGACAGCGGTCCTCTAAGGCATAGTCTGGAAAAATATTTCCAGTCAGGAAGGAGCAAAGCAACACTCTCAAATAACAGTTCCATTAATTGATAATGTCTATAATACAATAAAACATGTCATGCTAGCTACTGAGAAGACAGTGAAATAAATGCAATGGCAATTTAAGAGAGACAGGCAATATAAAGAGACAGGCAATAGGCAATATGATACAGTCAGTGCATGTATGAAAATGAAAGAACAAGGAACAGTATCATATACGGGTGATGTAGTATATGATTTGAAATAGGGAACTGTAATCTATTCTAAGTGTTTGAAATAGTAGTTTCAAAATGTGATCGGCTTGGGAACATGTACGATAGCTACAGGGCCTGGCTAATCATGGGTGAAGAGCATGATTAACACTTACAATTTCTATACTACAATAAGAGGTTATGATCACATTTCTTACTAACTACTTCCCCGCCCCAACTAGTACTGTGGATCCAACCATGACACGTCACGATACACGAGCAAGTCAAGTCTATCATGTACGATGTCTAATATACATGTCGCGTACAATGTCAATACGATAATCAAGGTAACATCTCATGACTGCAGATCCAAGCTATACTAGTCCGTGTAACACAGTGTCAAGGATTCAGTTGTAACATTTCAAGATTATTGAATTTATAGAAATTTTCAAGAAATTGGAAATTATCAGAGAATGTACTTGCCTTGGGTCCTTAGCTGGTATTTATGGATGTCCTGTTCCAGAGTATCCCCTGGGTGAACCAACAGTCCTATAAACATATCACAATTATAGCATTTGTATCAGATGTTATCCTAACACACAGAAGAATTATACGGGCCTCAGGGCTATGCCAGGCAGGGCACTAGTCAACTAGGGTCATCTATTAGGAATACTTATATACATATCTTAATAACATATATACTTACAATATATCTATATATATCAAATTAAATACATATGCAATGTATATATATATTAAAATATACTAAAGGTTATACAAAATATATCTACACATACGAATTAACAAAATACACACATAGACTAATTACATATATATACTCATATATACCAATTAAAATATACAATACTATATCCAGGTAAATATACCAATTTATTATATATACAACCCAATATGAAAATATAATCTACATATATATATTTATACCAAAATACGGTTTTATATATACCAATTAAACATACCTTGAAAATATGCTAAGTATATATATATTTAAAATACTTATAGTAGAACACGTATTTATATCTATCAAATTAAACACATATACAATATATATGTATATACATTAAAAAAATATGCCAAGGGTTTATAAAATATATATATACATATATATATGTGCCAATACATTATATATATAATATTAAATACTAAAATACATATTTAATACATGTTTAACATTTAATAAAAATAAAATATACATGTACATATATTAAAATATACATTACTAATTTCTTATATACTATACATATTCATGTATACCAATACATTATTTTACATATGATATTAAATATGTATATGCAAAATATATATATATGTTTGCCTACATATACATAAAAATAGAGAACATATGTATATACATATAAAATACATACACAATACTATACATTTATTAATATATACAAAATATATACTAGTATATACATTAATTAATTAAATGCTATGCTAATATTTACATACACTTATACATTGATTAACAATATACAATTATATTCACATTAATTAAATACCTACAATACATATTCATATATATATATACTCATGTATATACATATGTATATATACATATATATATATATATATATATATATATATATATATATATATATATATATATATATATATATATATATATATATATATATATATATATATAAGGAAGAGGGAGAAGAAGAATACTCACTGGGGTGGTCGGGCTCGCTGGCCGGAGTCGGTGAACAGTGGGGCTCGGGGAGAATGAGCAGATCGGCGGGGATGTAGTGGTGGTGATGATGATAGAGATGATGGTGGTGATGGGAGTTGGCCGCCGGCTGAAGGAGTTGGCCGCCGGGGAACTGTCCGCCGGAGTACTGAGGGCCGCCGGAGGATCGGGCTCTCGGGAAGAGGGGGACTGGGCTGCCGGAGTTCGGCTGAAAGGGAGATGGTGATGGTGGTGATGGAAATGGATGGAGGTGATAGGAGATGATGGTGAAGATGGAGGTGGGAGTTGTAGAACCGGCAGAGGGAGGTTGCAGCCGAGCAGCAGGGACAGTGCCGGGGTACTGAGGAGCAGCGGGCTGTCGGAGTTCAGGAACTGCGGGGGTTGGCCGCCGGCTGAAGGGGGACTGTGCGGGGAGATGGAAGTGGTGGAGCAGCGCCGCCGGGCTTGATGGGGGAGGCCGGAGGATCTCGACAGCAGGGAGCCGCCGGAGTACTGCGGGCTTGGCCGGGGAGAGGGCCGCCCGCCGGAGAACCGTGAAGTCGGGTCAGGGGAAGTCGGCCACCGTGCACAGGGAACAGTGTTCCCCCCTAATGATTTTGAATTCAAAATGGATTCAAAAACTAAAAATAAAGAAGAAGAAGAAGAAGAAGAAGAAGAAGAAGAAGAAGAAGAAGGAAAGGAAAGAGAAAAAGAAAGGAAGAAGGAGGAAAGAAATTACATACGTTGGGTTGAGGGGAGATGGAGGCTTGAGGAGGGTGGTGTTTTCTAGGTTGCCTAGGGATTAGGGTTTAGGATGGGACATGTCATTATATAGGATGAGGGAATTTGATGGAGGGTGAGGATGCATCCCTGGAATGGGTGGCTAAGATTGAACATGAGAAAATAATTCATGTAGGGATGAGGGTTTTTAATTAAAAAATTAATAGGCTCCCTCATTGGTTAAAATAATTGGGTGAGGCCACAAAATGCAAATTTGCAATTTAGCCCCCTTAAATTTGGAAAATTGCACAAACACATGAAATGACGAAAATTTGGCGGGCGATTCGGTGTCCGGTGTTTTGTAGGGTCAGGGGGCACTGTAAGATGGGTATGGGCTGAATTTGCAGGGCACTGGAATAAATTTGGGATTTTAGAATCAGATAAAATGGTATCCTCAATTTAAATAGAAATAAATGCAAGTTGTGTTCAACAATTAATTAGGAGTACATGGAGCCAAAATCAGGTCAGGTCATCAATACCAATATTGAAGAAGACTCAGAACAGAATATTACCCTAATTTGGGTCGCACGAAAAATAGGTCAAGATGGCCTCCAATTTTCGATTGGAACGCACAACGATACAAAAATAAGAATTTATTAAATAACATCCGCGACGATTTTTGTGCGGCTAGAAACAAGGTACAGAGAGCACAATTATGAGTTGCAAAAATAGCAGAATGGAAGGCGGGCATGTCTAGGGCAAGATGGTGAAATTTGTTGGAAGACAAAAGTCAGGGTAGTGCTCCAGATATCGAAGCAAAGGCAATGCGCAAAATATTAAATAAAAATGCAGTAATTAATTACACCTCCAATAAATTAATTCTAAAAAAAACAACTAACCTCAAAATTCTATAATTCCGACAGGTGCTCATCTACTGGCTTCTAGGTCAAGTCTACCATCACAAACACAAATGAACACTGTCTATAATATAATATTTTAAAGTACACATCACACAGTTATTTAATTTAAATGTATACTATTCATGCAATTAATTAATTATAACTACAATAATATTAAATATTGTAAAAAGTCGAAATTACCCCTGTTTTCAGAATGTGGTAGTGACAAGTCTACCCACCTTAAAATAATTTCGTCCTCGAAATTTAAAATCCTCATACTAGTGTTTAATCATACACATTATTATTCCCGCAAATTTAAATTTATCATCCATGAAATCTTTTAATAATCCACAATGTCCTTTCGCAAATTTCAAAATTCTAAAATTGTTGTATAACCTGAAAAATCCTCAAAGTAAAAATCAAAGTCCATCAAAATTTCCTTGAAAGTTTTTGTTAATAATTCAATACTCAGAATTTAATATTCACTCCTTACATTTGATTTTTCAATGCACAAGTATAAAATGAAATCTCGTCCCACAAATTTAAATTTAAACATTTATCCATCTAAATTTTATTTCTCGATTTTCTCTTCCTCAAAATGCTCAACAATATGATACTTAAGGATTCTCCAAATGCAACATCCAATTATAAAATTCAAAAAAATCCTAACTTGCAATCAAATAAATATGATGATAGTCTCCCAAAATTTCCAAATTTTAATAATCCAGTTAATCATGTCATAATCTTTCTGGAATTAATAAACCACCAATTATGCAATGTTAATTTCTTAACCATTTATTTAAATCAATATTCATCCTCGAATTTTAATCATCTGGTTCCTCTTGTCAAGTCATAGCTCCTTCATGAATCTTTACTACAGTCAACACCAATAATCACGGTCTAAGAAAATTCTACCTATAGTCATACCACATACAATCTAGGGGGAACATACATGGTTATGGTCTCATTTGTTATGGTGTTGTAGTCTATGTATCAGGGGTACTACTAACTATATTCTAACAAAAAAATCATGCATACAACTATTGTACTAAACAATCAATCAATCAAATAGGTAGGAACAGAATAAAAGAAAGAACAGAAACTGCTAACACATTACCTGCAATATCGGTCTCCTCGACCGTCATCGCAAATGCCCGCCCTGCTGGGGTGGTTCCCTTTGCGGGTGCTGAGCAATATACGGTTCCACAGGTAACCTAACTGGATCTCTATAATCTGAAGTTGTGCGCTGGCCGGGAAGATAAGAGGCTAGAAGACAATCCCTTACTCGATGTCCCGCAGCGCCGCAGTGCAAACAAAGTCCTAGCCTCGTTCTACAGCTCTCCCAAAGGTGACCTGGTTTCTTACAGAAATGACAAGTCTGCTGTGTCTCTCTTGGAGGCTGTTGCTGATTCTGCTCAACACGGACTGGTGCCTGGTACTGTTGTTGATGCTGATACGCCCATGGATGTTGCTGGATAGGAATTGGTGCTAGGTACTGTTGTGGATGCTGAAATGTCCATGGTTGTTGCTGAATATGAAATGGTACTTGGTACTGCTGTTGGTGCTGAATACGGGGATGCTTGGCTGGTCCTGGGCTACCATTCGTATCTCCAAACGTGTCGTGACTCCTCTTAGGCCTGAGATCCAGATCCTCTTCTGCGATCTGAGCATCCATTAAGATAGCCTCATAGGTAGCGGTACGACGACCAGAAGTGCGCGACTTAATCTCTCTTGTCAGTCCCTTTCTAAATTTCCGGGCTCGATCTCCTGGGTCTCGAATCATAAATGATGCAAAATGGCTCAATCTACAGAATTCTGCAGCGTACTCGTCGACCGACATGTTTCCTTGAACTAAGTCATGAAACTGACTTTCCAAGGTTCCCAATGCCACGTCGGGAAAGAACTTCTCCTTGAAGAGCTCCTTGAAAGACTCCCAAGTAAGTCCTTGTGCAGTAATTCTCGGCTCCGTGCGATACCACGTGAGTGCGATATCGAACATCTGACTGCCAGCGGCTTCTATCTGCAAGTTCTCCGGAATTTGGGTCAATCGCAGGCTTCTCTCTATATCCTCTAACCAGTCGTCAGCGTAGAGTATCCCTTCGGTACCTTTAAACTCTCGAGGCATCATCCTTTTAAAATCCACTATAGTGCCTGATCTCTGCTGTTGCTGGCCAGGAAACTGCTGGTACTGTGCTACTTTCTCCAAAGCTTGGAGAGTTACTTGATGAGCATTCTCCATATTTTCTCTCATCAGCACGGTTTGTGCCTGGTACGCTTCTGCTTGCACCCTCTGAGCCTCAGCTTGAACTCGCTGAGCATCTGCCGTCACTCTCTGGGCATCTACCATGCCCTGGATCAAGGTAAACATCTGCGCCCCGTCAATGGGCAAACCTCCGGGAATCGGAGTCGGTGGAGGAGGAAGGTTGTCCGTCACAGCTGCGGCTATCCTCTTAACAGGTGGAGGAGGAGGATCACCTACGTGCACCGGAGATGTAGGAGGAACTACGGATGTCTGTCCATCAGGTGGAGAGGTGGGAGACCCCTCTAAAGCTGATGTTCCCGCTCTCATAGACCGTGTCTGCGGCGACATCCTGAAGACAGATCCCAAAGAATCAATTTAGGCAAAATGCGATATCATCAAGGAAGGACAGTACAGTTCTAAAGAAGCAACATTCAAGATAAATAGATTGAAAGGAAAAAATCCTAGTTATGATTGCACAGGTCAAGGTGCATCTAAGGTCTGATACCTCTATCCCCTAGGTATCACAGTTCTATCACAAACACACTCACTGCTAGCTTCCTTACCTACTGCAATCGCTGATACTAGTTATTCTTATCACTCAAGTGCATATCAAATGCAACACTCTTTACTAAATACTGCTCTCTCTAATACAATCTTAGATGGATACCCAAGTCAGTGGGCAGTAAGATCTCAATTATACTCAAGCCAACAGATCCTTACACATGCATCTTATCTACTTATATTATAATATATTTCTCCCACTATAAAATCTTATCCTTAATTAAAATTCCTCAAATAACTCCTCGAATAAACTTTTAAACTATAATGCATACACTTTCCTCAAGGTTAATAATTTAAATACTGAAATGAAAATTTAATCACACAAAAATCCTTACAGACTTGTCTAGGTTTATTGAATCGAATCTGAATCCTCAAAATAAAATTTTTTTTTAACAATATTTCAACTCCTCAAATTTCAAAATTTGCAATTCATTGAAATCTTCAAAATAAATTTTAATAACAATCTCAATCTTCTCGGAATCCTAAAATTTGAAATTCATTTTCGATCTTCAATTAAAAATTTTAAATCCACCTTCTGTAGTCCAATAGCTCTGATGTTAATCACTTTTCACTGTCCTCATTGACGGCCATCATCAAATAATACTATAAATCAGTCTGTAATTTATCTTAATATGAAATCAACTCTATAATGAAGCAAAAATTAAATAACTAATCAATAATAATCAATCAATATCACAAGTGAGAATGGACGGAACAAGGGAATGATTTAAATTGGGAATTTAACAAGGTTCTCAGGGGTCATCCCAGGAATCTCTCAAGGAATTGTGATTGAGTATTTGCTCTCGTCCTAGTATCCTATGTCCTATGTCCTATAGCAGGCACGTAGTAGTATAACAAGGATGTCACACTACTACGACATCGCACAACTCGCGAAGTCTGACCTGCATGGGCCACCACTAAAAACGTGTCACGACCCGCACCCGGTTTAGGGGCACGAGTGCGTGGGTACGTCCAGCCTACGCCGCAGCATCGGCGGTAGAACGCTGTCAAGGTCTTGATACTATCTAACTAATGTCACGCAAGCATCCAATCTCCATTAGGAGGCACGGATGACACAAATAAGATGAACACATACTCAATCACAGGATTACAGCACGATAAGATTTCGAAACAAAAATTAAAATTAAACACCATAAGTCAACAAGTAATAACTTAACTCAACAATATCCAAGAATCATCAAAAGGCCGGAGACAAATCCGGTACCAAATAGTCTACTTAAGAACTAACAATAATAATAATTCCGGCTAGACCTTCCAGAATCACAACTACTACCAAGTCTGCAGCTACTCACCATATGGTCCATAAAGTGTCGGACAGCGGTCCTCTAAGGCATAGTCTGGAAAAATATTTCCAGTCAGGAAGGAGCAAAGCAACACTCTCAAATAACAGTTCCATTAATTGATAATGTCTATAATACAATAAAACATGTCATGCTAGCTACTGAGAAGACAGTGAAATAAATGCAATGGCAATTTAAGAGAGACAGGCAATATAAAGAGACAGGCAATAGGCAATATGATACAGTCAGTGCATGTATGAAAATGAAAGAACAAGGAACAGTATCATATACGGGTGATGTAGTATATGATTTGAAATAGGGAACTGTAATCTATTCTAAGTGTTTGAAATAGTAGTTTCAAAATGTGATCGGCTTGGGAACATGTACGATAGCTACAGGGCCTAGCTAATCATGGGTGAAGAGCATGATTAACACTTACAATTTCTATACTACAATAAGAGGTTATGATCACATTTCTTACTAACTACTTCCCCGCCCCAACTAGTACTGTGGATCCAACCATGACACGTCACGATACACGAGCAAGTCAAGTCTATCATGTACGATGTCTAATATACATGTCGTGTACAATGTCAATACGATAATCAAGGTAACATCTCATGACTGCAGATCCAAGCTATACTAGTCCGTGTAACACAGTGTCAAGGATTCAGTTGTAACATTTCAAGATTATTGAATTTATAGAAATTTTCAAGAAATTGGAAATTATCAGAGAATGTACTTGCCTTGGGTCCTTAGCTGGTATTTATGGATGTCCTATTCCAGAGTATCCCCTGGGTGAACCAACAGTCCTATAAACATATCATAATTATAGCATTTGTATCAGATGTTATCCTAACACACAGAAGAATTATACGGGCCTCAAGGCTATGCCAGGCAGGGCACTAGTCAACTAGGGTCATCTATTAGGAATACTTATATACATATCTTAATAACATATATACTTACAATATATCTATATATATCAAATTAAATACATATGCAATGTATATATATATTAAAATATACTAAAGGTTATACAAAATATATCTACACATACGAATTAACAAAATACACACATAGACTAATTACATATATATACTCATATATACCAATTAAAATATACAATAATATATCCAGGTAAATATACCAATTTATTATATATACAACCCAATATGAAAATATAATCTACATATATATATTTATACCAAAATACGGTTTTATATATACCAATTAAACATACCTTAAAAATATGCTAAGTATATATATATTTAAAATACTTATAGTAGAACACGTATTTATATCTATCAAATTAAACACATATACAATATATATGTATATACATTAAAAAAACATGCCAAGGGTTTATAAAATATATATATACATATATATATGTGCCAATACATTATATATATAATATTAAATACTAAAATACATATTTAATACATGTTTAACATTTAATGAAAAATAAAATATACATGTACATATATTAAAATATACATTACTAATTTCTTATATACTATACATATTCATGTATACCAATACATTATTTTACATATGATATTAAATATGTATATGCAAAATATATATATATGTTTGCCTACATATACATAAAAATAGAGAACATATGTATATACATATAAAATACATACACAATACTATACATTTATTAATATATACAAAATATATACTAGTATATACATTAATTAATTAAATGCTATGCTAATATTTACATACACTTATACATTGATTAACAATATACAATTATATTCACATTAATTAAATACCTACAATACATATTCATATATATATATACTCATGTATATACATATGTATATATACATATATATATATATATATATATATAGATAAAGTGAAGGAAGAGGGAGAAGAAGAATACTCACTGGGGTGGTCGGGCTCGCTGGCCGGAGTCGGTGAACAGTGGGGCTCGGGGAGAATGAGCAGATCGGCGGGGATGTAGTGGTGGTGATGATGATAGAGATGATGGTGGTGATGGGAGTTGGCCGCCGGTTGAAGGAGTTGGCCGCCGGGGAACTGTCCGCCGGAGTACTGAGGGCCGCCGGAGGATCGGGCTCTCGGGAAGAGGGGGACTGGGCTGTCGGAGTTCGGCTGAAAGGGAGATGGTGATGGTGGTGATGGAAATGGATGGAGGTGATAGGAGATGATGGTGAAGATGGAGGTGGGAGTTGTAGAACCGGCAGAGGGAGGTTGCAGCCGAGCAGCAGGGACAGCGCCGGGGTACTGAGGAGCAGCGGGCTGTCGGAGTTCAGGAACTGCGGGGGTTGGCCGCCGGCTGAAGGGGGACTGTGCGGGGAGATGGAAGTGGTGGAGCAGCGCCGCCGGGCTTGATGGGGGAGGCCGGAGGATCTCGACAGCAGGGAGCCGCCGGAGTACTGCGGGCTTGGCCGGGGAGAGGGCCGCCCGCCGGAGAACCGTGAAGTCGGGTCAGGGGAAGTCGGCCACCGTGCACAGGGAACAGTGTTCCCCCCTAATGATTTTGAATTCAAAATGGATTCAAAAACTAAAAATAAAGAAGAAGAAGAAGAAGAAGAAGAAGAAGAAGAAGAAGAAAGAGAAAAAGAAAGGAAGAAGGAGGAAAGAAATTACATACGTTGGGTTGAGGGGAGATGGAGGCTTGAGGAGGGTGGTGTTTTCTAGGTTGCCTAGGGATTAGGGTTTAGGATGGGACATGTCATTATATAGGATGAGGGAATTTGATGGAGGGTGAGGATGCATCCCTGGAATGGGTGGCTAAGATTGAACATGAGGAAATAATTCATGTAGGGATGAGGGTTTTTAATTAAAAAATTAATAGGCTCCCTCATTGGTTAAAATAATTGGGTGAGGCCACAAAATGCAAATTTGCAATTTAGCCCCCTTAAATTTGGGAAATTGCACAAACACATGAAATAACGAAAATTTGGCGGGCGATTCGGTGTCCGGTGTTTTGTAGGGTCAGGGGGCACTGTAAGATGGGTATGGGCTGAATTTGCAGGGCACTGGAATAAATTTGGGATTTTAGAATCAGATAAAATGGTATCCTCAATTTAAATAGAAATAAATGCAAGTTGTGTTCAACAATTAATTAGGAGTACATGGAGCCAAAATCAGGTCAGGTCATCAATACCAATATTGAAGAAGACTCAGAACAGAATATTACCCTAATTTGGGTCGCACGAAAAATAGGTCAAGATGGCCTCCAATTTTCGATTGGAACGCACAACGATACAAAAATAGGAATTTATTAAATAACATCCGCGACGATTTTTGTACGGCTAGAAACAAGGTACAGAGAGCACAATTATGAGTTGCAAAAATAGCAGAATGGAAGGCGGGCATGTCTAGGGCAAGATGGTGAAATTTGTTGGAAGACAAAAGTCAGGGTAGTGCTCCAGATATCGAAGCAAAGGCAATGCGCAAAATATTAAATAAAAATGCAGTAATTAATTACACCTCCAATAAATTAATTCTAAAAAAAACAACTAACCTCAAAATTCTATAATTCCGACAGGTGCTCATCTACTGGCTTCTAGGTCAAGTCTACCATCACAAACACAAATGAACACTGTCTATAATATAATATTTTAAAGTACACATCACACAGTTATTTAATTTAAATGTATACTATTCATGCAATTAATTAATTATAACTACAATAATATTAAATATTGTAAAAAGTCGAAATTATCCCTGTTTTCAGAATGTGGTAGTGACAAATAGTTAACTAACTAGCCATTCATACCTCACTATACACTAACATAACTAGCATACACATCTAGTATTCAATACCAATACCCCAGGGTACCTCAACTCCCATTACCTTGGTGTAACTCAAGGTAAACTAGAAATAATATTAACCAATACTAATACTTATGGTAACTATTATATATATATATATATATATATATATATATATATATATATTGTTAGTTATATATATATATATATATATATATATATATATAACTAACAATATATATATATATATATATATATATATATATATTGTTAGTTATATATATATATATATATATATATATATATATATATATATATATATATATATATAACTAACAATATTAACTAACTTAACTTTAACTGATACATACATCATAATCTCTAATGCACTGTTGTGCTACACACTATTGGTGTGCTGCTTACTGCTTGTTCACACTGTTGCTGCTGCTTATCCGAACCCCTTAGCACATACACACACACACACACACACACACACACACACACACACACATATATATATATATATATATATATATATATATATATTAACACTAATAGTGCACATGAACTTTCCTACTCTCCAATGACCACCAACACTCAAATGAATTAGAAACATAACTATAACTATAACTATAACTATAACTATATATATATATATATATATATATATATATATAACAACTATAAATACAATACTCTAATAGTTATAACCAAGGTAAATTTAATTAGAAAGTAAAGTATCAAACATGCGGAGTGCACCACACCTGTATCACACTCAACCTATGATACGCTTGTGATACAGCCCCACCACACCACTAAAAGTATTCCGAAGGATACGTGTAAGTCTAGAATCATAATTAGAAGCAACATGAAGTGTTAGCTACTCATCTACGTGCTCGTGTCAAAATATGACATGCTCAAACCCCCGTGTCAAAAGAAAACCCCCAAATCAATCAGTATCGCCAAATTGTCGTTATACGGCCTACACGTATCCAATTATGAACACGACACTAGTCTCACACAACCAAACACATGTCAATTTGGTCTAATTGACCTATTGACAAACATATTATGTGCCAATCTAGAAATTTCTCCAAATTGACATAAAATACCACATAACTTCCTCCACAGGCCTCCTATGAACCTAATTACACTTCCTATGGGTAGCCTTAGTACATGGGAGGGTTCCTAATAATTAAATTACAGATTTAGAGTCTAAATAGGGAGAAAAATTGAATTGTACATATTGGAAGATGGATTTTCAATACAAGTCTCCAAATGAGTGCCAAGAGCCTTCAACTTGTGCTCCTTCCTCCTCCTTGTAGTTTCTTGCCTCCTCCTTGTTCCAATAGCCTACAATGGTGAGTAAAAAATGAATTGAGAAAAAATTTGGGTAGGGATTGGTGTAGGGATGAAGGAATTTGGAAAATAAAAATTATAGATCTAGAATTATAATTAATGAATGAAGAGAGAGAGAGTCTCTCTCCTCCCCCTTGCTATGGCCGGCCTAGCCCCTACTCCAAGTCATAATGAAAAGTCAACAATACCCCTTGGGGCTTGTCATGAAGGAATTAATTAAGGAAGGAAGGTTTTAATCCAATTGGTTTAACTAATTAAGTCATCCTCCTAATGAATGGGCTAACTATTAGGCTTGTTTGTTGGGCTCAATCTAAATAGAATTAAATGTTGGTCCATGAGTCTAGTCTAATCTAGTTATGTCCACTAACACAAGTCCAAAATTAAATCTAACATCTAATAATAATTAAATAATATAATAAATAAATATTCAACAAGCACATAAATTAAATAATTATGAAATGACAGAAATATCCTTTCCTAGAAAATGTGGTAGTGACAGATGGGAAAGATCGTCTCGCGGGAGCGTTGGCGCGGTGATTCGTGCACAGCAGGGACGGCCGATTACCTGCAGGGGATTGGGGCGTGACAACTACTGTAAGATCCATAATCCTAAAAATCGTATTTCTCTATTATTTTATTTAATTATAATAGTTATAAGCTAAATAGAGAGAATAGATTTTATTAGAATTTATTTTGAGAAGTTTTAGCACTTAGAGGATTTTGGAGCCATTATAAATTTGTCACGCCCCAGTCCTAAAATACACGGGGACCAGGCCACGTGGCAATAGCCAGCTGACACGTCTTCGAAGATATCCCAATTTTATGGATCCACGAAGAGTGCTACGTTGTCCTAAAATACTAACATGTACAATATCAGTCCATAACAGGTAATCTAATCTCATCCACAAATAAAGAGCAAGATGTACTAAATAAACTGCTGGGTAATAAATACCAGTCTCAAGATATCATAGTACAACCAGTAAAGTCTGGTGGGAACAAACCCACTACTATGACGAAATAAAAGTACTGAAATGAGATATAAAAGATAATGACTAGGGCATCGGCTCTAGATAATGATGCACCCAATCTAGGCTGAAGGCCTACCAACTGGTCACGGAAACTCTGACGGCTGCACCTCTAACTCCTCAGCTGTAGCGAATCTCGTCTCCTGTCTGGGGCCGTATACGGTGGGGTAGAAAGCCTCGTCCAAATCTGGAAAGGTACCAGGTCCTTAGAGGGACGTAACAAGATACATAGAAGCATGCCATATATAAATACTGAATAAGATAAATACAATAAAGGTGTGCTAGCCATCTAAGTGAATGCAATATGAGGACAACTGTGAGTATATGAGAAGGTGTAGGCTAGATATATACTGACGTAATTCACCAGTCGTGACAACCGGTTGTATATGCCACACATGCCCCCTATAACACGGTCCCAGGAATACAATAACGTCCAACATTCTATAGAGTGTGGTATCTGCAATGTCATCAAATAACGCCCAACACTCTACAGAACGTGGTATCAGTAATATATAATACGTCCGTATCACTCCGTCGAGTGCGGTATCAGTGTAAAGGAGGGGGGTATCCCATATGCCTGCTAGTCGTCCTCCCCTCCTAATGTAGATGTGCCCGTCAAATAATCGACGCGCATATCCCTTATCTAGATGCCAAGTCTCTATATTGAGATAGTCCTAGATTTCTTGCTAACCGTGATGCACGTCACACGCGGCGATAGCTAGTCGATCACACGAACTCGCATCCCAACATAAGATTTATCACTATGAATACGTGTAAAAGTGTCAGATCTTGGAAGATAACAGGATATCCTCCCATAGGTGAGTCTGCTAATGACTAAGTCAATGTATACTAATCATCGACGTACCCGTCGAATGCACCCGAGACAATCTCGGACGCACACAATTTGTATAAGCAAAACAACAAGCATATAATTCATCATTTTGCATAATTAAAATAGACAGTAAAATATAGCAAGGTTGTAAACCCCCTCATTTTATTCTGTGGATAGTTAGAGTGGACCAGGAAAATTTTTATAGAAAATATTGAGGTTTAGAATAGAGTATATTTATCTGGAAATTTTTAATCCATTTAATTAAAACCCTTGGCGCACGCTATCATTGTCTATTTATTCGGAGCCCATTTTCAGCCCATAAATTTCGTACAAATATTGTACACTCGACTCAACTCGCCAAATTAGGCACTGGACTTTTCCGTCACAAAAAGTCAGATTCCGTTGTGCTCTAAATTAATTGCACAATTTTTCGAATCCGAAATCCTTATTTAATTCCGTGTCGGACTCCTGTGTCGTTACTCTAATTTTTGGGATACCAACTTAACCCGTTGAGCCGGACCAACAAAAGGGTCCAAGACTGACTCAAAGCCCCCACCATTTTTGGCTTTTGCACCATTTCCGGATTTTGACCCCAAGTGCCCCAAATTAAATTAAATTTGCGGGATGCTTATTTCTATTTAATTCGGGATTACCAATTTGGTAAATCCTATTTAAATTCTAAATTAATACCAATGCCCATTTAATTAAACCCGTTCCTCACCCACATCATCCCCTCGTCATACAATTTAATAAACGTAATTTTTGGCACAATTTTTGCTTCATTTTATGTGTTTGTACAAGTTCCCGAACTTAAGGGGCTAATGTGCAAAAGTAGCGATAGGTGCCACTTTCTCATTGGTTTGAGCCAATGAAGAAAGCCCCTCCCCCCTCTTGGACCGGTCACAATCCCCCTCTCTCCCTCATGGAATCATTCATCCCTCATGAACAATCACAACCATCCATTCAATTAATTTAAATCATTCTCCACCACTCATTCTTACACACTCTCCTATATAACTCCCCCCTCTCACACACATCCCTAGGCCGGCCCTAATTTCTAGGAGAGCATTGAAAGCTCCCCCTCCCTCACTCTCCTCCCTCCCTCTACCACTCGGCTGAACACTCCCTCCCCATTTTTTTTCTTTTTTTCTTCTTCTTCTTCTTCTCCTTCCCTCCTTCTACACCAACTTAATCACCACCTTCACCACACCCAAACCACCACCTTCACCACACTCAAACCATCACCACCTCACCACCTTCACCATCCCCACGTGGACTGTGCACAGCCCTCTCCATTCGGCCGACCCTCCCTCATCAAGTTTCATCACCACCACCACCGAGCACCATCAACTCCGGCGAGCCTCATTGAGGTTTACTTCTCCACCTCTTTTGTAATTAATTTCCAGAATATTAAATTGTTTAAATAGGAGTTTATGTAAGGGAGAAATGTTAATTTTGGAAATGTTAATATGTTGTTAGGGTGATATATATATTATGTGGATATGTATGGTTAATGGGAGGAGTATTTGAACTAAGTGATTAAAGGGTTACATTGAGTATGCTAATGATGATTAAATAAGAACATGGATAAGGTTATGCTAATGATGATTAAATAAGAACATGAATAATGTGTCTTGGATATATGCATGGGTGGAAGAAATAATAAATAAATTACATGTGGATTATTTACATTAGAAAGAAGGTCTTTGAATATATATAAATGGTTAGTGTAGGTTTACTTGCACTATGTGTTAAAGAATACTTTGTTTAATTCAAATGAGGTTAATGTGAATGCATATGAAAATTAAAATGACTTGAGGATGGGTTTAATGAGGTTGACATAAGTTTAAATATTTATAGTGAGCATGTATCTCGTATTTGATAAAGTTGGACCGTGGATTAGGGATTGTCTTCAACATGAAATATAACGAATAAAATTAAATTATGAATTCGAGGAAAAGTGAGTTTTTGACTTTTAAATAAATAATCGGGATGTATGGTACATGATAGAAAGTATGAATTTAATTATGGAGAATTAAATTGAGGAGAACATATAGAGGACTAGTTGTTTTGACTATCGTACCGGGAGTCAACTGTAGTCAACCTCCTGGTGTTTAGTCTCTGTTAGGGGTAGCTGAGATTTCGTCTAGGTGTAGATATGTGTAGCACACCTGTCTATTGTAAAATAGATTATTGATTTAGATTTGTATCTCTTCTCTAGGTATTGCGGGACCTGAGGACTTGGACGCAGTACCCGATCCCCGTCATCAGCAGCCGCACGCAGGCAAGTGTACCTTGCCATCCAGTATTTCAGTTTACAGATATTGTGATTCTTTTTGTACATTGTGCGCGTATTTACGTTGATGTGCGATATTCCGTGTCCGGTTCACAACCGGGTGTTGACTTTCGACTTAACGACCTAGAATTATTACTGATGTTCTATAGTACCTCGATGCACGTATCAGAGTACATCGATACCCCAGGACACACTTATACACTGTGTTCGTGCCAGATTCCTGTATCCTGATACTGACATCATGACCAGAGACTGGGACGACCTTAGGGTCGCGTCTGTTGAGTTAAATTTTGTGTGTGTCGAGACTGTAGTTAGAGGTTCAGGTTCAACGCACAATCGTTGACCGCTTGGGAAGGAGAAGACAGTTACTAGACGTTTGGGCTACTCTGCACGCGCTTATATATATAGATGTAGTGATCCTGTTTCATGGTGTAGTGGTAGGACCCGTGTGTCTCTGTGCTCGGAGCTACGGTACGACCCGTGTGTCTCTGTGCTCGGAGCTGCGATTTTATTTTGGACGGCCCACGCGTCGAACGTTGTCTTTAAACTGTGTCAGACTTGTTTGGTTGTACTAGTCTACCCTGTTGTCGCACTTGTACTATCTGTTTACCTGGCATGTTATTTTCTTGTACCTTGTTACGTCCCTCTGAGGACCTGGTTCTCTTCCAGGTATAGGCTTCGAGGATTACCCGGAGGAGTACGGACCGGGCATCTTTCCAGCAGCTGTACCCACTGCCGAGGACGAGGTCATTCCTGAGGACTTCGCCTGATCGCTGGTAGTGACTCTTTCCTTGGGACGGTATCTCTACCTAGTTACCTGCTACCATTCCAAGTTATCTTATTCTTATTTCTATTCCAGTTTATTTGTGCTAGCGGGTTTGTCCCCGTGTGACTATTTTAGTGTTTGTACTTGATACTATTTGGACATTTCCCTTCCTGCACATTAGTCGTTGTATTTACTTCTATTTGTGCTCTTATATTGCTGCATATGGATGAGATTTAGATTGAGTCTACTTGTGTTATGTGTTGGGTTTTCCATTGTACTTTACAGCTTAAGTGTACTCCGATGGGCCCATTGGATTGGAATGCCCGCCGAAGTATACTGCTGGCCATTGCCACGTGGCTCGGTTCCTTATCCATGGAACCGGGGCATGACAAGGTTTTTGTGGTGGCCCATGCTGGTCCGATTTAAATCGTCTTGGTCACCTGACTGTGCCAAGCGAGCCTGCAAATTAGGAATAGAGTTAGAAATCTCATCTGCAAAGTTTGAAACCTTCACATGACACCTCTATCTCGATATCGTTTACCAAATTGCATCTTGTTTATTTTCCTCAAACGCTGATCGCATTCATGACTTCTTTTCAGAGTTATGAATCTCCGCAGTTGACGTATCGCGCAGCCTGGCGACGTTCCCCGAGACGCTGGATCATCCGGGGAACCGGATCTGGAGCAGGTCCTTCTACTGACTCCAGCTCCCATGGGACAGTCATCAGGACATCCCGGCATGCCATCAGGCGGACACCAGACTCCGCATCAGGCAGGACCTGAGGATCAGAGGATCCCGAGTCAGGAGGAGCAGCAGTTACCACCTCCTCCACCATTTCCGCCACAGATGCCCTATATGCCATTCCCCACAGGGCAACCGATGGACGGAACCTAGATGTTCCAGATGATGTTCGCGATGATGCAGGCCCAGCAGGCCCAACAGCAGGCCCAGCAGCAGGCTCAGCAGCAGGCCCAACAGGCTCAGCAGCACCAGGCTGAGGCCTTGAGAGAGAGCATCGTGACGGCCTTGGGGCAGGCGACACCACCCGCATGTGCGCCGACGAGAGGGTCTGTCATAGACTTCCGTCGTTTGATACCACAACCTTTTGCGGGCACCGAGGAGCCGACGGAGGTCCACGCTTGGCTCACCGGCATTCAGCACCAGCTAGAGGCTACTGACCTCCCCCGACACCGATGGATGACGGCTGTCAGGATGCAGCTCACCGGCAACGCTCATCACTGGTGGCTTTCTGAGGAGGAGCGTTTGGGACCAGATCGCGTCACCTGGGAAGAGTTCTCCAGACTCTTCCAGGAGATGTACATACCCTCTACCGCCCGAGCAGAGCTTCGGGGCAGATTCCAGAACCTCATCCAGGAGAGTATGACTTTAGAGGAATACAATTCTGAGTTCCTCCGCCTGAGCAGATTTGCACCATACTTGATCCCCACTGAAGAAGCAAAGGCCGAGAAGTTTTTTGAGGGCCTGAGATATGAGAACCAGAGGCTTATCGGGTCCACAGCCTACACCACTTACTCCGAGGTACTACTTGCAGCGCGACGCCAAGACCGTATCAGCAAGTTGGAGGCTAGTCAGAAATGCCCCTTTGCGTCGACATCAGCAGTCCGATCCCCCCAGGGAGGACCTGCGAAGCGTCCCTTGGTACAGCAGCAGCAGCAACAGAGGGCAGCACCCAGTAGGGAGCAGTCGTTCCCACATGCCATTTCTGCAGCAAGAGGGGACATTTGATGAGGGACTGTAGACGGAGGTTGGGCGTATGTTTGAGATGTGGATCGCCCCAGCATGCCATCAGAGATTGCCCTGAGCAGAGAGGTCCAGTGCAGATGGTACACCGTCCAGCACTGCCAGCGCCGAGGCCTTATCAGCAGCCTCCTGGACCGAGGCCACCTTACGCCGGAGCTGGAGCACAGCGACCACCGGTACCAGGAGTAAACCAGAGGAGACCACCTTTGGCTCCACAGGAAGATAGATACCAGCAGGCCCAGCAGCAGCAGCAGCAACAGAGGGCACCGGCACCAAGACAGGGACAGGCCTATACTATGACCATCGAGGAGGCTGAGACAGCAGGAGAGGTGATAGCAGGTACAATCTTAGTAGCTACATTACCAGCATTAGTCCTATTTGATTCGGGTGCCACACACTCTTTTATAGCTGCTAGTTTCGTGGCTACACATAGAATAGCCACTGCACCCCTTCCGAAGGTCAAGAGGATTCTTACGGGAGGTGGAATAGTACCTGTTAGTGATACTTGTAGGTCATGTTCAGTAGTTGTCTGCGGGCGAGAGATGCGTGCCCGATTTTTGGTTTTCTCCATGCCGGACTATGACATTGTCCTAGGCATGGATTGGTTGAGCCAATACCACGCAACGCTAGATTTCCATCGTGGTTGTGTCATCTTTAGACCCCCAGATCACCCAGAGTTTGAGTTTCTTCGGGGAGCCCGAGAGCATGGTGTCCAACCTACCCTAGCGACACACATTGCAGAAGGTGAACCGATGTACCCTCACTTTATAGCAGAGTTCGAGGATGTGTTTTCGGAGGATCTCCCAGGACTGCCACCTGACAGAGAGATTGAGTTCTCTATAGAGTTGACTCCAGGAGCCGAGCCAGTTACTTCCCCCGTTTATAGACTAGCACCGAAGGAGTTGGTTGAGCTGAAGGTTCAAGTAGATGATCTCTTAGAAAAGGGTTTCATACGGGCTAGTGTATCTCCATGGGGAGCACCCATTCTGTTCGTACCGAAGAAGGACGGGACGGTACGCTTGTGTATCGATTACAGGGCGCTAAATGCTGTAACGATAAAGAACAAGTACCCACTGCCGTGCATCAATGATTTGTTTGACCAGCTTAGCGGTGCATGTGTATTCTCGAAGATCGACCTCAGATCCGGATATCATCAGATCAAGGTACGGAAAGAGGACATCCAGAAGACGGCCTTTCGGACGAAGTATGGCCATTATGAGTTTTTAGTCATGCCGTTTGGTTTAACCAACGCACCAGCAGTATTCATATGTTTGATGAACAATATTTTCCACCAGTACTTAGATAAGTTCGTGGTAGTATTTATAGACGATATCCTGATATATTCCAAGAGCCAGGAGGAGCATGAGAGACATCTCAGGATTGTGTTGGAGATACTGAGACATGAGAGGCTGTATGCCAAACTCAGCAAATATGAGTTTTGCTTGGACAGAGTACCATTTCTGGGACACATAATCACCGGAGATGGACTATCAGTTGATCCGGAGAAGATAGCTGCAGTAGAGACCTGGCCTACCCCTACATCAGTTACGGAGGTTAGGAGTTTCCTCGGACTTGCCGGATATTACCGGAGGTTCGTGGAAAACTTTTCGAGAATAGCTGCGCCTATGACGCGACTGACGCGTAAGGGCAAAGAGTTTATCTGGACCGATGAGTGTCAGGCGGCTTTCGATGAACTGAAGAAGCGTCTGACATCAGCACCGATTTTGACACTACCTTCCGGATCAGGAGGATTTGTAGTGTACAGTGATGCGTCAGGGAGCGGATTGGGATGTGTACTGATGCAACACGGCAAGGTGATAGCCTACGCATCGAGACAGTTGAGAGTTCATGAAAAGAACTATCCGACGCACGACTTGGAGCCAGCTGCGGTGATATTTGCACTAAAGCTATGGAGACATTACCTTTATGGTGAGCGTGTTGAGATTTATACAGATCATAAAAGAGTGAAGTATGTCTACACGCAGAAGGAGCTCAATATGAGGCAGAGACGCTGGCTAGAGTTGATGACAGATTATGACATTGAGCTGCAGTACCACCCTGGCAAGGCGAACGTCGTAGCAGATGTCTTAAGCAGGAAGCCCATGGCATACTTTTTGACGACGCAGCGACAGTTGCTAGAGGATCTCCAGGAGCTGGGGATAGAGATCATATTGCCAGGCATGGATGGACAGATGGCCAGTCTTGAGGTTCAGTCTACTTTGATTGAGAGGATCAGGGCAGCATTGCCTACAGATACGAGATTTCGACGTCTGCGAGAGAGAACAGAAGCCGGCCTGCAGACGGGACTCAGGATTCATGAAGACGGAACGCTGAGGTGCGGAGATCGCCTATATGTTCCGAGTGGCGAGCTACGCCAAGAGTTGATGACAGAGGCTCATAGCTTGATATATTCTATTCATCCCGGGGGTACGAAGATGTACCGAGACTTGAGACAGCATTTCTGGTGGCATGGGATGAAGAGGGAAATTGCAAGATTTGTGGCAAAGTGTTTAGTTTGTCAGCAAGTCAAGGCTGAACATCAGAGGACTGCAGGATTATTGCAGCCACTCCCCATTCCCGAGTGGAAGTGGGAACACATTACCATGGACTTCGTCACAGGATTCCCGCGAAGCCCTAGCGGGAAGGATGCAGTTTGGGTTATCGTAGACAGACTCACCAAGTCTGCACATTTCTTGCCCTTCAGAGTTGGGCAATCCACAGAGATACTAGCTGACATGTATATGAGGCAGATAGTACGATTACATGGAGTGCCTGTCAGCATCGTATCGGATCGTGATTCCAGATTCACATCACATTTCTGGCGGAGTATGCAGGAGAGCCTAGGAACTCGTCTCAAGTTCAGCACTGCGTATCATCCACAAACTGACGGACAGTCAGAGCGCATGATACAGATATTAGAGGATATGTTGAGAGCGTGCATGATTGATTTTGGAGGATCTTGGGAGGACCATCTACACTTGGTGGAGTTCTCCTACAATAACAGTTACCAGGCCAGCATACAGATGGCACCTTATGAGGCACTGTATGGCAGGAAATGCAGGTCGCCAGTTTGTTGGAGTGACGTGGGAGAGCGTCAGATACTTGGGCCCGAATTGGTGACACAGACAGTAGAGAAGGTCAAGCAGATTCAGAGCCACCTGCGCGCAGCACAGGACAGACAGAAACACTGGGCAGATGCGCACCGCAGACCATTGGAGTTCAAGGAGGGTGACCACGTATTTTTGAGGATATCGCCCACTCGTGGTACCATCAGATTTAGAGGCAGAGGCAAGCAGAGTCCGAGGTATATCGGACCTTTTGACATTCTGGAACGAGTTGGCGAAGTGGCATACCGTCTTGCATTACCTCCATCATTAGAGGGAGTGCATGACGTATTTCACGTATCGCAGCTGAGGAGATATGTCGCAGACCCTAGCCACGTGCTTGATCATTCGGAGATTACAGTTGGGCCCCGCCTGTCTTACGTAGAGCAGCCAGTTGAGATCCTCGATCGCAGCGAGAAGACTTTGAGAGGGCAGATGATTCGACTGGTCAGAGTGGCATGGAAGCACCATTCACCAGGCGAGTCTACTTGGGAGCGCGAGGATTCTATTAAGCAGCGTTTCCCGTACTTATTTGAGGAGCAAGGTATGAATTTACGTACGGCATTTAATTACTAGACTATTTTAGAATTCTGTTAGTTATTATCGTGCTTTACTTTTAATTTCGGGGACGAAATTTTTCTAAGTTGGGAAGAATGTAAACCCCCTCATTTTATTCTGTGGATAGTTAGAGTGGACCAGGAAAATTTTTATATAAAATATTGAGGTTTAGAATAGAGTATATTTATCTGGAAATTTTTAATCCATTTAATTAAAACCCTTGGCGCACGCTATCATTGTCTATTTATTCGGAGCCCATTTTCAGCCCATAAATTTCGTATAAATATTGTACACTCGACTCAACTCGCCAAATTAGGCACTGGACTTTTCCGTCATAAAAAGTCAGATTCCGTTGTGCTCTAAATTAATTGCACAATTTTTCGAATCCGAAATCCTTATTTAATTCCGTGTCGGACTCCTGTGTCGTTACTCTAATTTTTGGGATACCAACTTAACCCGTTGAGCTGGACCAACAAAAGGGTCCAAGACTGACTCAAAGCCCCCACCATTTTTGGCTTTTACGCTATTTCCGGATTTTGACCCCAAGTGCCCCAAATTAAATTAAATTCGTGAGACGCTTATTTCTATTTAATTCGGGATTACCAACTTGGTAAATCCTATTTAAATTCTAAATTAATCCTAATGCCCATTTAATTAAACCTGTTCCTCACCCACATCATCCCCTCGTCATACAATTTAATAAACGTAATTTTCGGCACAATTTTTGCGTCATTTCATGTGTTTGTACAAGTTCCCGAACTTAAGGGGCTAATGTGCAAAAGTAGCGATAGGTGTCACTTTCTCATTGGTTTGAGCCAATGAAGAAAGCCCCTCCCCCCTCTTGGACCGGTCACAATCCCCCTCTCTCCCTCATGGAATCATTCATCCCTCATGAATAATCACAACCATCCATTCAATTAATTCAAATCATTCTCCACCACTCATTCTTACACACTCTCCTATATAACTCTCCCCTCTCACACACATCCCTAGGCCGGCCCTAATTTCTAGGAGAGCATTGAAAGCTCCCCCTCCCTCACTCTCCTCCCTCCCTCTACCACTCGGCTGAACACTCCCTCCCCATTTCTTTTCTTTTCTTCTTCTTCTTCTTCTTCTCCTTCCCTCCTTCTACACCAACTTAATCACCACCTTCACCACACCCAAACCACCACCTTCACCACACTCAAACCATCACCACCTCACCACCTTCACCATCCCCACGTGGACTGTGCACAGCCCTCTCCATTCGGCCGACCCTCCCTCATCAAGTTTCATCACCACCACCACCGAGCACCATCAACTCCGGCGAGCCTCATTGAGGTTTACTTCTCCACCTCTTTTGTAATTAATTTCCAGAATATTAAATTATTTAAATAGGATTTTATGTAAGGGAGAAATGTTAATTTTGGAAATATTAATATGTTGTTAGGGTGATATATATATTATGTGGATATGTATGGTTAATGGGAGAAGTATTTGAACTAAGTGATTAAAGGGTTACATTGAGTATGCTAATGATGATTAAATAAGAACATGGATAAGGTTATGCTAATGATGATTAAATAAGAACATGAATAATGTGTCTTGGATATATGCATGGGTGGAAGAAATAATAAATAAATTACATGTGGATTATTTACATTAGAAAGAAGGTCTTTAAATATATATAAATTGTTAGTGTAGGTTTACTTGCACTATGTGTTAAAGAATACTTTGTTTAATTCAAATGAGGTTAATGTGAATGCATATGAAAATTAAAATGACTTGAGGATGGGTTTAATGAGGTTGACATAAGTTTAAATATTTATAGTGAGCATGTATCTCGTATTTGATAAAGTTGGACCGTGGATTAGGGATTGTCTTCAACATGAAATATAACGAATAAAATTAAATTATGAATTCGAGGAAAAGTGAGTTTTTGACTTTTAAATAAATAATCGGGATGTATGGTACATGATAGAAAGTATGAATTTAATTATGGAGAATTAAATTGAGGAGAACATATAGAGGACTAGTTGTTTTGACTATCGTACCGGGAGTCAACTGTAGTCAACCTCCTGGTGTTTAGTCTCTGTTAGGGGTAGCTGAGATTTCGTCTAGGTGTAGATATGTGTAGCACACCTGTCTGTTGTAAAATAGATTATTGATTTAGATTTGTATCTCTTCTCTAGGTATTGCGGGACCTGAGGACTTGGACGCAGTACCCGATCCCCGTCATCAGCAGCCGCACGCAGGCAAGTGTACCTTGCCATCCAGTATTTCAGTTTACAGATATTGTGATTCTTTTTGTACATTGTGCGCGTATTTACGTTGATGTTCGATATTCCGTGTCCGGTTCACAACCGGGTGTTGACTTTCGACTTAACGACCTAGAATTATTACTGATGTTCCATAGTACCTCGATGCACGTACCAGAGTACATCGATACCCAGGACACACTTATACACTGTGTTCGTGCCAGATTCCTGTATCCTGATACTGACATCATGACCAGAGACTGGGACGACCTTAGGGTCGCGTCTGTTGAGTTAAATTCTGTGTGTGTCGAGACTGTAGTTAGAGGTTCAGGTTCAACGCACAATCGTTGACGGCTTGGGAAGGGGAAGACAGTTACTAGACGTTTGGGATACTCTGTATGCGCTTATATATATAGATGTAGTGATCCTGTTTCATGGTGTAGTGGTAGGACCCGTGTGTCTCTGTGCTCGGAGCTACGGTACGACCCGTGTGTCTCTGTGCTCGGAGCTGCAGTTTTATTTTGGACGGCCCACGCGTCGAACGTTGTCTTTAAACTGTGTCAGACTTGTTTGGTTGTACTAGTCTACCCTATTGTCGCACTTGTACTATCTGTTTACCTGGCATGTTATTTTCTTGTACCTTGTTACGTCCCTCTGAGGACCTGGTTCCCTTCCAGGTATAGGCTTCGAGGATTACCCGGAGGAGTACGGACCGGGCATCTTTCCAGCAGCTGTACCCACTGCCGAGGACGAGGTCATTCCTGAGGACTTCGCCTGATCGCTGGTAGTGACTCTTTCCTTGGGACGGTATCTCTACCTAGTTACCTGCTACCATTCCAAGTTATCTTATTGCTTATTTCCATTCCAGTTTATTTGTGCTAGCGGGTTTGTCCCCGTGTGACTATTCTAGTGTTTGTACTTGATACTATTTGGATATTTCCCTTCCTGCACATTAGTCGTTGTATTTACTTCTATTTGTGCTCTTATATTGCTGCCTGTGGATGAGATTTAGATTGAGTCTACTTGTGTTATGTGTTGGGTTTTCCATTGTACTTTACAGCTTAAGTGTACTCCGACGGGCCCATTGGATTGGAATGCCCGCCGAAGTACACTGCTGGCCATTGCCACGTGGCTCGGTTCCTTATCCATGGAACCGGGGCATGACAAAGGTATCTTGCCTGGGTCCTGAAGCTGTGAATGACAGAAGCTGGTTCCTGCAGTGTCCTCCGGCTGATCCAAAGGTCCTAAACACAAATATAATATACAATCTAATATCAGATGCTAACATTAATTGCACACGACTACAACGCATTGCTTGAATATTATCGTAAGTTCATGACTGTTCGGATACCGCGTCACATGTGCGCTTAGCTAAGGTGCACACGTATTCAGTACTCGAACATCCTGAGACTTGAGACAATAATTTCAAGTTATGGTCTGACCACGATCGATGTTCTGTGCGAACACGTTCCTTGGTTACTATGTTCATTACACGTGGTCTATGTACAGGTTTTAGGGTGGAGGTGCCAGTCCTTGGTGTTATGCCTCATGATTTAGGGTTTGCTAGTAAATACACAGATTCCAACCCTTATTATTCATTGATCCAAATTTGCACATATTTAGGGTGGTGTCGGATATTAACAATTACAGACACGTCGATACGATGCTACGATATTCACATAAAGAAGCGGGGTTTGACGTGGTTCCTCTACGTGGCGTTGCTCGGACAAGGTCTGCTCTCGTTGTGGCGCACTCCGGCGAGACTGTAGCAACGGCGACGGGACTGTAGCAAGTGCGGCAGCAATACACGGGGTTGGGTTGGTCGGCTGAAGAGCAGCGGTCGGGCGTATATAGGGCAGCGGTCGAGCTGAAGTATGGGGGCAGCGGTCGAGGTGTATATGGGGCAGCGGTCGGCTGAAGTATGGGGCCAGCGGTCGGGGTGTATATGGGGGCAGCGGCGGCTGAAGTATGGGGTGTAAGGTGGCGCCGGTGGTGGTGATGGATTGGTTGTGAGTCGGAGAAGAGGAGGGGTGGTGCTAGCAAGGGTTCGACTAGGGTTTGGAGAGGGTGGTGATAGTTTTCTTAGGGTTTCAAGGGAAGGAACTTCATATATATATATATATGTAGGGAAATTGTGGGCTGGCCTCGGTTTGGGCCTGTCTGGTCTTATTGAGATGGGCTGGTCTAATGGAAAAGAGTATAGGTGGGCTCGGTTAAGTGTTGCTTGAGGTAAAATTAGCCTTAGTTTAAAAGGTTTAAAATGCAGTGCACCTGACGATCTTTTTACTCGAATAACGTGTAGCTAGGGAGTGACGGAGGGACGAGCATCTAAGGTTACACAATGGTCAGGGGATACCTATAATTGTCTCACATAAATTCTAATGAAATCCAATAAATCCTAGTCTCTTGATATACTTCAGATTAAAACCCTAATTTGGTCGAGGGGGTTTACAATCTACCCTTCTTAGAGCATTTCGTCCTCGAAATTAAATGCATACGCATGGTAAGAGCTACTGACTGAAAAAAAATGCTAAAACGTACCTAGTCCTTCGAAGAGATGGGGATAACGTTGTCTAATATCCTCCTCGCGTTCCCAAGTTGACTCGTCTGGTGCATAATGTCTCCATGCGACGCAAACTAAGGGAATAGTTTAACCTCGCAGTACTTTCTCACTCCTGTCCAGAATCTCGACGGGCTCCTCTTGGTATGATAAGCTCAGGCCAACTGTGATCTTTGAGTGATCAAGTATGTGACTCGGATCTGGTATGTACCTCCGTAACTGAGATACATAGAAGACGTCATGAACTCCTTCCAAGGTCTGTGGCAAGGCTAATCTGTAAGCAACCTCTCCAACGCGTTCTAATATGTCGAATGGTCCGATGTACCTCGGACTCAGCTTCTCTCTGCCTCCGAATCTGATAGTCCCTCGAGTAGGCGAGATCTTTAGAAATACGTGATCTCCAACCTGAAACTCTGAGGGTCGATGATGCGCATTCGCCAAATGCTTCTGTCTGTCTTGTGCTGCTCGAAGGTGCCCTTGGATCTTTTTTACTTTTTCTACTGTACGAACAACCAACTCTGGTCCGAGAATCTGTCGCTCGCCTATATCACTCTAGCATACTGGAGAACGACATTTTCTTCCATACAACGCTTCATAGGGAGCCATCTGGATGCTCGCTTGATAGTTGTTGTTGTAGAAAAACTTGACCAGATGCAAATGGTCTCCCATGATCCTCCGAAGTCAAGCATGCACGCTCTCAACATGTCTTCTAGCGTCTGAATGGTGCATTCCGACTGGCCATCTGTCTGTGGGTGATATGCTGTGCTAAACTTTAGGCGAGTACCAAGACTCTCCTGCATGCTTCGCCAAAAGTAAGACGTGAACCTCGTATCCCTGTCAGACACGATGCTAACTGGCACTCCATGTAGGCGCACAATCTCTCTCATATACATATATGCTAAGGCCTCCGTTGATTGCCCAACTCTGAAGGGTAAAAGTGTGCGGACTTGGTGAGTCTATCCACGATTACCCAAACTGCATTGCGCCCACTAGGACTTCTTGGGAAGCCCGTAACAAAGTTTATAGTGATATGCTCTCATTTCCATTCCGGTATAGGTAGTGGTTGAAGCAATCCTGCAGATCTCTGATGCTCAGCCTTGACCTGCTGACACACCAGGCACTTGGCCACAAGCGTGCTATCTCTCTCTTCATTTCGTGCCACCAGTAGTACTGTCTCAAGTCCCAGTACATCTTCGTGCCTCCTGGGTGAATAGAATAGGTTGAACTGTGTGCCTCTGCTATCAACTCCTGCCGAAGTTCTCCATTTAGAACATAGAGACGATCTCCGCATATCAAAGTTCCATCTTCGTGTATTCGCAGTCCTGTCTGCATTCCAGCCTCTGTCCTCTGTCTAAGTCTCTGAAATCTGGCGTCTGTCGGCAAAGCAGCCTTGATTCTCTCCACTAATGTCGATTGTAATTGGAAACTCGACAACTGTCCATCTACTCCGGGCATAACGACCTCTATACCCATCTGCTCTAGCTCTCTCAACAGATGTTGTTGGGTGGTCATGAAGAATGCCATAGGTCTTCTGCTCAACGCGTCAACTACTACGTTGGCCTTTTCCGGGTGGTACTGTAGCTCAATCTCGAAGTTTGTCATCACCTCGAGCCAACGTCTCTGCCTCTGGTTAAGATCTTTCTGAGTATAGATGTACTTTAGGCTCTTATGATCAGTAAATATCTCCACTCTCTCTCCATATAGATAGTGCCTCCAAAGCTTCAAGGCAAAAATCACTACTGCAAGCTCCAAGTCATGGGTGGGATAGTTCTTCTCATGCGTCATCAACTGTCTAGAAGCATAAGCTACAACCTTTCCATGCTGCATCAAAACATATCCTAATCCTTTTCCGGATGCATCGCAATAGATTACGAATCCTCCGGGTCGAGATGGTATGGTCAAGATAGGTGCAGTAGTCAAACGCTTCTTCAGTTCATCGAATGCCTTCTGATACTCCTCCGTCCAAGTGAACTCTTGCTCCTTACGGGTCAAGCGGGACATTGGCTCTGCAATCTTTGCGAAGTTCTCTACGAACCTCTGGTAATATCCGGCAAGTCCTAGGAAACTCCTGACCTCCAAGACATTAGTAGGGGTTGGCCATGTCTCTACTGATGAAATCTTTGCCGGATCTACTGAGATTCCATCTCCTGAGATGACGTATCCAAGGAAAGCGACACGATCCAGAAGAAACTCACATTTGCTCAGTTTGGCATAAAGCCTCTCTCTCCTTAGTGTCTCTAACACTAGTCCTAGATGCTCTTCGTGCTCCTCGTGGCTCTTCGAATACACCAAAATATCGTCGATGAAGACTACCACGAACTGGTTTAAGTATTGGTGGAATACTCTGTTCATCAAGTTCATAAATACAGCTGGCACATTCGTCAGTCCAAAAGGCATCACTAAGAACTCATAGTGACCATAGCGAGTCCTGAATGCTGTCTTCTGGATGTCTTCTCTTCGCACCTTCACTTAGTGATAACCGATCTCAAGTCAATCTTTGTGAACACTACTGCTCCTGTCAACTGGTCGAATAAATCGTCAATCCTGGGCAGGGGGTACTTGTTCTTAATAGTCAAAGCATTAAGGGCTCTGTAATCAATGCACATGCGTACTGTTCCATCCTTCTTGGGTACGAACAACACTGGTGCTCCCCACGGTGATGCACTAGGGCGGATAAATCCCTTGCTCTGCAACTCCTCTAATTGTAGCTTCAGCTCATCTAACTCCTTCTTCGCCAATTGATATACATTAGAAGATACCAGTGCTGCTCCGGGTACTAGCTCGATGGTGAACTCCACGTCTCTATCTGGCAGTAAGCCTGGCAGTTCTTCGGGAAATACATCCTCAAATTCTTCAACTATCGGTGGGGGTGCAATCTCCATAGCCATGCAAGTTTCCGCCATCTGTCCTACTCCTTGTTCGACGGTCCCTCGCATGTACTCGAACTCCGGTTGATCTGGCGGTCTAAAGGTGACGCTACCCTTCCGGCAGTTCAGTACAGCATTATACTGGCTTAACCAGTCCATGCCTAACACAACATCAAAGTTTGGCATAGGCAATACCAAGAATCGTGCTCTCATCTCTCTACCACATACGACTACCGAGCACGTTCTGATAGTGCTGGTAACCGGCACGATACCTCCTCCGGTAAGAATCTTCCAACTCTTAGGTAAGGGGGAAGTCGCTACTCTATGCATTGCTACAAATCTACTAGATATAAATGACAATGTGGCTCGAGAATCAAATAATACAGTTGCAGGTAATGATGTAACTAAGATGGTACCTGTGATAGCTTCACCTTCTGTTTCCTCCTCAGTAGCTGCTAAAGCAAAGGCTTGTCCCTGCCTCTGTCCTCCTGTCTGCTGTCGGTTTCGGTTGAACTGTACCTCCTGTGGGGCCAAGGGTGGTCCCCTCTGAAATCCTCTGGGTGCTGGTGGTCGCTGGCCTCTTGGTGGGGGTAGTATCCTCGGGACTGGTGCTGCTGGCCTCAGTCCTATTTGTAGTGCTGCCTCTCTGCGCTACGGGCAATCTCGGACAAGGTACTGACTAGACCCGCATATCATGTCCCAACTTCTTCCGATAATCTTTAACGACGTGTCCCTTCTTGCCACAATGGTGACAAGTCGGGAGCTTCTGCTGTGGGTAGGGCACTGCTCTCTGCTGCGTCTGTGCTCCGGGACGACGAAGCGGTCCTCCTGCTCCGGGCTGTGCTCTGGCTGGTGTAGTCGTGCTGGGACGTCTAGCTCCTCTGACGATGGCCTCCTAGATCCTTGCCTCTGCAAGAACCTCTTCATAAGAAATCCTCGCCTGTGTAGTGGTATACCTCTGTAGCTCAAAATTGAGTCCATGATGAAATCTCTGGGCTTTCTCGAGTTTATTGGGTATCAGGACGACACCAAATCGGCTAAGGTGGTTGAATTCTGCGTCATATGCGTCAACAGTCATATTTCCCTGTTCTAGATGTAGGAACTGGGAGGACAGGGCATTTCTGACTGTAGTTGGGAAATACTTCACATTGAAGTACTCTAGGAACTGTTCCCACGTCTGGTTCTTCCCTACACTGCGCTCAATAGAATCCCACCAGTGATGGGCGTTGCCTTTTAGTTGGTCCCTCATTGCGGTCATCCAAAGGTCGGGGTGCAGTTGTGAAGCCTCTAGTAACATCTCCGTGTTGGCGACCCAATAGGAGATTTGCTCGGCGGTCTCATTGCCCGAGAAAGTATCTGGTCCCATCTGTCGGAACCATCTAACAGTGCCACCTGTCTGGGCTGGTGAAGGTGCTGGTATTGGTGTTGCGACAGGTGTCCTCTCTAGTACTGTCATCGCACTCTGTCTCAATGTCTCTGTCTACTGCCACTGTGCTTGCATCATTGCCTGGAAGAACTGAAGCATCTGTGGCTGGCCATCTGTCACGACCCGCACCCGGAATTGGGGCACGAGTACGCGAGTACGTCCAGCCTACGCCGCAGCATCGGCGGTAGAACGCTGTCAAGGTCTTGATACTATCTAGCAAATCGCACACAAGCATCCAATCTCCATAAGGAGGCACGGATGACACAAATAAAACGAACACATACTCAATCACAGGATTACAGCATGATAAGATAGCGAAACAAAATTAAATACAACACAAGTCTAAAGTAATAATCAAACTCAACAATATCCAAGTCTCAATAAAAATGCCGGAGACAAATCCGGTACCAAATAATCTACTAAAAGAACTAACTAGAAGATTGGTGATTCCGGCTAGACCTCCCGGAATCACAACTAACTATCAAGCCCAAGTGCAGCTACTCACCATATGGTCCATAAAGTGTTGGCTACCGATCCTCTAAGGCATAGTCTGAAAAAATGTTTCCAGTCAGGAAGGAGCAAAGTACAAATCTCAAATAACAGTTCCATTAAATTGATAAGGACTATAAAGCAATAAACATGTGATGCTAGCTACTGAGAAGACAGTAAAATAAATGCAATGGCAATTAAAGAGAGACAGGCAATATAAAAAGACAGGCAATAGACAATATG
Organism: Iris macrosiphon; assembly: GCA_036927795.1. Lineage (NCBI taxonomy): Eukaryota > Viridiplantae > Streptophyta > Magnoliopsida > Asparagales > Iridaceae > Iris > Iris macrosiphon. Next base: position 73,852,785 of record JAYESA010000014.1, read on the forward strand.
ATATAGTCAATGCATGTATGAAAATGAAAAGAACAAGGAACAGTATCATATACGGGTGATGTAGTATATGATTTAAAATAGGAAACTGTAATCTATTCTATGTGTTTGAAATAGTAGTTTCAAAATATGATCGGCTTGGGAACATGTACGATAGCTACAGGGCCTGGCTAATCATGGGTAAAGAGCATGATTAACACTTACATTGTTCTACACTACAATAAGAGGTTATGATCATATTTCTTACTAACTACTTCTCCGCCCCCAACTAGTACTGTGGATCCAACCATGACACGTCACGATACACGAGCAAGTCCAATCTATCATGTACGATGTCTAATATACATGTCGTGTACAATGTCAATACGATAATCAAGGTAACATCTCATGACTGCAGATCCAAGCTATACTAGTCCGTGTAACACAGTGTCAAGAATTCAGATGTAACATTTCATGATTATTGAATTTATAGAAATTATCAAGGAATTGGAAATTATCAGAGAATGTACTTGCCTTGGGTCCTTAGCTGGTATTTAGGGATGTCCTGTTCCAGAGTATCTCCTGGATGAAGCAACAGTCCTAAAATACATCACAATAACACTTGTATCAGGTGCTACCCTAACACACAGTCTAAAACACTGGCCTCAGGGCCATGCCAGGCATGGCACTAGTCAACTAGGGTCATCTAGTAGGGATACATATATACATATTATACTATACCAAAATAGTACGTATACTATTATATTTTATATACCAAAATACATATATATCATATATGTGCAAAAGTACATTTTTTAGAATATACATATATATATTGTCAACATCATTCTTAAACACACTAATATTAATTCACCATATTAAATGGATACCATATAAAAATACCCAATATACATACATATACATGTGCATTAATTAAATACATACTTATACAACTAATTATACATACTTAATTATACAATTAATTCTACATACTATAATTATACAATTAAATATTAATAAAAGAAATAATATACCTATCTTTAATTAACATTACTAATGAATTATATACTATGCATATTCACGTATTAACATTAATTTAAATAAATACTTATACATTATGTGCTAAACATTAATTAATAAACAATATACATATACATATACTAATACGAAAAATATATATATATATATATTTTTATACCGAAATACGTTTATATATTTATATACCCATACATATTTATGCCAAAATACATATTTATATATGTTTGTACATATACCAAAAATACATATTTGTATCTACATCATTACATACATTAACACATATATATATTTATATATATAGATAATTTAATATACATGTACATTGAATAGGTATATATATATACAAATAGAGAGAATACAATACATATATATATTTATAGATATATATATATATATATATATATATATATGTGTGTATATATATATATACATACATATATATGTACACATATACCCACATACGCGTAGATACGTACACATATAATACGCCTACACATACACACAAATATACGTATTCATATACACCTACACACACATACGTATTTATATATATGTAAAGGAGGAGAGAAGGGGAAGAAGTCTCACAGGGGGCTGTCGGGGTGGCTGGCCAGACTTCAGGCGGTGGTCGAGGTGGTGGTTGATAGCACAGCCGAGGAGGGGATGCAGCCGGACTGATGGCCGGGCTGAATGCCGGGGTCGAGCTCGACCGGAGGGCTGAAGTGCAGCGGAAACGGAGGGGGAAGTCGGGGGCTCGGTCGCCGGAGTACGGCAGGAGGGTGCTGTCGGAGAAGAGAATAGCAGAGGGAGGAGCAGTCGGCTGTGTCTGCCGGGGGTCGGGAACGTGGTGGTGGGGTTGTTGTTGATGATGGTGGGAGGCCGGAGAGTGTACGCAGAGGGGGAATGGGGGGAGGAGCAGTCGGAGTTGGAGAAATGCCAGCGCCGGAGTACTGGGTCGGGCAGGCCGGAGCTTGGCCGAGGTGGATCTGTACAGTGGGGGGGGAAAACTCGGTGAACAGTGTTCCCCCCTCCTCTCTATTTGAATTTAAATTATTGGAAGAAAGGAAGAAGAAGAAGAAGAAGAAGAAGAAGAAGAAGAAGAAGAGAAGAAGAAAAGAGAAAGGAAATTTTCATACGGTTGGAGAGAAGGTGTGGGGGCTTGGGGAGGTGTGCTACCTAGGTTTTCTAGGGATTAGGGTTTGATGGGACAAGACATTATATAGGAGAGAGGGTTTTGATGGAGGGTGAGGATGCACTCAATTAAATGAGTGGTCCAGATTGGTCAAGAGGAAAAATAATTCATGTGGGGATGAGGGTGATGTTAAAAATATTAGGGGTTCCTCATGGGTTTAAACAAATGGGTGTTGACACCAAAAATACAAATTTGCAAATTAGCCCCCTCAAATTTGGGTATTTGCACAGACGCATGAAATGACAAAAATTTGGCGGGCGATTCGGTGTCAAGTGTTTTGTAGGGTCAGGGGCGCTGTATGTTTGGTACGGGCTCAAATAGCAGGGCACTGGAATTAAATTAGGATTTTCAGAATTGGTTTAAATAGTATCCTCAATTTAATTAGAATAAAATACAAATTGTGTTCTGAAATTAATTAGGAGTACATGGGGCCAAAATCAGGTCAGGTCATCAATACCAATAATGAAGAAGACTCAGAACAGAATATTATCCTAATTTGGGCTGCACGAAAAATAGGTCAAGATTGTCTCCAATTTCGATTGGAACGCACAACGATACAAAATAAGAATTTATTAAATAACGTCTGCGATGATTTTTGTGCGGCTATAAATAATGCACAGAGAGCATAATCATGAGTTACAAAAATAGCAGAATGGAAGACGGGCATGTCTAGGGCAAGATTGTGAAATTTGTTGGAAGACAAAAGTTAGGGTAGCGCTCCAAATATCGAAGCAAAGGCAATGCGCAATAATATTAAATAAAATACGGTAATTAATTACAAACTCCAAGAATTAAATTCTAACTAAATAATTAAATACAAAAATTCCATAATTTCGACAGGTGGTCATCTACTGGGCTTCTAGGTCAAGTCTACTAGTTTAAAAATAAATGAACACTGTATATAATATTATATTTAATTACACATCTCACATATTTATTTAAATTAATATACTATCATGCAATTACTTAATTGTAACTACCATAATAGTAAATATTATAAAAAGTCAAAAATACCCCTGTTTCTGGAACGTGGTAGTGACAAGTCTACCCTCCTTAAAAGAATTTCGTCCTCGAAATTCAAAATCCTCAAAGTAGCGTTTATTCATACACATTACTATTTTCCCTCAAAGTTTAAATTCATAAATCACGAAATCAGGTAATAATCCCCAATGTCCTTTCACAATTTTCAAAAATTCTGAAATTATTGCATTCCGGAAAAATCCTCGAAATAAAATCAAAGTCCATTTTTTTTAAAATTTTCCTTGAAAGTTTTGAGTTAATAATTCAATACTCAGAATTTAATATCCACTCCTCAATTTTGATTTTAATCAATGCTCGTATATAAAATGAAATCTCGTCCAAAAAGTTTAAATTCAAACATTTAGTCCATCAATAATTTTATTTCTCGATTTCCTCTTCCTCAAAATACTCAACAATACGATACTTAGGGATTTTCCAAATGCGACATCCAACTATAAAATTCTAAAATTCATAACTTGCAACCAAATAGATATAATGATAGTCTCCCAAAATTTCCAAATTTTAATAACCAATTTAATCACATCATAATCTTCCTGGAATTAATAAACCACCAATTATGCCATGTTAATTTCTTAACCCTGTATTTAAATCATGGTTATCCTCGAATTTTAATCATCTTGCCTTTCTTGTCAAGTCATAACTCCTTCATGAATTTCGTCATGGTCAAACCCCAATAATCCTGGTCTAAAAATCTTTTCTATAATCATACAACATGCAACCTAAGGGGAATATGTACGATCATGGTGTCTTTTGTCATGGTATTGCAGTCTCTGTATCAGGGGTACTACTAACTATATTATAACAAGAAATCATGCATACAAGCTACGATACTAAGGTATCAATCAATCAATCAAGAACAGAAGGAAGGAAAGAACAGAACCTGCTAATACATTACCTGCAGTATCAGTCTCCTTGACCGTTATCGCAAATGCCCCGCCCTGCTGGGGTGGTTCCCTTCGCGGGTGCTGAGCATTATACGGTTCCACAGGTAGCCTAACTGGATCTCTATAATCTGAAGCTGCGCGCTGGCCGGAAAGATAAGGGGCTAGAAGACAATCCTTTACTCGATGTCCCACAGCGCCGCAGTGCAAACAAAGTCCTAGCCTCGTTCTACAGCTCTCCCAAAGGTGACCTGGCTTCTTACAGAAATGACAAGTCTGTTGTGTCTCTCTTGGAGGCTGTTGCTGATTCTGCTGAACACGGACTGGTGTCTGGTACCGTTGTTGATACTGATACACCCATGGATGTTGTTGGATAGGAACTGGTGCTAGGTACTGCGGTGGATGCTGAAATGTCCATGGTTGTTGCTGAATATGAAATGGTACTGGGTACTGCTGTTGGTACTGAATACGGGGATGCTTGGCTAGTCCTGTGCTACCATTCGTATCTCCAAAAGTATTATGACTCCTCTTAGGTCTGAGATCTAGATCCTCTTCTGCAATCTGAGCATCCATCAAGATAGCCTCAAAGGTAGCGGTACGACGACCAGAAGTACGCGACCTAATCTCTCTCGTCAGTCCCTTTCTGAATTTTCGGGCTCGATCTCCTGGGTCCCGAATCATAGACGATGCAAAACGGCTCAATCTACAGAATTCTGCAGCGTACTCGTCGACCGACATATTTCCTTGAACCAAGTAATGAAACTGACTTTCCAAGGTTCCCAATGCCACGTCGGGAAAGAACTTCTCCTTGAAGAGTTACTTGAAGGTCTCCCAAGTAAGTCCTTGTGCAGTAATTCTCGGCTCCGTGCGATACCACGTGAGTGCGATATCGAACATCTGACTGCCAGCGGCTTCTATCTACAAGTTCTCCGGAATCTGGGTCAATCGCAGGCTCCTCTCTATATCCTCTAGCCAGTCATCAGCGTAGAGTATCCCTTCGGTGCCTTTAAACTCTCAAGGCATTATCCTTTTGAAATCCACTATAGTGCCTGATCTCTGCTGCTGGCCAGGAAACTGCTGGTACTGTGCTACTTTCTCCAAAGCTTGGAGAGTCACCTGATGAGCATTCTCCATGTTTTCTCTCATCAGCTCGGTTTGTGCCTGGTGCGCTTCTGCTTGCACCCTCTGAGCCTCAGCTTAAACTCGCTGAGCGTCTGCCGTCACTCTCTGGGCATCTACCATGCCCTGGATTAAGGTAAACATCTGCGTCCCGTCAATGGGCGAACCTCCGGGAATCGGAGTCGGTGGAGGAGGAAGGTTGTCCGTCACAACTGCGGCAATCCTCTGAGCAGGTGGGGGAGGAGGATCCCCGAAAAGTGCAGACACTCCTACGTGTATCGGAGATGTAGGAGGAACTACGGCTGTCTGTCCCTCAGGTGGAGAGGTGGCAGACCCCTCTAAAGCTGATGTTCCCGCTCTCATAGACCGTGTCTGCGGCGACATCCTGAAGACAGATCCCAAAGAATCAATTTAGGCAAAATACGATATCATCAAGGAAGGACAATACAGTTCTAAAGAAGCAATATTCAAGATAAAAGATTGGAAATAAATCCTAGTTGTGATTGCACAGGTCAAAGATACATCCAAGGTCTGATACCTCTATCCCTCTAAGTACCACAGTTCTATCACAAGCACACTCACTGCTAGCTTCCTTACCTACTGCAATCGCTGATACTAGTTATCCTTGTCACTCAAGTGCATATCAATTGCAACATACCATACTAAGTACTGCTCTCTCTCCAATACATTCCTAGATGAACACCTAAGCCAGTTGGCAGTGAAATCTCAATCATGCTCAAGCCAACATATCCTTACACATGCATCTCATCTATTATATACTAGTATATCTCTCCCCCTATAAAATCTTATCCTCAAAATAAAATTCCTCAAAAATAACTCCTTGAATAAATTTTAAGTAAAATGCATATACTTCCCTCAAGATCAATTATCTAAATACTGAAACGAAAATTTTTATCACTTCCAAAAATCCTTACAGTTTGTCTAGGTTCATCAAATTGAATCTGAATTCCTCAAAAATAAAATTTTTATAACATAATATCTTGACTTCTCAAAATTCAAAAATGCAATCCATTTTCAAGCTTCGAATTAAAATTTAAATCCATATCTAGTAATCCAATAGCCCTAGTGTTAATCTTTCTCACTGTCCTCATCGACGTGTATCATCAAATAATACCATAAATCAGTCTGTAAATTCATCTTGATATGAAATCAAACCCTACAATGAAACCAAAATCCTAATTTAATACATGATCAACAATCAACAAGTGAGAATGGACGGAACAAGGGAATGATTTAAATTGGAAATTTTATCAAGATTCTCAGGGGTCATCCCAGGAATCTCTCAAGGAATTGTGATTGAGTATTCGCTCTCGTCCTAGTATCCTATGTCCTAGATCCTATCGCAGGTACGCAGTAGTGTAACAAAGATGCCACACTACCACGACATCGCACAGCTTGCGAAGACTAACCTGCATGGGCCACCACTAAAAATGTGTCACGACCCGCACCCGGAATTGGGGCACGAGTACGTGAGTACGTCCAGCCTATGCCGCAGCATCGGCGGTAGAACGCTGTCAAGGTCTTGATACTATCTAGCAAATCGCACACAAGCATCCAATCTCCATAAGGAGGCACGGATGATACAAATAAAACGAACACATACTCAATCACAGAATTACAGCACGATAAGATAGCGAAACAAAATTAAATACAACACAAGTCTAAAGTAATAATCAAACTCAACAATATCCAAGTCTCAATAAAAATGTCGGAGACAAATCCGGTACCAAATAGTCTACTAAAAGAACTAACTAGAAGATTGGTGATTCCGGCTAGACCTCCCGGAATCACAACTAACTATCAAGCCCAAGTGCAGCTACTCACCATATGGTCCATAAAGTGTTGGCTACCGATCCTCTAAGGCATAGTCTGGAAAAATATTTCCAGTCAGGAAGGAGCAAAGTACAAATCTCAAATAACATTTCCATTAAATTGATAAGGACTATAAAGCAATAAACATGTGATGCTAGCTACTGAGAAGACAGTGAAATAAATGCAATGGCAATTAAAGAGAGACAGGCAATATAAAGAGACAGGCAATAGACAATATGATATAGTCAGTGCATGTATGAAAATGAAAAGAACAAGGAACAGTATCATATACGGGTGATGTAGTATATGATTTAAAATAGGAAACTGTAATCTATTATATGTGTTTGAAATAGTAGTTTCAAAATGTGATCGGCTTGGGAACATGTACGATAGCTACAGGGCCTGGCTAATCATGGGTGAAGAGCATGATTAACACTTACATTGTTCTACACTACAATAAGAGGTTATGATCACATTTCTTACTAACTACTTCCCCGCCCCCAACTAGTACTGTGGATCCAACCATGACACGTCACGATACACGAGCAAGTCCAATCTATCATGTACGATGTCTAATATACATGTCGTGTACAATATCAATACGATAATCAAAGTAACATCTCATGACTGCAGATCCAAGCTATACTAGTCCGTGTAACACAGTGTCAAGGATTCAGATGTAACATTTCATGATTATTAAATTTATAGAAATTATCAAGGAATTGGAAATTATCAGAGAATGTACTTGCCTTGGGTCCTTAGCTGGTATTTAGGGATGTCTTGTTCCAGAGTATCTCCTGGATGAAGCAACAGTCCTAAAACACATCACAATAACACTTGTATCAGGTGCTACCCTAACACACAGTCTAAAACACTGGCCTCAGGGCCATGCCAGGCAGGACACTAGTCAACTAGGGTCATCTAGTAGGGATACATATATACATATTATACTATACCAAAATAGTACGTATACTATTACATTTTATATACCAAAATACATATATATCATATATGTGCAAAAGTACATTTTTTAGAATATACATATATATATTGTCAACATCATTCTTAAACACACTAATATTAATTCACCATATTAAATGGATACCATATAAAAATACCCAATATACATACATATACATGTGCATTAATTAAATACATACTTATACAACTAATTATACATACTTAATTATACAATTAATTCTACATACTATAATTATACAATTAAATATTAATAAAAGAAATAATATACCTATCTTTAATTAACATTACTAATGAATTATATACTATGCATATTCACGTATTAACATTAATTTAAATAAATACTTATACATTATGTGCTAAACATTAATTAATAAACAATATACATATACATATACTAATACGAAAAATATATACATATATATATTTTTATACCGAAATACGTTTATATATTTATATACCCATACATATTTATGCCAAAATACATATTTATATATGTTTGTACATATACCAAAAATACATATTTGTATCTACATCATTACATACATTAACACATATATATATTTATATATATAGATAATTTAATATACATGTACATTGAATACGTATATATATATACAAATAGAGAGAATACAATACATATATATATTTATAGATATATATATATATATATATATATATATATATATATATATATATATATATATATATATATATATGTGTGTGTATATATATATATATACATACATATATATGTACACATATACCCACATACGCATAGATACGTACACATATAATACGCCTACACATACACACAAATATACGTATTCATATACACCTACACACACAAACGTATTTATATATATGTAAAGGAGGAGAGAAGGGGAAGAAGTCTCACAGGGGGCTGTCGGGGTGGCTGGCCGGACTTCAGGCGGTGGTCGAGGTGGTGGTTGATAGCACAGCCGAGGAGGGGATGCAGCCGGACTGATGGCCGGGCTGAATGCCGGGGTCGAGCTCGACCGGAGGGCTGAAGTGCAGCGGAAACGGAGGGGGAAGTCGGGGGCTCGGTCGTCGAAGTACGGCAGGAGGGTGCTGTCGGAGAAGAGAATAGCAGAGGGAGGAGCAGTCGGCTGTGTCTGCCGGGGGTCGGGAACGTGGTGGTGGGGTTGTTGTTGATGATGGTGGGAGGCCGGAGAGTGTACGCAGAGGGGGAATGGGGGGAGGAGCAGTCGGAGTTGGAGAAATGCCGGCGCCGGAGTACTGGGTCGGGCAGGCCGGAGCTTGGCCGAGGTGGATCTGTACAGTGGGGGGGAAAACTCGGTGAACAGTGTTCCCCCCTCCTCTCTATTTGAATTTAAATTTTTGGAAGAAAGGAAGAAGAAGAAGAAGAAGAAGAAGAAGAGAAGAAGAAAAGAGAAAGGAAATTTTCATACGGTTGGAGAGAAGGTGTGGGGTCTTGGGGAGGTGTGCTACCTAGGTTTTCTAGGGATTAAGGTTTGATGGGACAAGACATTATATAGGAGAGAGGGTTTTGATGGAGGGTGAGGATGCACTCAATTAAATGAGTGGTCCAGATTGGTCAAGAGGAAAAATAATTCATGTGGGGATGAGGGTGATGTTAAAAATATTAGGGGTTCCTCATGGGTTTAAACAAATGGGTGTTGACACCAAAAATACAAATTTGCAAATTAGCCCCCTTAAATTTGGGTATTTGCACAGACGCATGAAATGACGAAAATTTGGCGGGCGATTCGGTGTCCGGTGTTTTGTAGGGTCAGGGGCGCTGTATGTTTGGTACGGGCTCAAATAGCAGGGCACTGGAATTAAATTGGAATTTTTAGAATTGGTTTAAATAGTATCCTCAATTTAATTAGAATAAAATACAAGTTGTGTTCTGAAATTAATTAGGAGTACATGGGACCAAAATCAGGTCAGGTCATCAATACCAATAATGAAGAAGACTCAGAACAGAATATTACCCTAATTTGGGCCGCACGAAAAATAGGTCAAGATTGTCTCCAATTTTGATTGGAACGCACAACGATACAAAATAGGAATTTATTAAATAACGTCCGCGACGATTTTTGTGCGGCTAGAAATAATGCACAGAGAGCATAATCATGAGTTGCAAAAATAACAGAATGGAAGGCGGGCATGTCTAGGGCAAGATTATGAAATTTGTTGGAAGACAAAAGTCAGGGTAGCGCTCCAAATATCGAAGCAAAGGCAATGCGCAATAATATTAAATAAAATACGGTAATTAATTACAAACTCCAAGAATTAAATTCTAACTAAATAATTAAATACAAAAATTCCATAATTTCGACAGGTGGTCATCTACTGGGCCTCTAGGTCAAGTCTACTAGTTTAAAAATAAATGAACACTGTATATAATATTATATTTAATTACACATCTCATATATTTATTTAAATCAATATACTATCATGCAATTACTTAATTGTAACTACCATAATATTAAATATTATAAAAAGTCAAAAATATCCCTGTTTCTGGAACGTGGTAGTGACACCATCTAGCTGTGGCATCTAGGTTGGATAAGGTGGAGGCGGTGGTAGTGGAATCTTCGGCTGTACAGTAGGTGTCTCCTTAGATGTCGGCCTCTCAGTCTGCGTCATCGGTATAGCTCCAGAAGTCTGTCCCTCACAATGTTGTGTGGGAATTTTCTGAAAAGTCTGTCCTTTGGGTTGCGGCGTAGGATCGCCCTGCGATGTCTCGTGCCAATGTATCAGCAGGGTCTGTAGAGGGGGTTGCCCTTGGGGTACTTCATCTCCTTGAGTGGTATTATCTGGCACCGCGGCACGGGGTGCTCCTCGTCCACTGCACAAATTCATCTTGCTGCAAAAGATAGGACTTTATTAAAAGAGTACGAATTAACAAACAGGATGCAGATATTTAGAAGCAGTATCAAGGAAGTTCAAAGGCGAATCAAAAGTGGATGAGACCTAGAAATTTCTATCCTATTGCAGGCTCGCTGGGCATGTTACCATACCACAAGCGAAAAAAATAGACCTGCATGGGCCACCACTAAAACTATGTCACGCCACAGCCCCAAAATACACGAGACCAGGCCACGTGGCAATAGCCAGCTGACACGTCTTCGAAGATATCCCAATTTAATGGATCCACAAAGAGTGCTACGCTGTCCTAAAATACTAACATGTACAATATCAGTCCATAACAGGTAATCTAATCTCATCCACAAATAAAGAGCAAGATGTACTAAATAAACTGCTGGGTAATAAATACCAGTCTCAAGATATCATAGTACAACCAGTAAAGTCTGGTGGGAACAAACCCACTACTATGACGAAATAAAAGTACTGAAATAAGATATAAAAGATAATGACTAGGGCATCGACTCTAGATAATGATGCACCCAATCTAGGCTGAAGGCCTACCAACTGGTCACGAAAACTCTGACGGCTGCACCTCTAACTCCTCAGCTGTAGCAAATCTCGTCTCCTGTCCGGGGCCGTATACGGTGGGGTAGAAAGCCTCGTCCAAATCTGGAAAGGTACCAGGTCCTCAGAGGGATGTAACAAGATACATAGAAGCATGCCATATATAAATACTGAATAAGATAAATGCAATAAAGATGTGCTAGCCATCTAAGTGAATGCAATGTGAGGACAACTGTGAGTATATGAGAAGGTGTAGGCTAGACATATAATGACGTAATTCACCAGTCGTGACAACCGGCTAGTATATGCCACACGTGCCCCCTATAACACGGGCGCAGGAATACAATAACGTCCGACATTCTATAGAGTGTGGTATCTGCAATGTCATCGAATAACGTCCAACACTCTACAGAACGTGGTATCAGTAATATATAATACGTCCATATCACTCCATCGAGTGCGGTATCAGTATAAAGGAGGGGGGTGTCCCATATGCCTGCTAGTCGTCCTCTCCTCCCAATGTAGATGTGCCCGTCAAATAATCGACGCGCATATCCTTTATCTAGATGCCAAGTCTCTATATTGAGATAGTCCTAGATTTCTTGCTAACCGTGATGCATGTCACACGCGGCGATAGCTAGTCGATCACGCGAACTCGCATCCCAACATGAGATTTATTACTATGAATACGTGTAAAAGTGTCAGGTCTTGGAAGATAACAGGATATCCTCCCATAGGTGAGTCTGCTAATGACTAAGTCAATATATACTAATCATCGACGTACCCGTCGAATGCACCCGAGACAATCTCGGACGCGCACAGTTTGTATAAGCAAAATAACAAGCATACAATTCAGCATTTTGTATAATTAAAATAGACAGTAAAATATAGTAAGGTATCTTGCCTGGGTCCTGAAGCTGTGAATGACAGAAGCTGGTTCCTATAGTGTCCTCCGGCTGATCCAAAGGTCCTAAACACAAATATAATATACAATCTAATATCAGATGCTAACATTAATTGCACACACTACAACGCGTTGCTTGAATATTATCGCAAGTTTACGACTGTTCGGATACCGCGTCACATGTGCGCTTAGCTAAGGTGCACACGTATTCAGTACTAGAACATCCTGAGCCTTGAGACAATAATTTCAAGTTATGTTCTGACCACGATCGCTTTTCTGTGCGAACACGTTCCTTGGTTATTATGTTCATTACACGTGGTCTATGTACAGGTTTTAGGGTGGAGGTGCAAGTCCTTGGTGTTATGCCTCATGATTTAGGGTTTGCTAGTAAATACACAGATTCTAACCCTTATTATTCATTGATCCAAATTTGCACATATTTAGGGTGGTGTCGGATATTAACAATTACAGACACGTCGATACGATGCTACGATAATCACATGAAGAAGCGGGGTTTGACGTGGTTACCTCTACGTGGCGTTGCTCGGACAAGGTTTGCTCTCGTCGTGGCGTACTCCGGCGAGACTGTAGCAACGGCGGCGGGACTGTAGCAAGTGTGACAGCGGCAGCAATGCACGGGGTCGGGTTGGTCGGCTGAAAAGCAGCGGTCGGGCGTATATGGGGCAGCGGTCGGGGTGAAGTATGGGGGCAACGGTCGGGGTGTATATGGGGCAGCGGTCGGCTGAAGTATGGGGGCAGCGGTGGCTAAAGTATGGGGGCAACGGTCGGGGTGTATATGGGGGCAGCGGCGGCTGAAGTATGGGATGTAAGGTGGCGCCGGTGGTGGTGATGGATTGGTTGTGAGTCGGAGAAGAGGAGGGGTGGTGCTAGCAAGGGTTCGGCTAGGGTTTAGAGAGGGTGGTGATGGTTTTCTTAGGGTTTCAAGGGAAGGAACTTCATATATATATATATGTAGGAAAATTGTAGGCTGGCCTCGGTTTGGGCCTGTCTGGTCTCATTGAGATGGGCTGGTCTAATGGAAAAGAGTATAGGTGGGCTCGGTTAAGTGTTGCTTGAGGTAAAATTAGCCTTAGTTTAAAAGGTTTAAAATACAGTGCACCTGACGATCTTTTTACTCGAATAACGTGTAGCTAGGGAGTGACGGAGGGACGAGAATTTAAGGTTACAAAATGGTCAGGGGGTACCTATAATTGTCTCACATAAATTCTAATAAAATCCAATAAATCCTAGTCTCTTGATTTACTTCAGATTAAAACCCTAATTTGGTCGAGGGGGTTTACAAAAATTTCCTAATTTATTCTATGTAGGAGACCCTTTGGACAGTTGCTAGCCCAACCGTATGCACCAACATAATTCTTAGAATTTTCTGTGAATAGATATGTGTATATATATATATACAATTCCTATTGGATATTAAACCGAAACCAAACCCACTACCCGCTTGAACCCGAATCCGTCAGGGAAGAAAATATCAAACAGCAGTAGTAGCAAAAGCCCACTTTGCTTCTCCTTCTCCGCGCGTAAAGAAGGGAATTATCAGCAGCAACCCCACGCGTAAAACAACTCCGCGCGTAAAGTAGAACTCCACCGCTTAATTTCCTATACCGCGCATAAAACAAACACCACCGCCTCATTCCATCGCCTCTTTACCTGTTGTTACAAAAATCTCCCCAACTGAAACCTAAACCAATGAAAATAAGAAACAACAGCGGCAGTAGTTTCTTAAAAACTAAGTATCCCCACCGCCTCTTGACCCTATATATAGTACAACTCTCTCAAACTAACCCCACTTCTTCTTACAACAACTTAAGACTAGTATTGGACGTTGCACTCTACAGAACTCTTGCTCGGCAAGTATATCTTGCCAAATTCTTTACTGTTTAAATTATAAATTATTGCATGTTATCATGTTGAAATATACATATAACTGTGTGCGCCCAAGAATTACTCGGGTGCAGTCGACAATTACGTCGATACGTAGTATAACTGACTTAGACATTAGCAGACCCACCTACAGATGCAAGGGTATTCTGATATCCTCCTAGACCTGACACTTGTACACGCATTACGATTGCAACTCATGTTGGGATGCGGGTTCATGTACTCGACTAGCTACCGGTGCGTGTGACACACATCACGGTTTAGCACGTAAACAGGATTAACTAGAAAATTATGACTTGGCATATAGCTACGTGGTATGCACGTTGTGTATTCGACTTGTATATCCGTATTGGGCGGGGAAGACAACTAGTAGGCGTATGGGATACACACATTGGACTCCGTAGTATCCAGAGGAGCTACGGATCCAATGACCTCCTTTATTCAGATACCGCATTCTTCGGAGCGATACGGACGTATATATTTGCAGATACCTCATTCTTCGGAATGATGGACGTTACATGTTCAGATACCATGCTCTTCGGAGAGTGGACGATATGCCTACGCCTACCCATACGTACCAAGGTTGTCTTCACATTGCATTCACTTAGATGGTTAGCACACCCTTATTTATTTTTATGCAGTATTTATATATGGCATGCTTTTATGTATCTTGTTATGTCCCACTGAGGACCTGGTTCTCTTCCAAATTTAGATGAGGCGTACTATCCCACGGTGTATGGACCTGGGCAGGAGACGCGGTACGTATCCGAGGAGAAGCTAGAGGTGCTGCCATCAGAGTCCCCCTAATCTTTGGTAGACTCACCATCTAGTGCTGGAGCCTCTTTATCTAGATAGACGATGCTCTAGTCAGGCTATATTTCAGCACTCTTATTTAGTTTTGTAGTAGGTTTGTTCCCACCAAACATATCTGGTTTGTACTGTGACATTCAGACTCAGCACTTATATTCCAGTACTTATTTCAGTATTCCTTGATATATTATGGATGAGATTAGATGTTACCTGTTATATGCTAGTATTAGACTTGTTAGTATTTTAGGACAGCGTAGCACGTCTCATTGAGTCCAATAAATTGGGTATTCTCTCGGAGATGTGTCAGCTGGCCAATGCCACGTGGCCCGGTCCCGCTTAAGTTGGGACTGGGGCGTGACATGGTTTTAGTGGCGGCCCATGCAGGTCTTATATATATTGTCTTGGTTACATAATTGTACCAAACAAGCCTGCGTATAGGAATAGAGCATAAAGATCTCATCCACACTTGACTAAAACCTTATTCTTCCTTTCAACTATCCTATGTTTGGATAAACCAAGTTTACGCCAGAAACCCTTTACACTATGACCAGACCCTTTATCCTTGTTGGCGTAAAAGCCAAAGGACTGTTGTTAGCATAAAAGCCAAACGACTGTCTGGTTGGCGTAAAGGCCAATTGATTGTCTTGTTTGGCATAAAAGCCAAAAACAAAGCCATAAAGGCAAACGCCCCAGCGTAAACTTGATGATTCCTGAAAACAGCGTAGAGTAGCCTGATTAGGCATAAACTATAAAGATGGTGATGTGAGCGTATTAGTCACAGTCTTAGCTTTTCCAGTCATGACCAAATCTCGTACATAAATACAGAGATATGCCTCGAGCCCTGTGCAAGAAATAGATTTTGACATGATATCTAATTTTGTCTTATCTTGAGCGTAAAAAACTTATTTCGGACTTGAGCGTAAAAGCTCATTTCTGTCAAATGAAGAATAGGCAGCGTATTCAGAAGACTCAATTTTCCTTTAAGCGGTGCATCAAATATATCACTAAATGACAACCTGGATCTCTGTACAAAATCATCATCACAATCGTCCTCTCGATTATCGTACAGTACCTTTGTCATATGTCAGGTTCACTGATTTGTCTGACAAATTCATCCGAGAAAATACAAAGAGTTCCTCATACTACTTTATGCTGCAACATATTTTAGACTTTATGCAGGAAACTTTCATGCAGATTTTATGCGCAAATCTTTTACGCGCAGACTATTTTATACGGACATCTCTGAAACTCTACTTTACGCTTCTTTGTTTTACGCGGGTAGCTCTGAAGCCATATTTTATGACGACAGTCTCGAATCCCTGATTTACGCCAAACTACCTTGAATCTCTACTTTATGCCAAATTATTTTATCTCTGCTTTACGCAGACAATCTCGAACTCCCACTTTACGCGGACTACCTAGAATCTCTATTTTATGTGGACAAATTCTCCAGTATAATTCATGCTTCTACATTCTAATTGCATCATGTTTGTTTCTTTCCCCAGAAATATGGACGTACCCAGTGGACACACAGATGATAGGGTTGATCAGGCAACAGACACCTCGCATGGTGTCAATAGGACCCCGACTACCCCGAAAGACCAGTCCCCAAGGTGGACACTGGTTTATCCATCAACCCCATACCTCCACAATGGTCCTACTCAGGAAGCTGCATTAGCTCAGCAAGAAGGACAGACCTCTCAAGGACCAACACAACAGGCAGATACACTTTTGCCTCCACCTCCACCCTTTTCAGCCCTGATACCACAACTAGAGGGACAGCCACAAATGTTCCAATTCTTCCAAGCCATGATGCAGGCGCAATGGCATCAGACTGAGACCTTGAGGCAGAGCTTGATGACAGCTCTGGAGAGGACATCTACACTAGCTCCTGCACCTGACCAACTAGTTGGCATTGTACGAGGTTTTTGCTAGATGGGCCCGGGAACCTTTTCGGGCAGCGAAACTCCGGAGGAGATCTCAGATTGGGTCTCCAACACGGAGATGCTGCTGGAGGGTTCACAGCTACACCCAGACCTTTGGATGACCGCGGTGAGGGCCCAACTCAAAGGCAACGCCCATCATTGGTGGGACTCCATAGAATGCGGCATCGGCAAGACCTAGACGTGGGAGCAATTCTTAGTATACTTCAATGAGAAATATTTCCCGGCTATGGTCAGGAATGCTCTATACTTCCAGTTTCTACACCTGGAACAAGGAACTATGACCGTAAATGCCTACGACGCAGAGTTTAGTCGACTTAGTCGATTTGGTGCCGTCCTGATACCAAACGAGCTGGAGAAGGCCAGAAGGTTCCATGACGGCCTTACCTTCGAGCTACAAAGGTATACCACCACTCAGTCAAGGATCTTCTATGAGGAGGTTCTTTCAGAGGCAAGAATCCAGGAGGTCATTGGCAGAGGAGTGAGACGCTCTAGCGCAACCATACCAGCCAAAATCCAGCCCAGAGCAGGAGGGTCAATCCATCGTCCAGGAATACAAGCACAACAAAGGACAGTGCCATATCAGCACAAGGAGCTTCCGACTTGTCATCATTGTGGCAAGAAGGGACATTTTGTCAAAGACTGTCGGAAGAAGCTTGGACTGTGCATGATATGTGGAGCAAGTCAATACCTGGCTAGAGACTGCCCACAATGCAGAGAGGCAGCACCTCAGCACCAGCCCAGAGGATGCTACCCCCGACTGAAGGTCAGCATCCATCATCACCCAGAGGATTTCAGAAGGGACCACCCTTGGCCCCACAAGAGGCTTAGTTTAACCGAGCTAGGCAACAGGCAGAAGGACAGAGGCACGGACAGGCCTTTGTCTTAGCAGCAGTTGCGGAGGAACCAGAAGGAGAAACTATCACAGGTACCATTTTAGTTGCGTCAATACCTGCAAATACATTATTTGATTCTGGCACTACGCTATCTTTTATATCTAGTAGTTTCGTAGCCATGCATAGAGTAGCTACTTTCCCCTTGTCTAAGAGTTGGAAGATTCTTACCGGAGGAGGCATCGTACCAGTTACCAGCACTATTAGAATGTACTCCGTGGTCGTGTGTAGTAGGGAGATGAGAGCACGATATTTAGTACTCCCGATGCCAAATTTTGACGTTGTTTTAGGCATGGACTGGTTAAGTCAGTACAATGCTATAATAGACTGTCGGAAGGGTAGCACCATTTTTAGACCACCAGATCACCCGGAGTTCGAGTACATGCGGGGCATCATTGAGCAAGGAGTAGGTTAGACACCTGGAGCTTACATGGCTATGGAGACGGCTCCCCCAGTAATTGTTGCAGAATTCGAGAATGTATTTCTGAAGGAATTACCAGGCCTACCGTCTGATAGAGAGGTGGAGTTCACTATCGAGTTAGTGCCCGGAGCAGCGCCGGTATCCTCAAATGTGTATCGGTTGGCAAAGAAGGAGCTAGACGAGCTGAAACTATAGTTAGAGGAGTTACAGATCAAGGGATTTGTCCATCCTAGTGTATCACCCTGGGGAGCACCAGTGTTGTTTGTACCAAAGAAGGACAGGACATTTCGTATGTGCATTGATTACAGAGCACTTAATGCTTTGACAATCAAAAACAAGTACCCTCTGCCGCGGATTGATAATCTGTTCGACCAACTGACAGGAGCGATGGTGTTCTCAAAGATAGATTTGAGATCAGGTTATCATCAGGTAAAAGTGCAGAGAGAAGACATTCCAAGGACAGCATTCAGGACTCGTTATGGTCACTATGAGTTCTTGGTGATGCCTTTTGGACTGACAAATGCACCTGCCGTATTTATGAACCTGATGAACAGAGTCTTCCACCAGTATCTGGACCGGTTCGTGGTAGTATTCATCAACGACATCTTGGTGTATTCAAAGATCCACGAGGAGCACAGAGAACACTTGAGGCTAGTGCTAGAGACACTTAGGCGTGAGAGACTCTATGCAAAGCTGAGCAAGTGCGAGTTTTTCCTAGATCGTGTCGCTTTCCTTGGACACGTTATCCCAGGAGATGGTATTTCGGTAGATCCAGCGAAGATTTCGTCAGTAGAAATGTGGCCGACCCCTACCAACGTCTCAGAGGTGAGGAGTTTCCTAGGACTTACCGGATATTACCGGAGGTTCGTAGAGAACTTTGCAAGGATCGCAGAGCCGATGACTCACCTGACCCGCAAGGAGCAGGAGTTCATCTGGTCAGAGGAGTGTCAGGTGGCGTTCAACGAGCTGAAAAAGCGTCTGACTACGACTCCTATCTTGACCATACCTTCCGGGTCCGGAGGATTCGTAATCTACAGTGATGCATCCAGAAAAGGTTTAGGTTGCGTCTTGATGCAACATGGGAAGGTTGTGGCCTATGCTTCTAGGCAACTGAGGACCCATGAGAAAAACTATCCCACTCACGACCTGGAGCTTGCCGCAATCATCTTTGCCTTGAAGCTTTGGAGACACTATCTATACGGAGAACGAGTGGAGATATTCATAGATCACAAGAGCCTGAAGTACGTCTACACCCAAAAGGACTTGAACCTGAGACAAAGACGTTGGCTCGAAGTGATGACAAACTTTGAGATTGAGCTGCAGTACCATCCAAGAAAGGCCAATGTGGTAGCCGACGCTTTAAGCAGAAGGCCCATAGCATTCTTTTTGACTACCCAGCAACATCTATTGAGAGATCTAGAACAGCTAGGTATAGAGGTCATTGTGCCCGGAGTAGACGCCAGATGTCGAGTTTCCAGTTGCAATCAATATTAGTCGAAAGGATCAAGGCTGCCCTACCAACAGATTCCAGATTTCAGAGGCTTCGACAAAGAACCGAGGTCGGAATACAGACAGGATTACGCATACACAAGGACGGGACTTTAAGATGTGGAGATCGCCTCTATGTCCTGAATGGAGAACTTCGTCAAGAGCTGATGATAGAGGCGCACAGCTCAACATACTCTATTCATCCAGGAGGCACGAAGATGTACAAAGACCTGAGACAGTACTATTGGTGGCATGGAATGAAGAGAGAATCACACGCTTTGTGGCCAAGTGCCTGGTGTGTCAGCAAGTCAAGGCTGAGCATCAGAGATCTGCAGGATTGCTTCAACCGCTCCCTATACCAGAGTGGAAATGGGAGCATATCACTATGGACTTTGTTACGGGCTTTCCGAGGAGTCCTAGCGGTCGAAATACAGTATGGGTAATCGTGGATAGACTCACCAAGTCAGCACACTTCTTACCCTTCATAGTTGGGCAATCTACAGAAGTCTTAGCAGACATGTACATGAGAGATATTATGCGACTGCACGGAGTGCCAGTTAGTATCGTGTCTGACAGGGATACGAGGTTCACATCTTACTTTTGGCGGAGTATGCAAGAAAGCCTCGGTACTCGCCTGAAGTTTAGCACAGCATATCACCCACAAACAGATGGCCAGTCGGAGCGCACCATTCAGACATTGGAAGATATGTTAAGAGCGTGCATGCTTGACTTCGGGGGATCATGGGAGGACCATTTATATTTGGTCGAATTTTTCTACAACAATAGCTATCAAGCGAGCATTCAGATGACTCCCTATGAAGCATTATATGGTAGGAAATGTCGTTCCCTAGTATGTTGGAGTGATGTGGGGAAAGGCAGATTCTAGGACCAGAGTTGGTTGTTCATACAGTGGAGAAGGTAAAGAAGATCCAAGGGCACCTACGAGCAGCGCAGGACAGACAAAAGCACTGGGCAAACGTGCATCGACGACCTCTAGAATTCCAAGTGGGAGAATATATGTTTCTAAAGATCTCGCCTACCCGAGGGACTATCAGGTTTGGAAGCAGAGGAAAGCTGAGTCCGAGGTACATCGGACCATTCGATGTATTAGAACGCATCGGAGAAGTGGCACACAAATTAGCCTTGCCACAAACATTAGAAGGAGTGCATGACGTCTTCCACGTATCTCAACTAAGAAGGTACATTCCAGATCCGAGTCATGTGCTTGACCACTCGGAGATCACTATTGGGCCAAGTTTGTCATACCAGGAGGAGCCCGTAGAGATTTTGGACAGAAGCGAGAAGGTATTGTGAGGTCAGACTATCCCTCTAGTTCGTATTGCATGGAGGCATCATGCACCAGGCGAGTCAACCTGGGAACGGGAAGATGATATTCGACAACGTTTCCCCCATCTATTCGAAGGCCTGGGTATGTCTTATTATTTTAAAATTCAATCAATAGATTCGCCATATGTTAGTTTTAATTTCGAGTACGAAAATTTTATAAGTTTGGTAGAATGTAAGACCCCTAATCCTGAAAACCGTATTTCTCTATTATTTTATTTAATTATAATAGTTATGAGCTAAATAGAGAGAATAGATTTTATTAGAATTTATTTTGAGAAGTTTCAACACTTAGAGGATTTTGGAGCCATTATAATTTTTTCCTAATTTATTCCATGTAGGAGACCCTTTGGACAGTTGCTAGCCCAACTGTATGCACCAACATAATTCTTAGAATTTTCTGTGAATAGATATGTGTATATATATACAATTCCTATTGGATATTAAACCGAAACCCAAACCTACTACCCGCTTGAACCCGAATCCGTTAGGGAAGAAAATATCAAACAGCAGTAGTAGCAAAATCCCACTTTGCTTCTCCTTCTCCGCGCGTAAAGAAGGGAATTATCAGCAGCAACCCCACGCGTAAAATAACTCCACGCGTAAAGTAGAACTCCACCGCTTAATTTCCTACACCGCGCGTAAAACAAATACCACCGCCTCATTCCACCGCCTCTTTACCTGTTGTTACAAAAATCTCTCCAACCGAAACCTAAACCAATGAAAAGAAGAAACAGCAACGACAGTAGTTTCTTAAACACTAAGTATCCCCACCGCCTCTTGACCCTATATATAGTACAACTCTCTCAAACTAATCCCACTTCTTCTTACAACAACTTAAGACTAGTATTGGACGTTGCACTCTACAGAACTCTTGCTCGGCAAGTATACCTTGCCAAATTCTTTACTGTTTAAATTATAAATTGTTGCATGTTATCCTGTTGAAATATACATATAACTGTGTGCGCCCCAGAATTACTCGAGTGTAGTTGACAATTACGTCGATACGTAGTATAACTGACTTAGACATTAGCAGACCCACCTACAGATGCGAGGGCATTCTGATATCCTCCTAGACCTGACACTTGTACACGTATTACGATTGTAACTCATGTTGGGATGCGGGTTCACGTACTCGACTAGCTGCCGGTGCGTGTGATACACATCACGGTTTAGCACGTAAACAGAATTAACTAGAAAATTGTGACTTGGCATATAGTTACGTGGTATGCACGTTGTGTATTCGACTTGTATATCCGCATTGGGCGGGGAAGACAACTAGTAGGCGTATGGGATACACACATTGGACTCCGTAGTATCCAGAGGAGCCACGGATCCAATGACCTCCTTTATTCAGATACCGCGTTCTTCGGAGCGATACGGACGTATATATTTGCAGATACCTCATTCTTCGGAATGATGGACGTTACATGTTCAGATATCACGCTCTTCGGAGAGTGGACGATATGCCTACGCCTACCCATACGTACCAAGGTTGTCTTCACATTGCATTCACTTAGATGGTTAGCACACCCTTATTTATTTTTATTCAGTATTTATATATGACATGCTTTTATGTATCTTGTTATGTCCCACTGAGGACCTGGTTTCCTTCCAGATTTAGATGAGGCGTACTATCCCACGGTGTACGGACTTGGGCAGGAGACGAGTTACGTATCCGAGGAGGAGCTAGAGGTGCTGCCATCAGAGTCCCCCTGATCTTTGGTAGACTCACCATCTAGTGCTGGAGCCTCTTCATCTAGATAGATGATGCTCTAGTCAGGCTATATTTCAGCACTCTTATTTAGTTTTGTAGTGGGTTTGTTCCCACCAGACATATCTGGTTTGTACTATGACATTCAGACTCAGCACTTATATTCCAGTACTTATTTCAGTATTCCTTGATATATTGTGGATGAGATTAGATGTTACCTGTTCTATGCTAGTACTAGACTTGTTAGTATTTTAGGACAGCGTAGCACGTCTCATTGAGTCCAATAAATTGGGTATTCTCTCGAGACGTGTCAGCTGGCCAATGCCACGTGGCCTGGTCCCGCGTAAGTTGGGACTGGGGCGTGACAACTACAAAAGTTACTTGGGGCTAGTCCAGTATCGAGGCTAGTCTAGTTTTGTGGAACTTTTACTCACAACACATTACTTACTAGGGGTTGTCCTACCTATTAAAGGATTGTTAAAAAATTTGACAGTCATAAATGAAAAGTATATTTTCTTTAGGACTGTCAAAATATTTGACACTACAGTATATTGGTAGGACTGTCAAAAATTATGACAGTTCATCATGTATTTTGGTAGTCCTGAATAAATTTTTTGAGTAACAAATTTGTAAATAAAAAAATGGACAGTCCTGAATAAACTTCGTAGTGCCTTTATAAAATGTCATTTCTATAGGTACTCCAAAAATTACTTAGGCTAGCCCAATTTTTTATCTTTTTATTTACAAGTTTGTCACCAAAAAAATTATTCCAGGCCAGCCCAATTTTTCTAGGACTGTCAACATTGTGACAGTTCTAAATAATTAGGACTGTAAAAAAAATTGACAGCCCTTACTATTAATTTTTGACAGTCCTAAATATGAAAAAATTATATAAGAAGGAAGATAGAAGAAGAAGAATAAGAAGAAGCAGCAGCAACAGGGGCGAGGGGGCGGGGATGGGCGGCTGGGTACAGGGGCGGGCGGTAGGATGCGGAGGTGGGCGACGGCGAGGGCGGGCCGGCGACGGGCGAGCGGCGGCAGCAACAACAGCGGAAGTGAGCGGCCTCCGCATCGCCTCCCATCGCCTCCTCCTCCTCCTCCCGCCTCCTCCAGCCTCCTCCTCCACCTCCCGTCGCCGCCGCCGCCGCCTCCTCCTTCTCCTTCTCCTCCTCCTCCTCCTCCTCCTCCGGCGGCTGGGATTGGGGTTAGGGTTAGGGTTAGGGTTTAGTGTGGGAGAGAGTGGGGCTTGGACTGTACTCAGTAAATTTTGTACTATTCTGAATAAAAATTATAAAAATTTGGACTGTTCTTAAGTTACGGACTGTCTTGACAATTTTGGGAGTGTCTATGGAATTTGGGTTATAAAAACTCTTAAAAAAGAGATTTGAAACGCTCAACTGGTTCCCACGTCAACCCGCGTTGCCGAACCGAGAATGGCGGGATCATTCCCATATGCAAACACGAAACACCGAGCACAACCAATGAACTCTCTCCACGTGAGGAAAACACACAACGTGGCAAACTCCCAATGGGCGTTTCCAGTGTTTCCCATATCGTTGCTTCCTCTGCCGTCTCTTTCCTCGCATGTTCTTCTCTTTGATGTACTCAAATCGGTTACGAACTTTTCTAATCTTCTGACTCAAATCGGTTACGAACTTTTCTAATCTTCTGATTCTTTCTTTTTCATTCTGATCTCGTTTTCTAGAGAGAGTCTCTCTCGCTCCTCCATTTGTAGAGAGAGAGTTCTTCTTCTCGGTCCGTTCGTTCCTCCTCTTTCTCGCTGATCGATCGGGAGAGAAAGAGAGGGAGTGAAGAAGCGCTAGCAATGGCGGTGGTGTCTGCCCTGGCGAAATACAAGCTGGTGTTCTTGGGGGACCAGTCTGTCGGGAAGACCAGCATCATCACTCGGTTCATGTACGACAAGTTCGACACCACTTACCAGGTCAATTCCGCTTCATTTTTCTTTTCCCTTCAATTTTGTAGTTTTTTTAATTTAGATTTGTGATTCTGATAATATTTGTGTTTGATCGCCATAACATTTGTAAGTTTTGGCGAAATCTGCGTTTGATTGCCTTAAAATTTGTGATTTGGGATGATACTTGCATTTGATTTGAGGAAGTTGGCAACTTTGACCGCCAGATCTTGGGTTCAGGATCCGTGAATTTTGATGAATATTATTTATGAAATTTGAGATTATTTTCTGTAATTTTGGATCTAAGTTGTGAATTTTTTATTTGATTTGTGAAACTGATCTGGATCTCCCTAAATGAAATTGATATGCCATCCTTTGAACTTTAAATGAATTGTAAGTACTACTAATTTGATTGAGTATTAATTAATGGATGGAGATTCCTTATTTTGAACCGATGGCCACCTTAATTCGGTGATAGACAGTAATATCAAGAGATGCCGATACATTCCACACTGCAAATTGG
This sequence comes from Iris macrosiphon, assembly GCA_036927795.1. Taxonomy (NCBI): domain Eukaryota; kingdom Viridiplantae; phylum Streptophyta; class Magnoliopsida; order Asparagales; family Iridaceae; genus Iris; species Iris macrosiphon. The sequence goes on from JAYESA010000014.1 coordinate 73,878,117, forward strand.
ATGCTATACTCGAGTCACTTCGTGTCAGACACATATCAGATATGAACAAGCACACTAAAATAAACTAGGATCAATTTCTGTGAAGTCATGTCCAAATCATGCCGTGTGGAATTTTGCCATAGCAACATAGGTTATGATGCTTAAAACTGAGACATTAAACATGAATTAATTTGGATACAGTATTTTGGATATGATAGTAGGGTCCCCTTATGAGTTTTGCTTAAGTGCAACATCAAACCTTTAAGGTTGGCATTTGTGATCCTGCGGTATGTGAAGGCTCCTTAGCTGGGGTTAGATTTTCAGCTCATGTATTTGGTTATAAACTCATAGCTTCACATATATAAGGTATATTATATTGGATTGAGTTATTGGATGACTAGATTAGGCTCATCCTTTTAGTACTATATTTCCAATAAAATTTTCTATGCAAATAGAATTATGTTAGCGATTATGTCTAAACTTTACCCAGCTCTTTCCATAAGTGTACAGTGATAAGTGTACAGTGGCATCTTCTTCTTCTTTTTTATGTTTGCTGCTTGTAATGGAGATATCCGACTCTCCAAACTTTCTTGTCAACTTAAGTGAGTATATATGGAAGCAAAATTATTTAGGTGATGCTTCCATGTAGAGAAGACGGCATTCCAGGAGTGATGCGGAGATCACCGTCAATGAGATCCTAATGGGGTGAAGTGATCCGAGAATAATGTTATTCATTTGGTGTGCTTCTTGATCAATGGATTGAAGAAAACTGCTCTTTTAAAGCAAATTTGTGGCACATGTGTAGATAAAGGTGAACGATGTTAATCATTTCATAGATAGCCAATTGGGTCATCTCACGACAAGGATCTCATCTAACAATCTCATTGTATAACTTCGTTCTGTGTGTGATCAATTTGCATGCAAGAAGCATCTACTCTTGAATTCAGTCAGGCTAGAACACTTGAAGTGAGGTATTGGTATTGAGTATTACTGCTTTTGGCACCAGTATTAGATTTGTAGGTCGATGAAAACTTAAGCCCATGCACTTGTTGCTAAAATTGGAAGGTTCACCTTTCGGTTTTGTCCTCACCCTTTCATTGGGAGGTAATCGGTGGAGATGAATGTCAGAAGAGGGCGATCAAGTCAAGATTTGTGGCTTGTGTGTCACGGATGCCAATGATAGCATCAGAGGAAAAGCGAGAAACGGACTTGTTGGGAGGGAGCGGATGGTGTGGAGGGAGATAGGAACTGATAGCAGATTGTGGGGGGGGGGGGGGGGGGGGGGGTGCGTGGAGATTTCTTGGAAAAGAAAGTAGGAGTTGGTTTTGAGGAGGTAAAGGATGGGGACGAAGGTGGGGCACAGGATATCTTCATGCAATTGTTCCTTATTTGTTTCACTTTAAGTATATAGGTGCCACTAGCATATTTTCAATATAGTCAGACAAACAAGTTGGATCTATATTAAGCCATAAGTGAGTACCTCACTTGTGCTAAAGGGACAGCACATACATATTTTCAGTGTGTGTGTTAACATAACATAAAAAATATTCTCTCTCCGCCTTTTTTGTTTGAAGTATGCTATTTTCCTAAGTATCTACTTTATGGTTTACGGTCTTTTGGGGTCAAATCAGAGGGGGAGTTGATTGTGGATGGATAGGGTATGAAACTGAATACTTAGGTTTATGATTAAGGAAATTAGAAACCATGTGTTCTTTGTCTTAGGTCATCTTCAACCCATCCTCAAATTTTTCCTCAATTTGAGGACTCAAAACAGAATATTCTCATATTATTCCATCCTTAAAATGTTAAAACTCCAATCCATCTATCCTCAAATAATAAACAACTATTATTTATTTCTACATAAATTTCTTTTTTATAATTACTTTAATATAATCATATACACTATATTACTATTCATTATTTATACATCAAATTTTTTACAGAAAAATAAAATTATGTGAAATTTTGTACATGATCCAAAATTATGAGAAATTCTACAAAGAAAAAAAGGGTTATTTTAACTACCCGTATATTTATTTATTTTTATCTAAAGGGAGGGGTGGTCAATGTAATTAGTTTAAAAGCAGGGGTACCCCGTGTTATAAACAAAAAACTTAGGGGTAGTTAGTGTAAATAACCCAAAAAAATTACTAATAACAAATATATTCAATATTAGAGACTATTAGAAGATCTCAACAACTTTTTAATGGTATTATTATTATATTAATTATATTTATAAATTAAAAGATATAGAACAAAATATGTATAAATAGTGGGTCCTCAAATTTGAGGATTTTCTCTCTATTCCCTCAAATTTGAGGATCAAACCACTATTCCCTCGAGAATTTGAAGAAATTTCCTCAAATTGAGGATGGGATGGAGAGAATTTTCCCTCAATTAGATACTTGATGGGTTGGGTTGGAGATGGCCGTAGAAAATCAATTTGAGCAATGGGCTAAGCATTATTGCCTAATTTTAAAGTTTCCTTTTGTGATAGATATTCCTGTAGCGAATAGGAATTTAATTCTCTTCACCAAGTTTTCTCAGTGAATCAAGAAGACAGTTTATCTTGGAGAAAAACAGGAGAAAACAAGAGAGTGGAAAGATAGTTAGGAAAACTCACATTTTGATTCATCCAAAAATCAATGTTGGAATATTGGTTGCCAGATTTTGGCCTTTAAATCTAAAGTAAACACATACTTCAGGAAATGGTCCTCGTAAGATGCTTATGTCATTGCTGTTGTTGATTTTTTTTTTTTTTTTTTTTTTTTGCCCTTCTCTATTTCCTTTCCCTTTTTTTGTCCTCTTGGCAGCAATTTATCTGTGTATTGACATCTGTTGTTGCTAAGGATATATACTCTTACTTTTCTCCCTCATACTATACTTTTTTTTTCCTGTTCTATATTATGCAGGCTACAATTGGTATAGATTTTTTGTCAAAGACGATGTACCTAGAAGATCGCACAGTTCGCTTGCAGCTTTGGTAAGGTGTCTATTTTCCTACTACATAGCAATACAATTTGATTTCTGTCATGTAGTCACTCTTCAAGTTAGAGAAGCTGTCACAAGTTATAATAATATTTCCCTTAAAGAGCAGACATTGTCTTCTGAAGCATGATTAGGGTGTTTATATTTCTTTTCAAATGTAAGAAAATTACAGTGAATAGAATAGTCTAGTAGAAGTATGTACAAGTCAGTAACAAACCCTTTATCCAGATTTTTGGGTTCTATCATTTTTCCGCTCATCACTATAAGGGACACCTCCATAATAATAGCTTCTACCATTTAATTTCTACAGCTGCTTTCCATGTTAAGTTCCATAAGGAGAGATTTTCATAACATTTTTTATGAGAACAACCTAGAAATTTTAGGGCCCGTTTGATTTGCAGGGTTGGACAACGTAATGTAATTGGCATTACGTTGTCAATCTAATCCGGGTATTTGGTTGGACAATTTTTTTTTGATGTAATGTAATCATGATTACAAGCTTGATTACATTACATCACTTTCTTTTAAAACCAATTATGTCATAAAACTCATATAATTGCGATTAAATTACAACTTACAAACTTAAAAAATAAAACAAAAAATAACTAAAATTTTTAAAAATCACTTTTTAAATTTTTTTCTCTTATTTTATTCTAATTTTTTTCTAAAAACTTTTTTATTTTTTTAAAATTTTTGAAAAGAAAATTCTTATTTAAAAAAAATTTAATTTTTAAATTTTTTTAACTCAATTGCATTACATGGTAAACCAAACATTTGAATGCAATTGGTATTACATAACATGATTTGATTACATGTTCCAACTAAACATGGTAATGTAATTGTAATTTCATTACGTTATAAACTTGATTACATTATAAATTCAATTCTATTATGATTACAATTACATTGTAGTGAACCAAACGGGCCCTTAATTTAAAATGAATGAGCCAGTTCGAGATACTTAGTATTGTTGTCATAGAATGAGTTTTGAAGGAAAAAGATGCTTTAAAGAAATTAAAACTGAAAATATTGTAGGATGTTCATAGTGAGGTTTGGAAGTGTATAGGAGACGGATGTTCATAGTGAGGTTTGGAAGTGTATAGGAGACAATAATATGGTTAACTAATATATTTAATTAAATTCTAAGGACTGGAGCAATTAATAATATGGTTAACTAATATATTTAACCAAATTCTAAGGACTGGAGCAATTGTTAATGAATGAAGTAGTATTTTAGTATCTATATATAAAAGGAAGGGAGATTTGTAAAAGTTGTTCTAACTTGTCACGTCTCAATTCAAAAATACGCGGGACCGGGCCACGTAGCAATTGCCATTTGGTATGTATTAGGAGACTGCCCAATCCAATGGATCCCCGAATAGTATCTACACTGTAAAGTGAAATCCAGTCCACACTAAGCATCAACATGTCGCATGTAAAAATCTAATTTCATCCACAAATATGAAGCAAAATAATAGTCTGAATAAAATTTCTGAATAACCGAGTACAATATAACATAACCAGATAATAGAGTCCTACTGATCAGGTGAACAACATATCCACTGCTAAATAAACATATGACAAATGCAGAAAGTAAGTTGACTAGACTCAGCATATGATATGAATACCGACTCCAAGGATTGAACCTACCCAATCTTATATGTACTATGCCGATATGACCTCCTCGTCCTCTACAACAACGTCCGAACCCGGTCCGTACTCCTCCGGATAAACTGAACATCCTAAACCTAGAAGGAAAAGCAGATCCTCTGAGAGACGCAATAAGATACATGGAAGCATGCCAACATATAAATATAATATACATAAGTCTAGAGATTGCTAACAACTATGTGAATGCATGCATATGGGGACAACTTTCATACGCAAGGTCTCTCCGAATAAGGATACACAAGCAGAGGAGCACATTCGAGTTGCTAACTACCATAATAAAAATAAATAATACTCCATACATCTAGTGATTGTCTTTCCCACCCAATGTCGTTGTTCGGGTTGAATCCACGATACGTCTAGTCCGTAGCTAATATGTCCAGTAAATATCTCTATGTAACAATAACAAATACAAGGCTATACCAACACACGATCCGATTATATCGATGATTAATCGGATACGAGGGTACATATCGTATCACAAGGTATCACATATCCTTGTCGTGTGTAGTAAGTGTCCAGGTCCTACGAGATATCATAATATCCGGATGCAGAGTAATGGTGGTTTACTATCATCTAGGCTAAACGAATCATGGAATCGACATCTAACATCGATCGCACCCGAGTCACTCTCGGACGCACATATATAAACATATAAGGACGTAACACTAATAGAAATATAGACTAACAATACAAGAGAAACAGTAATTATATGGCAAGGAATCTTGCTTGGCTACTGGTCTAAGAAGGGTTGATGTATCATAAACGATCGTGTCAGATGCATATAAGCTTAATACCTGAAGCCAAACAAACGTCTTTGAATACTGAAACAAATATCACTACGGGTTTTAGATTACATCAGAAACAAAAATATACTACCCGTAAGTCCAATTTAGACACAAGACAAATAAGTTATTATGGGGTCACGTAGGTTCCGCAGGTAGGCCGCCCACAGGGTAACAGAATTTAGGGTCAAAATTGCAGATTATATGTCTATCTAGGCTAGAATGATGACACATCCATTCGTGCTCTTAAAAATAAATTCTTTTGGGTGGATTGTGAATATGCGCGCCTGCAAGGAGTCTCTGCAGGACACCGAAAATAGACCAAATTGGCAATGTCTAAATTAAGCAAGTCATATGTAAAACTGAGGTAAAATAACGCACAAGTTTATTGGTGAGGTCATATTTGAAATCTGATTGTCGTATTGACAGAACGATATTCGTTCCAAGTTTGGGCGCAAGTTTGATTTATTAAATGATTGAATTTTCCTATGAAATTTATGGGAGTACAATAATGAATAAGCAAGGTCGGTTTGTCAACCGGAGTTGCGACAACGAAGATATGAGTCTGCAAAGTCGTCTATCTCAAAATTGGAATAAGAAAGCATATTTTAAACACCCAACTTGGTGATCGATTTTATTTAACCAAACGTCATAATTAACGGCTGAAAGTTGACAGAAAGGAAAAGCTATATATAAGGATTGATATAGAAGAAACGGATCAACGATCAAATGGTCGGATTGTCCAAAATCGTTGCGCAAAGACGCTACCCCGAAACACAATTCATGACTAAAAAAATATTTTTTTCGCTCATGCTGTCTGTTTCTTGGATTCAGACGAGGTGTCCAAATCAGGTCGGCAGGGCAACGGGTGTAACGACCCGTTCTATTCAAGCGGATAGCCGATTCAAACGGCGCAAGTGCAACAACCCGACCCGCTTTGCTCAGCGAAAAGACTCGTTTGAGGCAAAGGATTTTCAGACTTGGCCCTTCAGGAGTTCAGACTTAGACTATCAAAGGCTCGCTCAGAGTATCGCTCGACCGAGGCGAATCATCGCTAAGGCGGGTGGCTACGATGAACTTGTCTTTGCTTAGCCAGCACACTTAAAATATGGACGATACATGCTAGTCGCTAGGTGAATCACCCCTTGCATGCTAATAAAGAATACAACGCACCTAGCTAAGGGAATAATCCCATCTTGTACTGCTTGTGTTAGAACATGGAAATGAAACTTGGCTTATAACATAGACCCTCACATGCTAACTTTACTTCGTGCAAGTAGACCCCGCTATGCCTCGAGTAGATCGTTATATACTCTCCGTAGTGCATTGCTCACTTGTTTACACTGCTCGTCCCCTAGATTGTGTCGCTCGATATGTCCCTGTACGGCTTCACTCCTCGCACTACCCCTTAGACCGTGCAAACTTAAAGGCTTACGTTCTAAAGTAGACTATACCGCCCGTTTCCTTGTGCTTATATTTACACAAATGCAATGCTTGCCTGCTTATATGCTAACTTGTACTCGTTGCCTCGATTTAATGCTTGTCACTTATATGCATGCCACAAATTATCACACTTCACTATCTGTGATTCACTCAGTTGAGGCAGGAAGGCTATCAAGATAGTCATTCCGAGCCAAGTATAGAACATTGAAAGTATTCGGGATCGTTAGGTCGCCAAGACATTTTTCGAACTAGGGGACTGCATCAATGGACAATTAAGCAAGATAACATCACAACATCTCTGAAAAATCAATACTCGTTCTGTACTGAATCCAACGGCTCGGGGAGTCGATACTGTAGACTGATAGATCTTGACTTGAACCCGTACCTGTACCCGAATTTGTAACTGTATTTGTACCTGCGAGAATCTGGAAAACTTGAGGATACGCATGGTCACAGACAACTTGTGCACAAGGTAGATTTTCGAATCTAGTTCCGCGGACGGTCGCCATGGCACTGGGGCCGATCCGATCTAGACGTAGCCGTCTGGTAGTCGTCTGTTATGGACGGGATGGGTGCAATGCCAAAAGTATCTTGCTTGTACACCATCTTTGCCTCGAGACTACACCGTCCTTTATGGCGTCATGCCAGCGACCTTCTGTCATATAGATTAAGTTGGCTCGATTGCGGCAACCCGTGTGTGAGTCATTGCATTATAGGTGACCGCTTTGTGTAACACACTTGTACCTATAACTGCATCTGAAACACCTGAACTGATATGAGTATAACACACTTGTAAATAATTGAACACTTGAACATCTTCTGCACCACTTCTAGATAATCCATGTAACTCGTGCACCTGAAACAGAACCTCGCTCACGACACTCCTGTTTGCTTATGCTATTGACGATTGTGAACTTGTTACCAATCGCCTGTTCGTATCTTATTCCGCTGCATTCGGACTATCTGTGCGACTCTGTGGCTTAGACATTTACCGCATGTTTGGATCATGGTCTTGCACAGGCGCAGCTTGTGCTCGTGCGGCATCACGTCCAGATGGGAAATATCGTCCCGCGGGAGTGCTGGCGCGGTGATTCGCACCTAGCGGGGACGGCCGATTAGCTGTGGGAGATCGGGGCGTGACAGGGGGAGCCGTGTGATTCTAACGAACAACTTGGGGGAGGGGGCACGGCGAAACCCGGTCGGTCGGGATGACGGGTGAAGTCGAGGCTGGTGCAGTCTGTTGCACTAGTCGATTCATGGAATCGGGGCAAGAGTTCGTGTAGCTTGGGCTCGAGGCAAGGCGTGGTTTAGCTCGCCAGAGCATCAACCGATCATAGGGTTCAGCGAAGGTCTCAACGACAGTGGAGAGCTGGCTGCGGGAGTTATATCGGGAGGGAACTTGAGGCTCGGTCTGTTGAGGGGGTGCAGTGGCAACTGAGTGGAGCAGAGCTCAACTTTGGTCGGGTTAGGGTTAGAAGATGGCAAGCTCAGGGAGGAGGAGACGAAGCCAAGAGTTAGGGAGGGTGCAGTGCAGACAAATGCGACTGTACTAGCGAGAAGATGGAGAAGAAGATTAAGAAGATGAAGAAGATTAGGAGCTCGGGTGGTTATGTAGAGGTGAGGGAGAAGGATGAGAAAATTATTCCTGTGATTAGGAGTTGGGTCGGAGTTGCAGCATGTGCGCAGAGAAAAAAGTATTGCATGGGAATATTTAGTATCTAGCAGGTGAGAAAAAGAAGTAGGTTGCCAAGGGGCTTTAGTAGTAATTGGAAAGTGAGGTGAGTTTGGTTGTGCATAGAAAGGAATGTGTGAGAGGAGGTGATGAGTGTATAGTGAGTGAGAGTGAACTAGAGAAGAATTTAGATGTATGTGTTGTGTATATAGTGTAAGCCAGAGAGAATGTGAGCTAGATAGAAAAGAATAAGTGAGATTTAGTTACAAAGAAAGGAAACATGAGGTGAAGTGGGGGGGGGGGGGGGTGAGTGTTATATGTGTGGGTGTGGTGTAAGAGAGGACATTGAGAGGGTGAGAAATAAACATGGTTGTAGCAATTAAGTTAGATAAGTTGGTTTAGTATGATATCTGTTTATTGCTTAATAAGATTTAATTAGTAGATAAGATAAATAATTAAAAGTAATTAGTTAATAGAATTTTAATAAATAATTAGGACTTTTGGTGACTAGATAAGTAGTAATAATAATTTTAATTTTAATTTTTATTAGCACCAATTAAATCGGAAAACGAAATTTTGGGAGGAGTTTACATCCTACCCACCTTAGAAAGATTAGTGTTCGAAACTAAAATAAGGACAATACGCAAATTTGTACCTCATTCCTCAAAAAAAAAAAATGAGGAAATCGCTCACGAATAGAAATCTCGTAATCCCAAGTAGACTCGTCTGATGAATGGTGCTTCCATGCAACAAGGACTAACTAAATAGTCTTACCTCTCCACACTTTCTCTTTCCAATCCAGCATCTCGACTAGTTGCTCATTATATAACTAGCTCGGCCCTACTATAATTTTGGAGCGAATATATCTCCTCAACTGCGATACATGAAACATATTGTGCACTCCCTCTAATGACTGTGGCAATGCTAGCCTATATGCAACCTCTCTCATACGCTTCAAAATATCGAATGGTCCGATCTACCTCAAACTCAGCTCTCCTCTTTCCCTGATCTGATAATCCCTCTAGTGGGTGAGATCTTCAAGAAAACATGATCATCTTCCTTGAACTCCAAAGGTTGACGGTGAGTATCTACCCAATGTTTTTGCCTATCCCTTGCTGCTCGAAGATGCAAATCTGCTTCACTTTCTCTATTGTACGGACTACTAGCTCTGAGACGCTCTCCCACGTCACTCTTAACACATTGAAAATCGAGACTTCCTACTGTACAATGTTTCAAACATAGTCATAGGGATGCTCGCTTAATAGCTATTGTTATAAGGAAACTATTCCAAATGCAGATGATCCTCTCAGGATCCTCCAAAGTCTAACATGTTTGCTCTCAACATATCCTCAAGAGTTTGAATCGTATACTCCGACTGTCCGTTGGTCTGCGGGTGGTAAAATCTACTGAACTTCAGTCAAATTCCTAGACTCTCCTGCATACTCTGCTAGAAATAGGAGGTGAACCTCAAATCTCGGTTTGATACTATACTGACATGTACTCCATTTATTCTCACAACTTGTCTCATGTACATGTCCGCTAGAGCCTTTTCAGATTGACCTTCTCAGAAAGATAAGAAATGAGATGACTTGGTTAGTCGTCCATGATCACCAAACTGCATCCTATCCACTTAGACTCCTCGAAAATCCAGTAACAAAATTCATGGTAATATGTTTACATTTCCACTAGGGGATCGGAAGCAGCTGTAATAATCCAGTTGACCTCTGGTGTTCAGTCTTCACTTGTTGACACACCAAATACTTTGCCATAAAATGGGCTCTCTTTTCATTTCATGTCATTAGTAGTCTTGCATCAACTCCCGATACATTTTCGAACCACCGTGATGAATAGAGTATACTGAACTATGTGTCTCTTACTTCAGCTCCTATCAAAGCTCTCCATCCGGAACATAGAGACGATCTCTATACCTCAATATTACATCCTCTTGAATCCGCAGCCCAGTCTGCATGCCATCCTTTGTCCTCTGTCGGAGTCTCTGAAATTTGGCATATATAGGCAAGGATGCATTGATCCTCTCTACCAATGAAGACTGTATCTGAAGGTTGGTCAGCTAGCCATTTGCTTCGGGTAAGTCGATCTTTATCCCAAGATCATGCAAATCCTCCAGTAGGTGACGTTGAGTAGTCAAGAAATATGTCATTGGCCTCCTACTTAAGGCATTAACCACTACGTTCCCTTGCCCGGATGATATTGTAATTCAATCTCAAAGTCTTTCATCAGCTCCAACCAACATTTTTGCCGCAAGTTCAACTCCTTTTGCGTGACATACTTCAAGCTTCTGTGATCTCTCTCTCTCTCTCTCTCTCTCTCTCTCTCTCCATATAGATTATGTTTCCAAAGCTTTAAGACTAAGATAAATGTTGCAAGCAAGTCGTGCATCGGGTATTTCTCATGAACTCCCAGTTGTCAAGATGGATAGGCATCAACCTTCCCATGTTGCATCAAAACACAACCTAATTCCTTCTAGGATGCATCATTGTAGATCACAAGTCCTTCTAATCCTGAAGGAATGGTCAAAATTGGTGACATGGTTAGTCGCTTCTTCAGCTCATCAAACGCCGACTAACACTTCTCAGTCCAAACAAACTCTTACTCCTTGTGCGTCAATTGCGTTATAGGCTCTGCAATCCTCGCGAAGTTCTCTACGTACCTCCAATTATATCTGACAAGTACCAGAAAACTTTTAACCTCTGTCACTGAAATCAGGGTGGGCATGACTCAAATGCTGAGATCTTCATCAGATCCACTAAAATACCATCTCCTGAGATGACATGCCCAAGAAAAGAAACATGATCCAGAAAGAACTCACACTTGCTCAGCTTGGCATACAACCTCTCCTTCCTCAATATTTGTAATACCATTCTCAGGTGCTTCTTTAAGCTCTTTGAATACATCAAGTTGTCGTCAATGAAGACTACCACAAACTGATCCAAATATTGATGGAATACATGGTTCATCAAATTCATGAATATTGTCGGCACATTCATTAGTCCAAATGCCATCATCAAGAATGCCCATATCGAGTTTGAACGTTGTCTTGAGAATGTCCTCCTTCTGAACCTTCACTTGGTGATAACTTGATCTGAAATCTAACTTAGTGAACACCTTTACATCATCCAACTAGTCAAATAAGTCATCAATACGCGGCAGGGAATACTTGTTCTTCATTGCCACCGCATTTAGTGCCATGTAGTCGATGCACATGCATACTGACCTATCTTTCTTTAGGACGAAAAAATTGGAGCTACCCAAGGTGATACGCTCGGCCGAATTATCCCTTGTGCTCCAAGTCTTTTAGCTGTGTCTTCAACTCATCAATCTCCTTCTTGTCCAGTCTGTAGATATTGGAAGCTCCCGAAATCAACTTAATAGAAAACTCCACCTCTCTATCAGGTGGCAGTCTTGGCAACTTCTTTGAAAATACGTCCAGAAAGTCGTCAATGACCTGTGAGTAGGTCACACCTTCCATCGCCATCTGTGTTCCATCAGCTAGCTAAACACCCTTCTCTACAGATCCTAGGATGAACTCGAGGCGGTCTGGTAGTCGGAAGAACACTCCCTTGACGCCAGTCAAGCGTAGCATGGTACTGCCTCAACTAGTCTATCCCAAGAATAACATCGAAGCTTGGCATTGGAAACACCAAAAATCGAGCTCGTATCTCTCTACCACATATCACTACTGAGAACTCTCTACAAGTGTCATTAACAAGCACTATTCCTCCCCCAGTCAGAATCTTTATATTCTTAGATAATGATGATGTTGCTACACTATGTATGGCTACAAAACTAGTGGATACGAAAGTGCGTAGCACCAAAATAGAATAGTGTCTCAGTAGGAAATGATGCAAGAAGAATAATACCTGCAATCACTTCTCCCTCAGCCTCCTCAACTATCATCGCAAACACATATCTTTGCCTCGGAGCGCCCATCTGCTGTCTGGCTTGTCTGAACTGTGCTGCCTGATCGACCTTGAATAGCCCCCTCTAATATCTACCGGTTGTTGGGGATCGAGACCTGGCGCAACTGATCTCTACATTTGTCGAGCTAGTCGTGGTGCTGGTGAACCTGGCTTCTGCATCTGCTGTTATGTTGTAGCCTGCTCGTCTCGACAGTCTCGGCCCTAGTGTTGGTTAGACCCACAAACCAAATATTGACCTAAACGACGTCGAGAGTCTCTCTACATAACCCTTCTTGTCATAGAAATATGACAATTTGGGGTCTCCTGGCCCTGGTATGGAACTACCATATGATGTTGTTGTGCCATACGACACCTCATCTGTCCACCCTATGATGCTCTGGAGAGTATAGTTGATGTGGTAGGACACCTCTGCTCTGTTGGTCCCTCACGACGGATAGACTCTTGAATCTTTGCAGCGTCCAGATTTGTTACATAAGTAGTATGGGCCATTGTACATGTCAATTGTCTCAACTCAAAAGTGATCCCTTGTGGAATCTTCTCGCCTTCTCTTCTTCATTCTGATCCAGCAAAGACAAATATGCTCAATCGGCTAAACTCTACATCATACCCGTGCATCGTTATAGTGTCCTGGTTCAGATGAGTAGACTTCACTTGAAGCTTAAATCGGACTACTGCAGGAAAGAACCGCTCCTTAAACAGCTTGTGAAACTCCTCCCATGTATGATCAATCCCCAGGCGTAGCTCCTGGGCCTTCCACCTGTGGTGTGCAAGATCTATTAGTTGTCTATTGTCTATTGCAGAAGTTGATTGCAGTCACCCACTTGTCCTTTGGTAACTCTGTTGCCTTAAGCATGTTCTCGGTCTTCACTAATCATGCGGTGACTTCATTTGGGTCTTCAGTACCCTTGAACACTGGCAAAATCCTTCTATAGTGCCCCCATGTGCTGGATCTCTGGCTGAAGCTACCTCCATGGTTCTTCTCATAAGTCCATTTTGTTGCCACTGAGCCTGCATCATACCCTGAAAGAACTGATACATAGGGAGCTGGTCGTCCTTCTGCGACATCTAAGGAGGATAGGATGAAAAAGGCATTTGCTGCTGGAATGAGGAGGTGGCGATAATGGACCCTCATGTGGCATCCTGTGGCATGCTAACAAAGTTGATCACACTGGGGTGCCTTGTCCTGCTGGGAGGTCTGTCCCTGATGGAGTAAAGGGGTGGGGGTAAACATCAGAGTCTGACGAGGAATCGGCTTCCCTGATGCTCCTGAGTCATTTGATGTGCCGCCTGCCATGGCAGTACGTCCATTGCGGAGATTCATCTCCTTGAACAAGGATATTATCAGAATGAGACGGAAAATTAATCAACATGTAGTTTAAGCAATATTTTAGGATATGGAAATGGAATCAAGAACGAAAGTCAAACAAGTAGATGAGATCCTACCATCTAATCCTAGTACAGGTTCGCTCGGCACAATAACGTAACCGAAACGATATAATCTGGACATGTATGGGCCACCACATAACTATGAAAGAATCAAGCTTATGTTTTGTAATCTGGAACTTTGGGAGAGTGAATGAGATTAAGAAAAAGAAAACTAGATTTTCTGTGTTTATCAAAATTGAGATATCGTTAACTACAATATCTGGATAGTTTCCTCTTAGGTTGTGCTTGGAGCACAGATTGTAATAATGTTGGGTTATTTACGTTAACTATTCCCATGTTTTATGTTTATTACACGGGGTATCCCTACTTTGAAACTAATTACACGGGGTACCCCTATGTTTTATATTTTTTATAGAAATGTATAATACTAACTACCCCTATGTTTAATTTTTTTTTTCTAAAGGAGAGGGGTGCCCCGTGTAATTAGTTTCAAAGTAGGGGTACTTCATATAATAAAGATTAAACATGGGAATAGTTAACGTAAATAACCCAATAATGGTTTGAATTCCATTTTCTAGGAATTTTATGTCACGCCCCGATTTCGCCCAATCGATAATCGTCCCCCGGGCGTGATGCCGTGCACGCGTAGGGCGCGCGTGCACAAGGCCTAGGCATAATGATGATCTTTAGAACATATGCAACAGAGTACGCAAGTAAGATAACACACATTGAGGCATAGAAAAGTTTTCTTTTTATTGATAATGAACATCTTGTTTACAGACTCTTGACCCAAAACGAGAAGGATGCCTCACGGGCTTACAACTTGGATACAAAATGAGATAGCGGATCCATACATTACATTCCTTACTTAAATTCAAAACACCAAAACACCTTGGGTGCGAGTCAGCACCATCGCCTTGTGGCTTCCAAAAGTAAGAACGAGCTCCTTGCTTCTTATGTACTGGAGCTACCAAAAGTCACGTCACGAAAGCGTCTTGATTCAGGAAGGGGTCGGAGAAAGCTTCAGCTCCTCGCCGCGTCGCCTTGGCTCGGGGAACCTGCTGCAACGAGGGTCAGTACTTTGAAAAGTACAGGTGAGGGCGAGCTAACCCAACTTAACCAAAATCTACAACGAGTTCATATGAGCATGCAACATTTATTATCATGTGATCTATCTATCTTGCCCTAGTTCAATTCTTTGCATAAGATAGAGTAAAATAACATAACCAAATATGCCACCGCTCGGTGACTTTACCTGTACCGTCTGAGCCACCTGTACTAAACTTACCATGACCTTCCTTGCCACGAAGACATAGTTAGTCTGCACAGTTTAAATATACATAACAATCACTTGGTTGGACTTGGGATGGGTCGGCTGCCATTCCGCCTCGGGTAGCTAGCCTTTAGCGGACGCACGGACCCATCCAAATGCTAGGACTACACTAGCAAATTGTTCTACCCGGGGCGAAGCGGTCCCAGTGCCCCGGCGACCGTTCGTAGAACGATATCCCTTGTATATAAGTTGTCCAAGACCAATATTCCACAACCAACTAAGTTATCATATGAACACATATTCAAGCATACAAGCAAGTGAACATAGTGTGTTTTCCATAGTCTAGGCTACTTGTGTAAAGATCACATTTTCCTTCCCATTTAGCACCATACCATGAACAGTTATAGATAAATGAATCTAACTACAACTGACACAATAAAAATGGTTATGTATATGACGGGCATGCACGCTACGGTATGATCGATTCAGAACAATTCCATATGACAAGCATTATTAGTGTGTCAAGTCTACTTCCATTCTATTTTGACTCAATCTTAAATGTTTTAGTATCATTTGATCGGGATGAACAATGAATCAATTTATTTAAAATGCAGACTTGGAAGAAGGGAGCTAATCGAAATAAAGCCACTCACAAGTTAGTGAAGTAGGAGAGAAAAGGAAGAGCTTTAAGACTCCGCACGAGCGTCGTCTACCCGATCACCTGCACGCACCAACAGACGATCAATATCCCCTGCTTCGGTCTCCAAGGTTCGATACGAAATGCGAAATCCTAAGAACGAAAGCAATGAAATCCATTGAAACCGTTCAAGAAAACGCAAGTCATAAAACCAACAAGAAAGCAACCAAGCGGCACAAAAACGGGCAAGAAACCAACGCAACGGAAAGGCCCCTCTCGACTCTGCCGCCGAGTCCATCCTTGAGGCACGATCCGTTGAATATGGGACCTGATTCCGAAGAAACCAATCCATAACGAGGAAAGGATCTTGATTCAATCTGTCCCGTTCGGACGGTCGTAAGTATTTCTTGGTCGCGCTCCCCGAATAGGGGGAACAGGGCATTACATTTTATTCCCAAACATAACATTCATGGGATTTTATAATATTATTGGTATAATATAAAAAGTTTCCTAGAATTTAGAATTCATGATTTTGGTACTATGAGTAATTCCTAGGAATATAATAATATCATAATACTAATTATAATCATTTAAATCTAGTGGTTAGTCCTTTATATTCAAAGTTCGTGGTACTCTAGTTAGTTTTGATACTAGGTTGTCACCTTTCATACCAGTTTACATTTATTAGAATAACTATTTTACTAATCACATTAATTAATAGGTAATAGTAATTATTATTTTTCATAATCATTAATATTATTTTCATATTAGTTAGTAAAGTATTAGTATTAATCATGTACCATTACATAAATAACTAAATAGTAAATAAGTAATTAATATAATAGTAACAAATAGATACATCATATCAATTAACATATTATTTACTGAAATAATTCATATTAGTTAAATTACAATAATAATAAATGTTATTAAATAAATAAATAATTAACATAGTAATTAGTTAGTTAATTGATATTATCTAAATACATAATTATTAAATAGGTTATTATTGTAATCTCATTAGTTAATTAATTATTAAATTATACTAACTATGTTTTGTATTAAAGAATTAACTTACATAATGTAATAATAATATTAATTAATTAGTATTTTTTTTTAACAAGTATTCATATAACATTAGTTAATTAATAAATATTTGTCTTTATTTTAAAGTAGAGAGAGATTCGAGAGAGAAAGTAGAGAGTAATAATTCCTTTCTCAACTTCACCAATCATTCCTTTCTCCTGGGAAATAAACAATACCAGCCTGTTTGAGAGGGAATAGGTTCCCATGTTTTATGGGGAAATTGCATTTCCTGGAACTAAGAATACATGGGTAAATTTTTTATAACATGAAATAAACATGTCAATTATTTTCTCACCGTCAGGTTTTATGATATTTCAGAAAAAAGTCTGCATACCGAATGCACCCTTGATATAGTATATTTAGCTGATAAAGACTGCTAGAGTGATAATACAAAATACATTGTTTTATCACTGAAAGTATAACTGATGCATTGCAGGGATACTGCAGGACAGGAGAGGTTTAGGAGTCTTATTCCAAGCTACATCAGAGACTCTTCGGTTGCAGTAATTGTTTATGATGTAGCTAGTAAGTGTTTACTATTCTCGGGTAATCTTACAAAAGATCAAGAAACCTTTGAATTGATTTTTTTTAATGAACAGTATTCAACTTTTCCTGAAGATAATTTTCAAGGGACATCCAAGCAAACAAATGGTCCAAGATACAGAATAATATAATTGTTGGAAAATAGGGATTAGGGAACCTCCGCAGCATTATTTTCTAAAAAACTCAGGCTTCGAGGCATTTTACTATGAAAGAACCTTCTTTTCTTGCAATATATTGATGCCCTTAATGTAGCTCAAGGTGTAGTACAATCTTTCTCAAGTGACCTGTAAATCCATGTGTCTTGCCTTATAGTAGAGTAGCTAAAAGATTCTGGTAGTTGAAAAAATATAAATATAGGGCCTTTATTGGTATGAATCCCATGATGTTGAGGAACTTTTGATGATGATCAAACTATAAGTTTATGATCAGAGTTCCCACAAAGTTATCTTGAATTTTGGATTTCCACAATAAAAATAAGTGATGCCAGTTGGGTCAATTCCTGAAATTTCAAATCCTGCTAAATCTGCCTGAAGATACAGATTATGCTAATTCTAGAAATAATAATCAGACCATAATATATTTAAATACATAGGTACAGAATTCTAGTTTTAGTGAAAATATTGATGATCTACTTGAAACAAAACATTTTGAATGTTTTGAACTTGCTTAGTTGATGTGCTGTCATCGACGACCTTCCACTTATCCTAGTATTTAATGCCATCACAGTGGAGCATAGGGTGACAACACGAATGTCAACATGCCTTGTATCCTTTGAATATATAATTATTACTTAAACTAGGATATCGATTTAGTTTCTCCTGTTTCACAGATCGGCAATCGTTTTTGAATACTTCAAGATGGATTGAGGAAGTGCGCACAGAGCGAGGTGGTGATGTCATCATAGTCCTTGTCGGAAACAAAACGGATCTCGTTGATAAAAGGTTATGGATGTGTAATGTCATTGTTTCTTTTAAACATTTAAACTGATATATTGATTCTCATGTTGTATTCATTTTCTTTGTAGTCTTCTTTTCATATATGAAAATCTTTAGATCTACTTTGTAATTTTTGTTGGTACTTTTTTGTTGATAGCTACAAAACAACTAGATACATGATTCTATTATTAGTTGGTTCATCTAACTATTCATGCAAAATGATTATCATCTGCATTCAACTTTTTACCAATGAAATATAAGGTCCTGTGATTAATGGAAGAATGATAAACAGTGTTACTTTTTTTAGCATCATTTATATTTCAAATAATTATACTTACAAGTGATCTATTCCGTAAAGAATTTTAAGCACATAGTTTTGATGAAGTATATTATAATTTTATTCACGAGTGTATTTGGCTTTTGCAGTGGTAATCAGGTCACGATTTGGATCATATCCTTCAGGATCTACAAGTTCTATTTTGATTTTAAGGATCCATATGCGGATGAAAATTTACTTAATAGACTATACTTTGAATGATAAATTTTTGGATCTGGATTTGGGTAATTATTTTCAAAAAAGAAAATGAAATTTTATCTAGGGACTACTAGAAAGTTATAAGATATACTTTTATCTATTGTACTTATTTTATTGAATTAGAAACATGACAGATGAGACAGACATAAGTCTACCTGAAAATGAATGGAATACACTTATGATTAAGTGGCTAAGGGCCAGTTTGGATTATAGTTACGTTTCATCCGGGACTCCATTTGGACCAAAAGGAAGGAGCGTGCCGAACATGTTTCATTTTGAATGGACGTTTTTCCAAATGTGACATTCATTTCAGGGCTCAAATGGGTGTTTCCGAAACGCTATCCCAACGAGCGTTCCGGAAATGGACGTTTGAGCAAACGAGATGAAAGGTAACTACAATCCAAACTAGCCCTAAGCCATATACATGTGACCATTGGGCAAGGATCCTGTATTCACTAACTAGTACCAGTTAGGAATGGGATCTGTTTCTAAGAGTCCTACCAAAACTATTAGATGGGTGTTTTTAGGATTCTGATTGAACTTTCAAGTTTCAACTTTATGTACACCTAATATATATGTGGACAAAGATAGTTGGTGCCTGATTAACCGTGGATGCACCTTTGTATTTATATGGTTTTTAAAATATCAACTATAAGGATGAACAAGGTTGCCTTTAAGACCCACTGGAATGGTCTTCCTAAGATATCCAGATTTAGGAGGCCTTTTATGAGCATACTCTCCTATGCATAACTAGGCATAAAGCTCAAGTTTCGCTTGCCCGCCCCAATTTACATGATATCAATCTAACATAATAATATAGAGGATTCATCTGTTAATAGTATTTTTGTAGTTTCATCGATTATTTTTACTATAGGTCCTGTTGTTTTACATATTTACCTTCCTGTTTCGCAGACAAGTTTCAATTGAAGAAGGAGAAGCAAAATCTCGTGAGCTTGGAGTCATGTTTATAGAGACTAGTGCCAAGGCAGGGTTCAACATCAAGGTATCAAACATGTTTATTTCCTTTTCAATTTTTCCAATCCATTCATGTCAATTCAATTCCACGATGACTGTTTCTGCAAGCTCTAAAGTGTCGTGTACCTGTACCAAATAAAATGCAGCCACTATTCCGTAAGATTGCTGCAGCATTGCCAGGGATGGAGAACCTATCTTCGACAAAACAGGAAGACATGGTTGATGTAAATCTAAAGCCCACAGTCAGCTCATCTCATACTGAGCAGCAATCAGGTGGCTGTGCCTGCTAGAGAACGTGCAGAAATGATGCTTAGGAGCAAATCATTAATAGAATGCTTTGAGTTGTTACAATGCTGTCAGTCCAGAAGGATCTTCGTCAATTGATTGTCCATGACCATTATTTTAGGATACTATTACTAGTTCACAGTTTTTCCAGTATCACTTGTTCCTTTCTTAGTTTTGTTGTTGTTGTTGTTGTGGAAGTGTATAATTGATTCTCTCTATTCTTTTTGTTTCATTTTGTTTGCTTTGCATTTCAATGTTTTGTTCTGATATTATATAAACTTGATAGTATTAAGAGTTGCATTCATTTATGGATGATTGGCAGGACATAGTGTTGCAGTCTTCTATTCCATGAGTTTTTCCGGTATCTCTTCAATTTCATTATTCGAGCATTATGGTTTAAGTTTTTCCAGTATCTCTTCAATTCCATTATTCGAGCATTTCCTAGTTTGGAAAACATCATCGACATTATTCAATTTGTGGAATCTCCGCTTGATGTTCTCTAAAATCTGTAAATTGATATAGTATGACTGGACAATCAATCGGATGTCTGTGGAGCTTCAGTAGAGAAGCTTAGCACTAAATGGAACGCTCCAAATGCAAAAAATATTCTTGCTTGCAAACATTTTTTTGATGGATTTGTTTTCCTCTTCCAAGTAGATGTGGAAGCTGATATGGAAATAACTTATTACAAGGATAAGAAAAGAAGGAGAAGGATGAGAGGGATATGAAAATAACTTATTACAAGCATAAGAAAAGGAGAAGGATTTGAGCGTAACTGATAAGAAAATAACTTATTATAAGGAGAAGGAGAAGGAGAAGGAGAAAAGCCTAACTGATATGAAAATAACTTTAAAATAACTTATTACAAGCATAAGAAAAGAAGAAGTATTAGAACATAAACCCGATATGAAAATAATTTTAAAATAACTTATTACAACCATTAGGAGAAGGATTAGAGCGTAACTGATATGAAAATAACTTTAAAAGGATTTTGTCAAACACCTCTAACTTATATTGTTTAGGAGATATTTTGTCTGGGTGGGCGGGTTCGATCCCACGAAAAAGAGGAGCATTATTTTTTTCCACAATTTATTTTCCAACTTAGATCTATGTGGATTTCTGTATGGTTCGATGGATGGTGCGCGTGTGTGTTATTCGAAAAAACCCCCAAGGACCTTGCATCATCGGAGCTCATATCAGCAACGAGCAAGCAAAAATGTTAGGTTATTTCTAAAGACACATCAAAATTTGTTCAGGACAGCCCAAATTTTTATTTTATTTATAAGTTTGTCATCGAAAAAAATTACGCGAGGCTGTCCAAATGTCAAAAAAACTAACAGTTTTTGACAGTCCTCACCCCAAATAGGACTGTCAAAAAATATTAACAGTCTGGGTTTCTTTAGGACTATCAAAAAATTTGACAGTAAGGACTGTCTAAATTTTTGACAGTCCTATTTGGAGAGGAGGAGCGGCTGAGGATTAGTAGTCAGATCTATCGGCGACCGACCTCATCTCCTCTTCTTCTTCTTTATTCTTCTTATCGGCTTCTTTGTCTTCTCCATCGGTGGAGATAGTGGTGGGGCTGTAGTACTGCTCTCCCCATTTGCGACAGCAGACCTCTTCTCTTTGTTCCTCTTCTTGTTCGTCCTCTTTATATTCTTTGAGATGATAATGGTAGGTGGTGGTTGGTGTACTGTCACGCTCCGATTTCGCAGAATTGCTAATCGTCCTCCAGGCGTGTTACCGTGCGAGCGTAAGGCTCGCCCACACAAGGCCTAGCATAATGATATATATAGAAACACAACAACAGAATGCGGAAGCTAAAGAACACACATTAAAACAAAGAAAAGTTCTCTTACATTGATAATATACATCTTTGTTATAAACTCTTGACTCTAAAGTAAAAGGATGTCGCGCGAACTTACAAGATGGAGTCAAAATAAGATAGTCATTCCATATATTACATCACATACTAAAACTTTAAAAGATAATAGACACCTTCGGGCGAAGTTATCGCCTTGCCTCGGAGCTGCATAAGATGTGTGCACAAGCTCCGGATAATTTGTACAAGCTTCAAAAGACACTAACAGAGTGCGTCGAGTAATAGACTGGTTGGGGGAAGAAGCTTCAGCTCCTCGTCGCGTTGCCTTGGCTCGGGGAACCTATTGCAACTAGGGTCAGTACTTTGAAAAGTACTAGTAAGGGCGAGCTAACCCAACTAACCAAATCGATACAGTATTCATATGAAGCATAAATATTCTTATTGTGGTCTTTCTATCTTTGTCTTAGTTTAACTTACCGCATGCAATATATATGAAATAAATGTCACCGTTCGGTGACTTTTACCTGCGGCTGTAGTGTCCACCTGCACAAGGCTTACCATGTTCTTCCTTGTGACATGCAGACATCGTTAATACATTTGTTAACTATAGTCTGGGTTGGTGGCGCCACGAGCAGCGCAGGTAGTGATCCCAGCTACACGCCCCCACAATACATATGCTAGACTATTAGCATGACTATCAATTTATTCCGCCAGGGACGAATCAGCCCTGGTACCCCGACGACCGTTCGTAGGAAACAGTTACCTTGTGCACAAGTTGTCCATTTCCATACGACGTCAATAAAAAAAACTAAGTTATCATACGAAGCAATTTAAGACATCAGAATGAGCATAACTACTTAGCACAATGTGGTGGCATAGTCTATCGGTTCAAGGGATCACATTATAGATTATGTATTAATCATTGTACAGTTATAGATGAATAAATTCTAGCTACAACTAAAACATAAAATAGATACATGCATAACGGGCAAGCACACAATAATATGATCGTTCAGTGTTTTTGTGTGACAAACATAAGTGTTCCAAGTTTACTTCTTATTATCTTGTCTCATTTATTATTATTATGGTATCGTTGATCGGAACGCTCAAATGAGTCAGATTATTAAGAGTGAAGACTTGGAAGAAGGGAGCTAATCAAAGGTAAGGCCACTCACAAGTTGGCGAATCAGGGAAGAGAAAGAAGAGATCTTCAAGACTCCGCTCGTGCGTCGTCTACACGATCACCTGTACGCATCAACAGATGATCAATATCTCCTGCCTCGGTCTCCGGGATTTCGATACAAAATGCGAAGTTTCAAAGAACAAAGACAATGAAATCCATCGAAACCGTTCAAGAAAATGCAAGTCACAAAACCAATAAGAAATCAACCAAGCGGCATCGAAACGGGCAAAGAACCTAGCGCAACGGAAGGGCCCCTCACGACTCTGTCGTCGAGTCCTTCCTTAAGGTGTGATCCGCTGAATATGGAACTTGATTCCGAAGAAACCAATCCATAACGAGGAAAGGATCTTGATTCAATTCGTCCCAATTGAAGGATACCAAGTATTTCATAGCGGCATTCTCCGAAAAAGGGAAACGAGGCACTACATCTTAACCAATAAAAAGTTTCGTCCTCGAAACTTAGGAATGGAACCTACCCCTAAGAAAATAATGAGGAAAACGTTTTCTTCATGTCTGATTCGAGTTTCCAGGTCGATTCCTCGACAGCATGGTTCCACCAGAGTATGCGCACGAACGAAACTGAACAATTTCAGAGCTGCTTATCCTTTCGATCGATGATCTTCACAGGTTCTTCTATATAGGACAAGTCTGCTTGCAAACCCAACTAACTAAAATCTACCACATTACTCGGATCATGAACGTACTTTCGTAGCTGTGACACGTGAAAAATATCATGCACGTTTGATAGGCTTGGTGGTAGGAAAATTTGATATGCAACTAGGGCGACTCGCCTAAGAATCTCGAATGGACCAACAAATTGTGAAATTAGCTTCCTCTTTACTCCAAATCTCGTAACTTCTCGCATCGACGTGACCTTGAGAAACACGTGATCACCAGCTGTAAATTCAAGGGGATATTTATGGATGTCCGTAAAACTCTTCTGTCTGCTTTGTGCCACCTTTAATCGCTCTTGAATCACTCGAACCTTCTGAACGGTCTGCTCTACTAGCTCTGGGCCGAGGATTTGTCGCTTGCCAACTTCATCCCAACAGATAGGCGATCTGCACTTTCGCCCATACAAAGCCTCGTACGGAACCATCTGAATGCTGGACTGGTAAGTTGTATGCAAATTCTGCCAACAGTAGATGGACGTCCCAACTTAACTTTTAGTCGATCGAACAGAGGCGTAGCATGTCTTCAATGATCTGGATCACCCGCTCCGTTTGGCCGTAGGTTTGAGGATGGTACACTAACTTCAACTTGGTCCACATAGCTAACTGAAGGCTTTTCCAAAAATGTGATAAGAATCGTCCGTCCCGATCTGAAACAATAGACATTGGCACACCTGTAGTTGAACTATCTCATCAAGGTATATCTGAGCCAGGCGATCAATGCTGCAAGTAACTTTGATGGCAATGAAGTGCGCTGACTTGGTTAATCAGTAGACAATGACCCAGATGGCGTCGTTTTCTCGTTGTGTCTTCGACAAGCCAACAATAAAGTCCATCGTGATATGGTCCTATTTTCACTCCAGGATAGCAAGGTTTTGTATCTCTCCCCTCAGCCTCTGGTGCTCGACCTTAACTTTCTGACAAGACAAGCATTATGACATGAAGAGCGCCACATCTTTCTTCATGTCGTGGCACCAGAAGATCGTGCGGAGGTCTTGATACATCTTCGTACTTTCAGGATGTGATACATAGGCCACATAGTGAGCTTCCATGAGGATCTCCTTTCTAAGTTCTGCATCGTTAGGCACGCATAGTCTTTCTCTTACTCGCAACGTTCCGCTTTCATCCACTACAAAGTTGGTCGTCTTTCCTGCTAAAATCTGCTCACGCATATTTAACAAGAATGTGTCATTCGTCTGAACGGATTTAACCTTTTCTATCAGGCTTGATTCAAGGAGTAACCGAGCTAGTGATCCCCCAATCGATCCACCTCGATATCAAATTCGCAGCTCAATGCCCATACTCTCCAATTATTTTTGTAGCTTGCGGTTGACGGATAGAGATCCCATAAATACTCAACTCAGCGCATCCGCTACAACATTCCCTTTGCCTGGAGTGTAGTTGATCGACAAATCGTAGTCTTTTATCAGTTCTAGCTAACGCCTTTATCGTAGGTTTAGGTCCGACTGAGTGAAATGATACTTGAGGCTCTGGTGATCAGTAAAAATTTGGCAAGCCACACCATAATGGTAGTGTTGTCACAACTTTAGTACGAACACAATCGCCATGAGTTTTAGATCATGTATCAGATAGTTGAGCTCATGCGGCTTCAATTATCTCAAAGCAAAATCTATCACCTTGTTTTGTTGCATGAGCACAACTCCCAAGCCCTAGACTGAGGCGTTGCTAAATATTTGGAATCCCATATTCTCGTCCGGTAGTACAAGTATCGGAGCAAAGATAAGGCACTGCTTTAATTCCTGAAATAAAGCTTCATAGTCGGCAGACCACTCAAATGTGACTCCTTTTTTAGTGATGCGAGTTAAGGGTGAAGAAATTTTAGAAAAGTCTTTCATGAACCATATGTAGTAGCCCGCTAACCTGAGAAAGCTTCAAATTTTACTGACTGATGCAGGTTGCTTCTACTCGACGATGGCTTCAACTTTCTTCCGGTCGACTTAGATGCCTCCTGCAGAAATAATATGTCCGAGAAAAGATACACTGCTTAGCCAAAATTTGTACATGCTCAGTTTTGCGTATAGCTTGTTATCCCGAAGAGTCTGAAATACGGTCCGCAAGTGCTCCTCATGTTCCTCCTTGTTCTTCGAATACTCCAAGATATCATCAATGAACACTACTACAAACTTGTCAAGGCAAGATCGGAATATACGATTCATCAAATCCATGAAGGAGGCAGAGGCATTGGTCAATCCAATCAGAATAACTAAGAATTCATAGTGGCCATAGCAAGTGCGAAAGGCTGACTTTGGCATATCGTTTGGCTTGATCTTCAGTTGGTGGTAGCCCAAACGAAGATCGAATTTAGAGAATATCGATTCTCCTTACAGTTGATCGAAGGGGTCATCGATTCTAGGAAGGGGGTACATGTTTCGAACGGTGGATTTATTCAACTCTCAATAGTTAATGAAGAGTCGCATTGAACCATATTTCTTCTTCACAAACAATATTGGCGCACCCTACGAAGATACACTGGGACGGATGTACTCACGATCGAGCAGTTCTTGTAGTTGGACCTTCATCTCATTCAGTTCGGCAGGGGCCATTCGATATAGAGATTTGGAAATCAGTCGAGTATCTAGAAATGTATCTATAGTGAACTATATCTCTTGGTCGGGCGGCATGCCGGGCAGCTCTTCTGGAAACACGTCAGGAAATTCTGTTACAACAGAAGTAGACTCTACATTTGTACAATCTCGATGAGTGTCTCGAACGGACGCCAAGTACCCTTCACAGCCGGAATGTATCATTCGCCGAGCAGACATTGCAGAAATTACCATGCAGGCATTCAACGTTTTTGACGTAGGACTGCATGCGTAGAAAAATTCAGTCTCGCCAGGTAGACGAAACACGACTTTCTTTTTTGCGCAATCAATAGTGGCTGAGCAAGCGCCGAGCCAATCTATCCCCAGAATGATATCGTAGTCCCTGATGTCTAGAACTATCACATCGAGTGACAATTTTCTTCCTCCGATGCAAATGCAACCGTCGTGACAAACTGAGTTAGTAGGCAAGTCCATGCCCGATGGGATACTGACGCTAAGCTTTAGGTTTAACCGTGTCTGGGGGAACTAGTATTCTTTGGTAAAGCTTGCCGATACAAAACTAAGCGTGGCACCAGAATCAAATAGTACTCGTGCAGGAACATTATTGAAAAGCAATATACCTGTCACTATGGTATCCGAGACGAACGCCTTGTCCCGCGTCAATGCAAATACCCGGCCCACGGCATTCAGACGACACTTTTGTTGTTGCGCATACCGATTAGCTTGGGGCGCTTGAGCTGGATTTTGTGGTTGTTGGTGGCTTAGAGGGAATCGGTTGGTGCGACTGACGGGACAATCAATAACACGATGATCCTTCTTATAACATACGAGGCACTCTCCCCTTAGAACACGATAGTCGTTGATCTGATGCCCTGGTCAGTTACAGTGGGTACAATATAGCACTTGGTTCCTCCTTGGATTTGCTCCCTGATTACCATCGTGGTTTGGACGCTTTTGAGAGTTGTGTCCTCCCACGTCGTTGTTAGGGTGCTTGTGATAAGAATTTTGCACAGCGTCGACTGCAACTGGAGGATATTGTGGTTCCAGGGTGAGGACATGGTTAAGTACTTCCCGTATCGTCTGATACTGGAAAACGACTACGTGCGCGTCTATGGCAGGTCGCAGGCCGTCTTCAAATCATCTTGCAAGACTCGCCACATTAGGTAGGTAAGAGCTGGAAAATTTGACGAGCCGATTGAATTCAGCAGAGTACAGCTTCACTGTCAAATTTCCTTGTCGAAGCTTCATGAACTCGTTCTCCTTTTGTCGGCGTATAAGAGGGGGTATGAACTCCTCTTCCAATGCGCTTCTGAAGGGGGCCCAGGCGATCGTCTTTTCTTCACCATCCGCGGGAAAAGATCTTTGATGCACATCCCACTAATCATGCGCGTTCAAACGGAGCTGAAGTTGGGCACATGTGGCACGTTTGTCTTCAGGTACCTCTAGTAATTTAAAGTGATCTTCAAGTTCGGCCAACCAATCAAGAGCCACAACGGGGTCTTCGGTCCCCCAGAAAGATGTGTTGCAGGCCTTCTTGAAGTCGACAAAGTCAAAGGTAGTCACTTCCTTCTTCTTTGGGGTTTGAGGCATCTCGACTTCAGGGGTTAGTCGCTCCACCGGTATCGCTGATGTCATAGCGGGATGGTTGGAGGATAAGTTCTGAACAATCTGCTGTAGGGTATCTACCTACTTCTGCTGGACTATTAATCGGACTTCAAGATTGTTTTTGAACTTGCTATGACGTTCCTCTGCCCGCTTCTCGGCTCACTCATGACGAGCCTCATCCCTCTACTATTGTGCCTCTAACATGTGCATCATCCGCTAAATAGGGTCGACGGGGGGCGTAGGTCGTTCGCTTCTACTTGCGCTTGTGCGGTTCAATGTGCTTGAGCCATTCCTGCCAAAATAAAGAAACTTACATCAATCTCATAGAGTATTACGGACTTACTGTATGGAATATGTCTTATTTTGGCCAAACGATTTCAAGTGTTCAACTAGAGGGACATGATCATTTCAAGAAAACTTTTCTGACATGAGTCTAATGGATCTAAAGCCGTGCTCTGATACCAATATGTCACGTCTCGATTTTGCAGAATCGATAATCGTCCCCCGGACGTGATGTCGTGCGAGCGTAAGATGCGTCCACATAAGGCCTAGCATAATGATATACATAGAAACATAATAACAGAGTGAGAAAGCTAAAGAACACACATTAAAACGAAAAAAGTTCTCTTACATTGATAATATACATCTTTGTTACAAACTCTTGACTCTAAAGTAAAGGGGGGCCGCACGGACATACAAGATGGACTCAAAATGAGATAGTCGTTCCATACATTACATCTCATACTAAAACTTCAAAAGATAATAGACACCTTCGGGCGAAGCTATCGCCTTGCCTCGGAGTTGCATAAGATGTGTGCACGAGCTCCGAATGATTTGTACAAGCTTCAAAAGATACGAACAGAGTACGCCGAGTAATGGACTTGTTGGGGGAAGAAGCTTCAGCTCCTCACCACATCGCCTTGGCTTGTGGAACCTGTTGCAACGAGGATCGATACTTTCAAAATTACCAGTGAGGACGAGCTAACCCAACTAACAAAATTGACACAGTTTTCATGTGAAGCATAAAAGTTATTATTGTGGTCTTTCTATCTTTGTCTTAGTTCAAGTTAAATCATGCAATAGATATGAAATGCCTGAAATAAATATGCCACCGTTCGGTGACTTTTACCTGCGGCTGTAGCGTCCACCTGCACAAGGCTTACCATGTTCTTTCCTGTGATATACAGACATCGTTAATACATTTATGGACTATAGTCTGGGTTGGTGGCACCACGATCAGCATAGGTAGCGAGCCCCACTACACGCCCCCACCATACTTGTGCTAGGTCATTAGCACGACTATCAATTTATTTCGCCCGGGACGAATTGGCCCATGTGCCCTAACGATCGTTTGAAGGAACCAGTTACCTTATGTACAAGTTGTCCATTGCCATACGACGTCAATAAAAAAACTAAGTTACCATACGAAGCAATTTAAGACACCAGAATGAGATAATTACTTAGCACAATGTGGTGGCATAGTCTATCGGTTCAAGGGATCACATTGTAGATTATGTATTACTCATTATACAGTTACAGATGAATAAATTCTAGCTACAACTAAAATATAAAATAGATACATGCATAGCGGACAAGCGCACAATAATATGATTATTCAGTATTTTTGTGTGTGTCACGACCGGCACCGGGATATTCGGACACGAGTACGTGGGTACGTCCAGCATAAAATATATGTGAAGGAGTACCCGCTGCCCGGCATGCTGCCCGATACACAAATTGATCCAAATACTGATGAAACACCTTATTCATCAGGTTCATGAATACCACCGGGATATTGGCCAACCCAAACGGCATCACCAAGAACTCAAACTGCCCATACCGAGTCCTGAAAGCTGTCTTCGGAATATCTTCCTTCTTTACTTTCACCTGGTGGTACCCCGGCCTTAAGTCTATCTTTGAGAATATCTTCGCTCAACTCAACTGATCAAATAAATCATCAATCCGCGGTAATGGGTATTTGTTCTTGTTAGTGAGATTGTTGAGTGCCTTATAGTCGATACACATGCATACCGACCCATCCTTCTTCGGTACAAATAATATCGAAGCACCCCACGGTGATGAACAAGAGCGGATGAAGCCCTTGTCCTACAACTCATTCACTTGCTTCTTCAACTCTACCAGTTTATTATTATTCTCCCTATAGATGTGTTGTGATATTGGTTCTATG